>SJYV01036922.1:999571-1071762 GCA_006410875.1 Neotragus pygmaeus | reverse complement strand
GTTGACTTATTGGAAAAGACTCTGATGCTGGGAGGGATTGGGGGAAGGAGGAGAAGGGGACGACAGAAGATGAGATGGCTGGACGGCATCATGGACTCGATGGACATGAGTCTGAGTGAACTCCGAGAGATGGTGATGAACAGGGAGGCCTGGCGTGCTGTGATTCATGGGGTCGCAAAGAGTCGGATACGACTGAATGACTGAACTGAACTGAGCTTACTAAACAAGAAAAAACTAGTTTCATATTGAAGAATTGTTTTCTAGTCAATCAAAAGCAATTACTTAAACATTGTCAGTGAAAAAATGAAATTTTTTATATGGGGAGGGAAAAGAGAGCTGAAATATTTACAATACAATGAAGAAACTAAATAAGACAGTGAAACAAAAATTTAAAAACAATGCAACTGCATTTTACTGAAGTAAGCATGCTAAGAAAGAACTATTAAAAGATTCATGCATATATAATCATAAGAGACAGCATCTAGAAAACGGAATTATAGTTTACTCAGATGTAGGTTTGAGGCTCAGAGGTACTTACTAGTATTTCTCTAAGTGTCAGGCCCCATAGCAGTAAAGAAAAATATAATTCTATCAATGTACACTTGTATAAAAATTTCATTGAAATGTATTTTAAATATAAAAGATCATGGACAATTGCCAAAACACATGCATATTTAACTATATATGATTTTACATTTAAAATACAATTTTAATAGTTATTTTCCCCTCATACTCTACTGTACCCTACACTATACATGGGTATCATATTCCTCTACTCATTACATCCTTTTTTTTTTTCAGCAGTAATAACCTATTTTAGAGGAGTAAGCAAAATATAGTGAAATATGCATCTTAATATACTGGTGGATACCATGTAAAAGCAACAAATGTTTGTGACTGTATTTAGTGTTCCTTTCTTCTGAACATACTTAATATCAGAAATAAGTACTTATATTTTTTTAATTAACTGTGAATGCCAAGAAAAAATTTTAGACACATACTTTACCATATTTTTTGTAATGCTAAGTGAATTTAATTTCCCACTAATATCAGTGAAGAGAGCTAACTGACTATATAACTGACTTCTCTTGGAAATATATATATATAAATGAAGTCCAGGAGCAGACAAGCTGAAAGAGCTTTTAAATCTTCTCTGCTTTGTCTTGAGGACATAAAGTGCTAATCTCCAGAGATAAAAGTGATTCAGAAAAATACTGTCAGTTTTAGCAAAGCAGCACCACTTCAAATAATCTAAATTCCTATGAAGAGGTTAAGGTTATCTGTGTTGCCCTTGCCCTTAACACATGACAACAATGAATAAAAATCTTCTTTAGAAGGATATAAACTAATGAAATTCTTTAATCATTTCTACAATTTTTATATTTGATATTCAATACTATGTTACTCAATAACTGACAAAAGAAAAAAAAATACACCATTAATACAATGATACATACAAAACAAAACAGTAAAAACAAACTCAGACAAAATCTGTATGATGTAATGATCCCGATAATGCTTAATATGATAAAATGATAGAAAACAAGATAGAAAATTGGCAGAGGACTGGAATATAAATTTATAAAATTCAGTAAAAATAGATGGGTTTAACAAGATAGACTAAGATGAAAAGAGAATGAGTTAGAAGACAGGTTTAAAGAAAATGTTCAGAATGGAAGGAGAAAATAAAAATAGATATTAAATACAGAGGAGAGAGTAACATAGAGAACAGCAATGTAGTCTAACATGGATAGTTGGAGACTTGGAAAGATAGCAGTAATAAATAAGCCCAAAGCAATATTTGAAGAAAAAATGACTAAGAAAGTTTCAAAAATGATGAAAAATATCCAGCTACAGATTTAATAATCCACATAAGAAGGAGGGGCAAAGATTAAAAAAAAAAGTTTAAGTTACTAAATAAAGGCATAGAAGGACATATAATTCAGTCAGGAATTGAAAGGACAAGTTACCAGAGAGAAGAAATATGTCCTGAAGTGAGCTCAATCTTGTGTGATGCTTTGTTCCTCTTAAATTTCATTAATTCTTAAATTGGCTGAACAAACAACCAGAACTCTTAAAGCCAGAGTTTTTGTGAAAGTAGTGAGATTATGGATTGAAAGTTAAATTTCAGAACTGCTAAGGCAGTCAAACTTGAGGGGACAAGATCTAATAGAAAAAAGAACTACAGAGAAGCAAGACCAGAGAAATCTGTCCTAGTCCCCCACCTCACCCAAAGGATGTTTCTATTTCCTTAGACTGTATGGGACTTTTAAAATCTACAAAGAAGGGAGCAACTAAACTAAAAAGAGCCTTTAACAATTCCATTGTATTGGGAATACAAAGAATAGAATTTACAGACCACCAGGTTTGTCATTTGAGAACTCACATGGCATACATGCTAGGAGCAAAGGCAAACCCAAAATGATGTATGGCAAAACCAACACAATATTGTAAATTAATTAACCTCCAATTAAAATAAATAAATTTATATTTTAAAAAGACATTAACATTGGAATCAAAAACAAAAAAAAGAAAAAGGAAAACTAAAGGCAAATTTAATTGCTGCTGCCTCTAACTGGAATAATGTGATCAGATTATATATAAGCCCTTATGGTAGGAAAACAGTATCAGTCAAAGTCTCAAAAATGGAACTTTCCAACAAAACTTATCTGTTACTGTGGAAGCTGCAATGTCCAAAATTATATCCAGTAACCACATGTGATTACTGAACACTTGAAAGGTGGCTACATGACTTAGGAACACAATTTTAATACTATTTCATCTTAATTATTTTAAGTTTTAATTTCAATAGCTGCGTACAATGAATGGACACTTTAATAAACAGTACATTGCTTTTGTTTCTTCCAAAATGTCTAGCATTCAATCAAAATTTATCAGATATAACAAGAGATAAGAATAATAATAGCTAAGAGGTGAAAAGCAGGTAATAGAAAGAGTATACAGACGATACCATTTCTGTAGTTTTCATATACTTATACACCTGATGTATTAAGGGAATGAGCCAAAAAGAAATATGGAAGATCATCAAAGGAGGAAAGAAACAACAAGAGACATAATGTCACGTGAAATCCACATGTCAACATAATGACATGAAACTCTGGCATGTAAGTTGCACTGAAGAAGCTGTCTCATCTCAAAGAAAAGGCTGTGCTTTTACATTTTTTTATTTTTTTTTAACAAATATGTCTGCCACTGAATACAGGTTGCTCTAGGGGGACAAAGATTACCAAGTAATTCTCCTTCTTTCCATATCTGGGCAAAATCAAGTCATCTGAAGAGTCTACAATATAAATTATAGGATTGAAGTACAAATTGGAGAATGTGCACACAGAGGTGAATTAAACTGATATCCAAGTTGTGACTGTATCCTCTATAACAGAAAAGGGTTCCATACACTGACAGTACCCTGTAAAGCAGTAGTTAGTTAAAACAATGATACCCAGACCAGTAGTATCAGCAATACCCAAGGAACTTGCTAGATGTGTAAATTCTTAGGCCAGTATTCTCAATCGTGTCTTTTACCACCTTTTATATACTATCATTTTAAGTATAATTTTAAAATCTATGATAGGGATTTCCATTATCTGAATCTTCTGCATGTATTTCTCCAAGATCATTTTTTCCCTTGATTGTTCTTCACATCAATATGTGTCCTTATGTGCTAACTTGCTTTTAATTCAACAATGAATTTTTGACATGTTATTTATAATTTCTTTTGCATCACTTAAGATTTTTCTCTTACATATGAGCCACCCTATGTACTTCAAGTAAGAGTTTGAATCTTAAGCTACAATTAGAAAGACAGGGAAAACAAAGGCTAGAGAGGATGGATCTGTGTTTCAGGAAATTTGAAAGTTCAAGAATCTTAAGGGAGGTACCACAGGAGATGGCAGCTTCTGAAAAGCACCAGAGGACATAATTTCTTGACAGGCTTGAACAGTCCCAGGCAAAACATTACATTTATCACATACATATATTGCATGCCTGCTTTAAGCGGTCACCAAAAATACTAGCTAATATTTTTTTATTTTACTTTTCATATCAAGCAAGTTTTTCTCATCAGCTAACTCAAACTGAAACCTTACGTGCAAACAAGCTAGGAAAAGTAATTTCCAGTCTTTCAGACCTTTCCGCACAGAAGAAATGTTAGAACATTGGAATGAAACTATTTATCAAGTAAAGAATTTGGATACATCCTATGATTATTGTTATTTGTTTTTCCCCTCACTGGTTGCCTAAATGGTTTCCTTATCACTACCTAAGTGTGACTTTGAAAATAAGTAGTGTATTTTGTAACTCCATCTAACCTGGGTTAAGGAGGATTCAAAAGGAAGGGGATGCTGCTAAAGTACAATATTATGCTCAGAAATAAAGATTTTAGATAAAATAGCAGCTCTGCTTTTATTATAAGTCATGTCACAAAGGACAGATTTCTTCCACTAGCATCCTGTCTTGCACACAGATGCATCTTAATAAATGTTGCTGTGTGTCTACCATCATTTCATCAAATACTCAAAGCTTATCTTCTCTGGGAAATAGAACCTTAATTCTGATAGGCAGATTTGGCCCATTTATTTCAAACAACTCTATTTAACTGTACATAAATTTTTTTGTAAGTCCAAACTTCATAAAGATAAAAGAGATTTTTTGAAACTCTCTAAAAAGTTAAAATCTTTTACTTTCTATGCTATTGGCCTTTAGATAAAATAAAGTACTATTTCTTCCTGCACTTAAGCATTTCTTCCTCATTCTTCTTCCAGTGACAATTCAGTAAGCTGAGGTATAGAATGGGCTGCCCCTCTATCTTAAAAGATTGGAAAATCTCTATACCCCACTCCTCTGCCAGAACAGGACATCATGTCTTCTTGCTGACACTCTGGGTATGAAAAACAATCGATGTTTCCCCTGTACAAAAAAATCTAGCTATAGATTAACATAAAATTGTTACAGTAATAAATTTGAAGCCCATTAGAGAGGATCAATAATGGTGGTGTCACACCCAAGGTAAAGCAGAAACAGCTCTACAAGAAGGGGAGATAATAAAATGTTCTGTAAAACGTGAAAAACCAGCAGTAAAAAAATCCCCCCAAAATCTAAGAAGGAATCAAAATTATATTAAAGTAACAGACTCTAAGAGATGAATCTGGAGACAAAATTTCTGGGTTTGATTACCAATTTCATCATTTGTGCGTTTCTTACCAGTTACGCTCTTCAGTTTTCCAGTCTGAAAAGTGGCAATAATTACAGTGTCTATCTCACTAGGCTGTTGTGAACAAACACTAAAGAGCTGATAGCGTGCAGTCGTAAGTCTTGCCTATCAAGGAATAAACTCAGGAATGAATAACAAGTATAGAATAAAAATATTTCATATATATTCTGTAACATAAACTATTATACAATCTTTAGGTAAATGAGCAATTATAAAAAAAATACCAGATATATTAACTCAGTTGGTGAAGAATCCACCTGCAGTGAGGGAAACCTGGGTTCAATCCCTGGGTTGGGAAGATCCCCTGGAGAAGGGGACAGCTACCCATTCCAGTATTCTTTCCTGGAGAATTCCATGGACTATATAGTCCATGGGGGTCACAAAAAGTCAGACAGGACTGAGCAACTTTCACTGAATATGTTTAAGAATGCGGAATGGGATTATTAGAATACATCTAAATTTGAGAGATTATTAAAATATATCTAAAATTTGAATTACAGTAAGATTTATAGTTGTAGTTATTCTATTGGAAATTTTAAATATTGGGCACCCCAGGCCCAGCCCCCACAGACCCTAGTGCCTGAGCAGCCGGTTGGCCAGGCTGGAGGCGGCAGGAGGCAGCCGTGAGCAGCGTGGAGCCAAGATGGCTGTTGCACTTGGTGCAAATGGTTCATCTAGAGTCCAGATGCTTTCCTACTATGTCTCAACCACACTCTGAGCACAGAGAAAGAAGAGGTGATGGGGCTGTGCACAGAACTGAATGATGACTTAAGGAGTGACCTCAAGTTTACACATACTAGAACTGAAATCCACGGAAGTTGCTGAAAAGGTTGACACTGTCAGAATCGTTCACATTCACTCTGTCATTGTCTTGTGGTGTTCTGATAAGAGGAAGGGTCAAGTGGAAATTTCTCCAGAGCAGCTGAGGCAGAGAGGTTGACTGAACTAACTGGTGGTACCTGGAGAGTTGTGGGCTGGTATCATTCCCATCCCCGTATAATTGTCTGGCCTTCCCATGTTGATGTTTGCACACAAGCCATGTACCAAACTATGGAGCAAGGCTTTGTAGGGCTTGTATTTTCTTGTTTCCTACAAGATAAAAATACAAAGACAGGTACTCCATACTTGCTTTCAATCCATAGAGCCCCGAAAGAGCTCAGAGTATGAGAGAATTGAAATCTCAATTCATATTGTACCCCATGGAACCATTGGGAAAGTGTGCCTTGAGTCAGAAATTGAGTTGCCCAAGATCCTGTATCAAGAGGGGCAAGATGCACATATGAGGATCCACAGCCTTTCACATCTGGATTCAGTAACCAAGATCCATAATGGCTCAGTGTTTACTAAGAATCTGTGCAGGTCAGCAGTCAGCAGACCTCTACTACAGTGGTTGGAGGACAGACTAGAGAGAAACCAAAAGCATTTACAGGAGTTGCAACAAGAAAAGAAAGAATTTATGCAAGAACTTTCTTCTCTAGAATAAAGCAGGAGACAAAATGGGAAAGGATGAAAATATCCAGGTGTAAAATTAATTAAGCTAAATCAGTTTTGAAGAAGAGACATTTGGAGGACTCACATTACCTGACTGCAGATTTACTATGCAGCTATAGGGATCAAGACAGCATGGTATATATGTCCAGCTGATTTTGATAAAGGTGCAAAAGCAATTCAATGGTGGAAGGGTGATAGTCTTTTCAACAAATGAAGTTGGTACAGTTGGCAAAGAAAATGAAGTTTGCCCTTAACTGCATACTTATACAAAAATTAACTGAAAATATATCATGAACTTAGATGTAAGATGTAAAACTATAATACTTTTAGGAAAAAAAGCTTGGGAAAAAAAAAAAAAAACCTGGGCTAGGCAACAAGTTCTTGGCCTTCACCCCAAAAGCACAATCCTAAAAGGAAAAAAGGTGATTTATTGGACTTCATCAAAATTAAAAACTTTTGCCCTGCAAAGAATTTAAGAGGAAGAAATTATTGGGAGAAATTACTTGCAAACCATTTATCTAGACCAATATAGAATATACTGTATGAAATCAAGAGTGAAAAATAAACAATCCAATTAGTAAATGAGCAGAAAACATGAATAGACATAGCACTAAAGAGGAAATGTGGATGGCAAGTGAGCACAGGAAAAGATGTTGAATCTTGTTAGTAATCAGGGGATGCAAATTAAAACCACAAGGAATTTTGACTATGTACTTATCAGAATAGCTAAAGAAAAAATAGTGAAAACGGGGACTTCCTTGGCAGTTCAGTGGTTGAGATTCTACCTTTCAATGCTGGGGGCATGAGTTTGATCCCTAGCTGGGGAACTAAGATGCCACATGCCTCAATGTGTGGCCAAAATTTTTTGAAAAAATAGTGAAAATACCAGATGCTGCTGAGCATATGAACTGGATCTTTTATACCTTTCTGAATGGAATGTAAAATGGTAAGTCACTCTGAAAAAAAAAAAAAAGGTTCAGAAACTTCTAATAAACACACATGTACTTTATTACCTCAGCAATTATTTTCCTGGACATGTATCCTAAAGAAATGAAAATTTATTTTGGCTCAAAAACTTCCATACAGATGTTTTTAGCACTTTCATTTGTAATAACACCAAACAGAACAACCTAGATGTCCAGCAGATGAGCCTGTGGTTAAACCAACCACGCACACCATGGGAACTACCCTGCAATGTAAAGAAATAGACCACTGATACACACAACTTGGATGAACCTCAAGCACATTATGAGGAATGAAAAAAGCCAGTATTAAAAGGTCTCCTACTATATGACTGTATTTGTATAACATTTCCAATTTTAAAAGGACAAAATTATAGAAGTGAAGAACATATTAATGGTTGCTAGGGACAGGGACTGGATGGGGTATGAGATATAGGTGATTATAAAGGATAACACAGAAGTTCCTTTGTGCTGATGGAACAGTTCTGTATCTTGATTGTGGTGTTGATTACATGAATGTCTAAAATGTGCTAAAACTATACAGAGCTACAAACACCCACAAATGAATGCATGTAAAACCTGGTGAAACCAAATAAGGTCTATATTCTTGTTAGTAGTATGATACCACAGTCAATATGTTGGTTTTGAAGTTGGACTATAGTTATGTGTAAGATCTTACCATTGGGGAAAACTGGGACTCTGTGTACTATTTCCTGCTAATCTGTGGTTATTGCCAAATAAAAAGTTGTAAATATTAAATAAGGAAAAAACATTTAAAAATTGAAAAGAAGATGGCCTCTAAATCTAGAAGTTGGAAAAAGAGCAAAATAATCTTAAAGAAAGTGGGTGGAAGGAAGTAGTAGAGTTATTTATAGTAATAGAGATTTGCAACATGGAGAACAAAAACAATATAAAATATGAAGAAGAATGAAAACTTGATCTTTGAAAAACTAAGAGAATGCATTAAATACCAAAATTAGACATTAAGAGGATACAAAGGTAAAGAATGTTAAAATTTTTTTTGAAAAAAAGTTTAAAATTTTTTTAACAAAATAGAAATAAAATTAACATTTAAAAAAATCTGATTTAAGTTATTACTGTTTAAAAATGTAACAGTCCAGAAGAATGGGATGGGGAGAGAGGTGGGAGGGATGTTCATGAGGGAAGGCACATAGATATACCTATGGCTGATTCATGTTGATGTTTGGCAGAAACCAACACAACACTGTAAAGCAATTGTCCTTCAATTAAAAATAAATAAATTCAACTGAAAATGAAATACGTAGTATAAATCAAATATAAAAATATTAGTTGAAGAATGTATTTTATACTTTATTATATAGTAAATACATATTGATATGTTAAATATATTTATGCATAGTATTCAAGTATAAAATAATCAGATGTTGATAAATTTCATGAAGGATAAAAAAGCCTAAAGCAATAGAGACAATGTGTGACATACATGGCACTCATAAGTGGTACCTTTGTGAAGGTGACATTGGGGCAGAGAAATAAATGAAGTGACAGAATGAGTCAAGCAGACATCTCTAGGCACAACATGAGAGCATTAGAGACAAAGTAAAGAAAAAGCACAAATGCTCTTGACAGCACTAATCCAATGGTCCAGAGACACCATGGAAGCCAGTGTGGTATGAGCTGAGTGATGGAGAGGGAAGATGAAAGAAAATGAGGTCAGAGAGGTAGAAACCAGGAAAGTAGCAGCAGAACAAGGAACATCAATCAAACTGTGGTCCCTCAGGTCAGGTAAGGAGACCGATTCCAAAAGGAGGAGGTGATCAACCCTCCCATTTTACTCAGAACGCTCCTGACTTTCTCACTAACACCCCATATACAGGGAAGCATTCAGTCCCAGAGAAACCAGGACATTGGATACTAACTGATGAAGACTGAAAACTGACATTAGAATTGACCAAATGGAAACCTTTTTGACCTTGATAAGAGCGTAAGAGTGGGGAAAAGGCTGATTTTCTTATGTGTTCAAAATAACATAAGAGGAAATATCAGGATCAGGTTCATAAAGAATACACATATCTTTTAGAGTTTTTCTATAAATGGGACAGTAGATCAAGGGCTTTGACTTCTTTTCTTTTAGTTAAAAATTTGTATCTCCACTCAACTATGTCCATACAATGACTTTCTTAATTCATCAGGTTTGATATGTATACTACCCTATAACATTCTTTCTGCTGTAGACTGAATGTCTGTTTCCCCTAAAAATTCTTATGTTAAATCCTATCCCCAATATGATGGTAGATTTGGAGTCTTTGGCAGTCGATTAGATCAAGAGGGTAGAGTTCCTATGGAGAATCAGTGCCCTTATAAGACATATAAGAGAGCTCCCTTCCTCCTTGTGGGGACTCAGTACAAAGAGAGTGCTCTTTAAAAAAGGATCTGCATCTCACTCAGTTCAGTTGCCCATTCGTGTCCGACTCTTTGCGACCCCATGAATTGCAGCATGCCAGGCCTCTCTGTTCCTCACCATCTCCCTGAGTTCACTCAGACTCATGCCCATCGAGTCCGTGATGCCATCCAGCCATCTCATCCTCCGTCGTCCCCTTCTCCTTCTGCCCGCAATCCCTCCCAGCATCAGAGTCTTTTCCAATGAGTCAACTCTTCTCATGAGGTGGCCAAAGTACTGGAGTTTCAGCTTTAGCATCATTCCTTCCAAAGAAATTCCAGGGCTGATCTCCTTCAGAATGGACTGGTTGGATTTCCTTGCAGTCCGAGGGACTCTCAAGAGTCTTCTCTAACACCAAAGTTCAAAAGCATCAATTCTTCAGCGCTCAGACTTCTTCACAGTCCAACTCTCACATCCATACACGCCAACATATCAATCTTGAATTCCCTGGCATCTAGAACTGTGGTACCAGGTATAAAGTTCTATTTTATAAGCTGCTCAGACTGTGATAGTCTGTCCTAGCAGCTGAAATGTCCTAAGATNTCACCATCTCCCTGAGTTCACTCAGACTCATGCCCATCGAGTCCGTGATGCCATCCAGCCATCTCATCCTCCGTCGTCCCCTTCTCCTTCTGCCCGCAATCCCTCCCAGCATCAGAGTCTTTTCCAATGAGTCAACTCTTCTCATGAGGTGGCCAAAGTACTGGAGTTTCAGCTTTAGCATCATTCCTTCCAAAGAAATTCCAGGGCTGATCTCCTTCAGAATGGACTGGTTGGATTTCCTTGCAGTCCGAGGGACTCTCAAGAGTCTTCTCTAACACCAAAGTTCAAAAGCATCAATTCTTCAGCGCTCAGACTTCTTCACAGTCCAACTCTCACATCCATACACGCCAACATATCAATCTTGAATTCCCTGGCATCTAGAACTGTGGTACCAGGTATAAAATTCTATTTTATAAGCTGCTCAGACTGTGATAGTCTGTCCTAGCAGCTGAAATGTCCTAAGATGTGGCCCAAGTAATTCTTACGATTAAGGTATTTAGGGAAACCCATCAATATTTAAAAATCCCATTTCAAAATCCTTCTCCTATATTTCTAAAAATCTGAACCCAACATTTTCCTTGAGGCCCATTTAATATGTTATGTTTTCCATAATATAGATTTTATTATATCCTCTAATTCTTTTGGTTTATGGGGTCTTTAATGGACTTTGACATACATCATATTCCTGCACCCATAGTAGATTTTAAACTTCTCCTGGATAGTGGCATATTGCTATTTCTTCTATCTCTGCTCTGTGCTCAGTATATGTTATATGGCTAAATGCTTGTTAACATGTTTAAATTATTTATGCAGTTCTAGTATATCTGCAGTGTTTACAATGAGGTTTTGGAAACAAAAGAGGTCTTAATTTTAAGAATAATTTATGGAGATTATTGTGCTCTAGGTGAGTACATAGATTTATAACATAGTACCTCCTAATGGATATGCCCAGATTCTCCCTGCAGTCTTCTGACTAGGTACTGCAACAGGTTTACTATGCTGCTTTAGCTGAAAGATGCTTTGCTGCCAATAACCACTTCATTATTATTTATCTCAGAGTAATAAAAACGAATTATTCTCATTTTTTGGCAGGGATATACAAATAGTCAAGGCACAATTGCAGTGCTTTCTTCTTCCCTTAGAGGTGTAATTTAAATTCTGAGATACTCCAAATGAGAAATTAGAATGACTTTTGCTTCATTTATAAAACCTGACAGCTTAATTCCAAATACTTTGGAGATTTAATTAATGAGAAGTGAATCAACTCTTCAACATTAAAAAGAAAATCCATAATTTGGCCTCTTTCTGTAAGCAGAGTGAAATGTCAAAGTATTTTAGGCCAACAGGATTTTTCATAACTTTTATGATGCAAATGTTTCATAATAATGTCAAAACTTCTGCTGCATTAAGCCAGCATGTAACTGATCCAACACAAATTGCACATGACATTAAATGGTATTGATGTCTTACCAAAGAGATAAACTTGGCTGTGGAAAGCGGGCCAAGCCCTCTAAGCAGCTAAAGAAAGATATTTGGGGTGTCAAGTGGCCAAGCTACTAACCACTCCTGGAATTACTTGCCTGTAGCAACAGCTCAGACGTGTGCCTGCTTAACCTGAAGTCGCAGGAGTAGAAGGATCTAAATTGGAACTGACAGTCAGGTTTTGTATGGTAATTCTCTATTTGAACCAGTTTTTCTTTTTACTCAGCCTTTAGCTATCTACAGTGACTTCATTAAAAGCACTATAAGCTGCAAATTCTGTAGGACTAAATGCCTGGCCTAGACAGCAAATGAAAATGTTGACAAATGTGGTCTCCCCAAGTCACTATGTCAAGCCATTTTCCAGAGGATATGTATTTTTCCTTCAATGATCAGGACAGATTACTGGCTACAAATAATTTGATAACAGCTCACATTATAATACTGTGTGCATGTATCTGCAATTATAGAAGATTTTGATAAATATCACAAAGCCTTTCATTTATGAATCATGGTAACTTTTTCTACAATTACTTATTAATGGACTACAAAAACTAAGACAAGTTAGAAACATGAATAATGAGAATATTTTGTTATAAGTGTCCAAAGAAATACAAACATTTTGCCAAGGTAAGATAATACTGAAAATAAATTTTCAAATAAATAAAAAGGCTTAAAAAGCTAAAATGTAATAGAAAGATTAGGTGTACTGCTTAGTGCTTAAAGGGCTTCCCAGGTGGCGCTAGTGGTAAAGAACCCGCCTCTCAGTGCAGGAGATATAAGAGACACGTGTTCAACCCGTGGGTTGGTAAGATCCCTTGGAGGAGGGCATGGCAACCCACTCCAGTATTCTTGCCCAGAGAATCCCATGGACAGAGGAGCCTAACGGGCTACAGCCCTTGGGGTAGCAAAGAGCTGGACACAAATGAAGTGACTTAGCACACACACATAGTGCTTAAAAGGGAAATAAAAGGAAGGATAGAAATGATGGTAACTTTTATTTCAACTAAGCAAAATGGGAATTTTTTTTAATGGTAATACAGAATTAGTTCAACACTGAATTAGTTAGAGTAGGTAGTGAATTTTCCATCTCTGGAAGTATTTAAGCGAAGCATATGGGGTTCAAGCAGTGGTTTTCAATCTTGCTTTGAATATGCCCCCCATTAAAAATACCTTTGACACTATCCTTAACAAATACATGCACGCTTTCGGAAACAATATTTATCTTGATACTAATAATCTTCAATATTTTCTAGACTATACAGGCATTGAATGTATGTGATTGATACCTGATACATTCTAATTTTCTAAACTATATTCAAAATAAAAACTAAGGTATGACCCAGAAGATTAAATTTTGCATATGTTATTGTTTTACAGTGCACACTTTGAAAACCATAAATAAATATCCCCTTAAATCTCTTTCAATCTTATAATTGTATCAAAATAAAACATTAGTACACAACAAAATGACTAGGGGTAGGGGAACCTTCATACATCTATTGCTTGAATAAACTAAATCTGATTTATAAATGACTCATATATCTGAGAAGAGATTTCTTCCCTGTTATACAGTAAAAATCTTATTGTTCAGTCACTAAATATTGTCCAACTCTTTTGCAACCCCATGGACTATAACCCGCCAGGCTCTTCTGTCCATGGGATTTGTGTCTTAGTCCATTTAGGCTGCTATTATAAAGTTGGCTAGCTTATAAACATCATAATCTATTCCTCACTGTTCTAGAAGCTGGAAAGTCAAGGATAAATGCAGCAGTCTGGTCACATTTCACTGAAGGCCCCTTCCTGTTTTATAACCAGCAACTTCTCCGTGTGTCCTTATATGATGTGAGGGGCAAGGGATATCTTTGTGTTTTATAAAGTGCTATTTCTATTTCTGAGAGCTCCATTCTCATGAGCATCTCCCAAAGGCCCACCTACTATCACCATATTTGGGGGTGAGGATTTTGATATATAAATCTGAGGCAACACAAAAAGTTAGATCATAGCATCCGGAAATTCAGAAAGGCAAGGGAAGAACCCCAGTCACCAGTGGCAGGGGCACTGTTGCTGTGCTCATTGCCCAAGGTTCCTGTGGGTCCTCTTAAGCTGGGCAGCCCTATGAACTCTAAACTGAAAATAAACAAAGGATCTTTGATTTCAGTGTTCATGGTCATAGGTCTCTGTGTCTAGCTCCATTGACAAAATAAGCTGAAGATCTCAGTACTTTGTGGAATGATTATCACTGGCCTGGAGAAGGACACAGCTACCCACTCCAGTATTCTTGCCTGGAGAATTCCATGGACAGAAGAGTCTAGTGGGCTACAGTCCATGTGGTCACAAAGAGTCTGACATGACTGAGCAACTATCACTTTCACTTAATACTGACCATCACAATATTGGCTACTATCTCTACTCTGTATATTACAGTAAAAGTATAATCAAAATAAAATGGTAGAGAAATGTGGAGAAATGTGTCAACCCATTACTCTGTTTTTTGTATATAACTTTACAATGTGCTTTTTGAAGGGTTACTTGTGGTCCAATATTTCTTAATTGTATTTATTCTAAGCCAGTTTGTGTAAAATTATATAAATAAAAATGGCAGAGGTATAGTATAATAATTGATATCAAAAATGGGAGAGTCCTGATTTAAATCCCCATATATTCTTCCTTAATGTACCTCAGTTCAGTAGCTCAGCCATGTCCAACTCTTTGTGACCCCATGGACTGCAGCTATCACTCATCCCTGTCCATCACCAACACTTGGAGCTTGCTCAAACTCATGTCCATCGAGTCGGTGATGCCATCCAACCATCTCATCCTTTGTCATCCCCTTCCCCTCCTATCTTCAATTTTTCCCAGCATCAGGGTCTCTTCCAATGAGTCAGTTCTTCACATCAGGTGGCCAAAGTATTAGAACTTCAGAAAAGTAAACAGGTGCATCATAATTGCTATAGAAAAACACATATGTTGATGACAGTGGACACATCACCAGAGAATACTGAGATGTATCTGAAGGGTATGTGAGGGAACAATTCAGACACTATTCATTCAATAAACATTTACAAACCACCCAGCATGTGCAAGGCACTATGATTAATACTGAGATAGTAAACAAGAGACATAAACCCTGTTATCATATATATTATTATTTATTAGGGGAGCTATATAATAAATAGATGCATCAGTTCAGTTCAGTTGCTCAGTCATGTTTGACTCTTTGTGACCTCATGGACTGCAGCATGCCAGGATTCCCTGTCCATCACCAACTCCCAGAGCCTACTCAAACTCATGTCCTTTGCATCGGTGATGCCATCCAACCATCTTATCCTCTGTGGTCCCCTTCTCCCCCTGCCTTCAATCTTTCCCATCACCAAGATTTTTTCCAATGAGTCAATTCTTTGCATCAGGTGGCCAAAGGATTGAAGTTTCAGCATCAGTCTTTCCAACGAATATTCAGGACTGATTTCCTTTAGGATTGACTGGTTTGACCTCCTTGCAGTCCAAGGGACTCTCAAGAGTCTTCTCCAACACTACAGTTCAAAAGCATCAATTTTTCAGTGCTCAGCTTTCTTTATAGTCCAAGTCTCACATCCATACATGACTACTGGAAAATTACCACAGCCTTGACTAGACAGACCTTTGCTGACAAAGTANCCTCCTTGCAGTCCAAGGGACTCTCAAGAGTCTTCTCCAACACTACAGTTCAAAAGCATCAATTTTTCAGTGCTCAGCTTTCTTTATAGTCCAAGTCTCACATCCATACATGACTACTGGAAAATTACCACAGCCTTGACTAGACAGACCTTTGCTGACAAAGTAATGTCTCTGCTTTTTAATATGCTATCTAGTTTTGTCATAGCTTTTCTTCCAAGAAGCAAGCGTGTTTTAATTTCAAGACTGCAGTCATCATCTGCAGTGATTTTGGAACCTGAGAAAATAGTCTGTCACTGTTTCCAGCATTTCCCCATCTATTTGCCAGGGAGTGATGGAACTAGATGCCATGATCTTAGTTTTTTGAATGCTGAGTTTTAAGCCAGCAATATCACTCCCCTCTTTCACTTTCATGAAGAGGCTCTTTAGTTCCTTTTCACTTTCTGCCATTAGAGTGGTGTCATCTGCATATCTGAGGTTACTGATATTTTTTTCCCAGCAATCTTGATTCCAGCTTGTGCTTCATCCTGTCCAGCATTCAGCATGATGTACTCTGCATATAAGTTAAATTATCAAGGTAACAATATTCAGCCCTGACATACTCCTTTCCCAATTTCTCACTTCTACTGTATAAGAATAAGGGATTTGATTTAGGTCATACCTGAATGGTCTAGCGGTTTTCCCTACTTTCTTCANAATGACCCGGGGAGTTTCTCTTTTGGTATCCTCTCATTTTGCCTTTTCATACTGTTCATGGGGTTCTCAAGGCAAGAATACTGAAGTGGCTTGCCATTCCCTTCTCCAGTGGGCCACGTTCTGTCAGCCCTCTCCACCATGACCCTCCTGTCTTGGATTGCCCCACAGGCATGGCTTGGTTTCACTGAGTTAGACAAGGCTGTGGTCCTAGTGTGATTAGATTGACTAGTTTTCTGTGAGAATGGTTTCAGTGTGTCTGACCTCTGATGCCCTCTTGCAACACCTACCATCTTACTTGAGTTTCTCTTACCTTGGGTGTGGGGTATCTCTTTACGGCTGCTCCAGCAAATCATAGCTGCTGCTCCTTAACTTGGATGAGGGGTATCTCCCTACCGCCACCCTTCCTGACCTTCAATGTGGGATAGCTCCTCTAGGCCCTCCTGTGCCTACGCAGCCACCACTCCTCGGGTTGCGCCTCGGGCCTCGGGTGTGGGTGGCTCCTCCCAGCTGCCGCCCCTGGCCTGGAGGCTTGGGGTGGCTCCTCAGTGTCACCGCCCCTGGCCTCGAGCACAAGGTGGCTTATTCCAGCTGCCCCTGACCTCGGACGCGGGGTGTCTCACCCCGGCCGCCCCTGTCCTCGGATGCAGGGTGTCTCCTCCGGGCCTCCCCTGACCTCAAACGTGGGGTAGCTCCACCTAGCCGCCGCCCTGTCTTCGAAGGTGGGGTGTCTCCTCCTGGCCGCCCCTGACCTCAGACATGGGGTAGCTCCTCCCGGCTGCCCCTGACCTCAGAGGCGTGGTGTCTCCCCCGGCCTCCCCTGATCTCGGACACGGGGTGTCTCCCCCCAGCCTCTCCTGACCTCGGACGTGGAGTGTCTCCTCCCGGCCGCCACTGACTTCGAACGTGGGGTAGGTCCTCTCGGCCATGCTTAGTGCGCCAGCCCGGGGGTGTAGAGCATGGAAACTTGTTGAACTATCTTTGCAGTGTTCTTGCAAACATAAAACTATACTAAAATTTAAAGTTTATTGAAAAGAATGCCTAAAACAAATCACAAAATTATTTAATACCCATGTGAATATATGTATGTATATACGCGTAAGTATGTATGTAGATGACGGGCTTCCCAGATGGCTCATGTGATGAAGAATCTGTCTGCCAGTACAGCAGATACATATGTGGGTTTGATCCCTGGGTTAGGAAAAATTTGGAAAATTCCATGGATAGAGAAGCCTGGCAGGCTGTAGTCCATGGGGTGGCATGACTAATCAACTGAACACTACTACTATTATATATGTAGATACATACATTATACATACATGCATACTTATGAGTATTTGATTAAATACATATGTGTACACACATATTGAAGCAAATACTCATAAAAGTATACATATATATATAATGAACTTATATATACATATGAATACATAGGAGATAATGGATTTCTAAAAAGATTTCTCAACTTTTGAAAGTTCTCAAAATTTTGAGAAATACATAAAATAGAATTAAGAGACATTATTTTTTTTCTTCAGTTTTCATTTTTATATTTCATAATAGATTCAGTTAGGGTTTCCTTGAGTTTCTATTTTTTCACTAATTAAGCAGATATACTCTACATAAATCTGTATTAGAGCAATGACTAAACCATCTTCTGAATATGGGAGCTAGGTTACACTCTAATGAGGGTACAGTTTTACTTAAGAGTGGACCAAAGGACTTAACTTAAAGGCCAATAGTCATAACCAGCTTAATTGGCTATTAGTAGGTTTACCCTGCTGATGTTGTTAGTTTGGAACTCTCCATGCTTATGCAACAGTTACCATTTGACATTAAAGCTAATTTTATTTCACATTTTCTTAGGCCTCAAATTATTATTTTCAACTGTTAGGCTTGCATTTACTGATATAATTAAGGTAGATAAATTCACAATGTTGGAATCATTTTAAAATGTTCATTTAATAATACAGCCTGACATCTCTTTCCTAAGATCAACACACCAAAAATACAAAATAGGCTCTTCCCATTCACCCTGCCTCTCCCAAAACATGTGGCCAACAGATGCCATATTATCAGGAACGATAATTAGAATTAGATGGAGGTGTGATACTGGTCCTGCCACATTATTTGTGTGGGATTTGATTTTTCAAACCTCAAAATAAACAACGATATAAAATCTTAGATATCTGAAAAGGATTAAAAACTCTCAGATAATATGGCCATCAGCCCAGGTAACTCTCTAATCTTTACCAACATTTTCTTGTGACATTCCATGACTGCGTTCCACTCCATATTTTTTCTCCAGTCTCTCAGTTTCCTCTTCACTTTTATTCAAAATATTATTTATTTTCTAGACTTTCATAATTAACTTGCTAGTCCTCCATCTTGCCTAAAATTCAAATTTTTATTAACATCAAAGCTAAATTTTTCTCCTCCAATCAACTTCATTTGCTGATTAAATATTTAGCTTACAAGTTAATTGCTTAATGTAACTAGTGAATAACTATAATCAGCAAATATCAGAAACTATCTGATTTGAAAATAAATTTATCTGAGTTTATTTTGCTTCATCATTTTTGGGTGCCTTCCTTTTATCTCATGGTGTATTAAAGAGCAGAACTGCACTGACTGAGAGGCATCAGGATGGGCATGTACACTTGCACATTTATTTTTCATGGAAATTAACCTCACAACTACCTTCTTTTAATATTTTTTGTGTGAATTTTGAAGATCACTGGGCTTAATACCTTACAAACATGTGGTTTGGAGATTCTCCACCTGGAGTAGTATTGTACCTTTCACTATGAATCCTTATGATGTCTATAGTTATGTAATACTGCATGGTAATGTAACATTTCACCTACATAGACAAAAACACAGCCTTCACTACAGAAATAAGTATGTAAAGGAAAGCAGTATATTTTAAAAGTTAATGCAGCAGAATTGCCAGTTATGAAAGTAACTGTTTTCTCAACTGTAGTCTAGTCATAAAAGAATGTCAAATACCCCCTGAAGAGGGGACATAGGGCTTTTTATTTTGAAAATAAAGGTTTTACTGACTTCTAGAAGAGAGTTAAGTGGACTTTATTTGCCAAATATTAGGCTCTTAGAATAATTAACTGAAAGGGAAGGAAAAAAGTGTAAGATTTGAGAATTAAAAGGAGAGGATTTTGATTTCAGGTATTTTCTTTGAAAATGGGAATGAGAATGGAGCTGCAAGTTCCTCTGAGTGGTAGAGGCCGGAAGTCAGTTTAGATGTGATGCTCTGAAGATGATGAATAGGACTAGGCTTGTGATACCTGATAAAACTGCCATCTAAACACACAACATTTCACTCACAGTGAACATTTCCATGGCTCAGTGTGGGGGTAGAGGTGAATAGACATGTCCAAACCATGGTGAGAATTTGCATCCAATACAGGTTGAAATATACAGTATTCATATAGCCATATAACTATTGCAGAAGAAGCAAAACTACTGACAACCTTCCCAATTTTTCTATAACCCTAAGAGCCTGGGAATGTTGAATGTCCTTTCTGTGTCAGAAGAGCCACCATAATGTCTGACATTTATATATATATATATAATCATGGCTTATTGATTTTATTTAGGCCAAATTTGACATGATTTTAAGTATTAAAGAAATACAATATTTCATGCCTTTGAAAGTGCAATTCATATTTGCTTCATAAATTTGGTATTTTGTTTTTAGTTTGTTAAAATTTCTCATTATGTCTTTGTCAGGTTCATACATCTTACATGTTCAGTAAAAAACTTCTTGAATATGTTCCACAGAAGAAACTGATTATCTTAGCTCTGTCTAGATATAGGATTGTTCTGAGTGCTACATATTTTTTGTATGTGAATCTTTTCACAATCTAAAGCTTTTCTTACTCTTGAGTTAGAGTACACAAAACTATTTCAATAAAACATATGGATTCTATTAGATAAAATATGATGACATTAGAATAAGCCATCAATATATTTGTACTTGTTTTAATAAAGTCATATTTTACCCTATTTAAAAGCTGTGTCAAATAAGTAAATTTCTAAATTAGGGAAAAAAATTTAATATATCATAGGAAGTTTACAGAAATAGATTTAGACATAATGTTTTTATTTCCTAATCATTTTGAGCCCTCTTTTTCTTTATACCCTTAAAATCAGTTTACCTATGGAAAATCTAGATTAATTTGCAAGATATATACAAGTGCCAAAAAAGAAAATTAAAGAGAGATGATGAATTAGAATATTAGGATAAATAGTTAAGATGAAATAACATATTAAAGTATGTCCTATTCAAAATATGGCAGGAAAATTGTAGAGCTGAACAACAGAACAGCTATCTTAGACAGGGGAGGTCATTTCAAGATAAGACCATCACACCCTCTGCCCAGGAAACATTACAAGCAATCATAGTGAAGTCGTTCAGTTGTGCCTGACTCTTTGCGACCCCATGGATAGTAGCCTGCACCAAGCTCCTCCATCCATGGGATTTTCAAGGCAAGAGTACTGGAGTGGGTTGCTATTTCCTTCTCCAGGGAATCTTCCCAACCCAGGGAGCAAACCCAGATCTCTCACATTGTAGACAGACGCTTTACCATCTGAGCCACCAGGGAAGTCCAATACAAGCAATCATAAGTAGTTGGCATTCCAGGAAGACTGAGCCCTGCCCTAATCACCACATGTGAAGTGAAAGTGAGCTCAGTCGTGTCTGACTCTTTGTGACCCCGTGGACTGCAGCTCTCCAGGCTCTTCTNTACTTTGCCAACAAAGGTCCGTCTAGTCAAGGCTATGGTTTTTCCAGTGGTCATGTATGGATGTGAGAGTTGGACTGTTAAGAAAGCTGAGTGCTGAAGAATTGATGTTTTTGAACTGTGGTGTTGGAGAAGACTCTTGAGAGTCCCTTGGACTGCAAGGAAATCCAGCCAATCCATTCTAAAGGAGATCAGTCCTGGGTGTTCTTTGGAAGGAATGATGCTAAAGCTGAAACTCTAGTACTTTGGTCACCTCATGTGAAGAGTTGACTCATTGGAAAAGACTCTGATGCTGGGAGGGATTGTGGGCAGGAGGAGAAGGGGATGACAGAGGATGAGATGGCTGGATGGCATCACTGACTCAATGGACATGAGTCTGAGTTAACTCCGGGATTTGGTGATGGACAGGGAGGCCTGGCATGCTGCAATTCATGGGGTTACAACAAATTGGATGCGACTGAATGATTGAACTGAACTGACCTGACCTGATAATTTCCCACAACTGGTTCCAAACACTCCAACAGTTTTCTTTGTCTTTAGTTTAAAAAGGCACTTACAGTAATGGCTTGAGCCATTAAAGGGAATTAGGTTTCCTTAGTATCTTTCATACAGATAGGAAATATATTCATGTTATTAAATTTCTATTTTTCTCCTGTTAATCTATCCCTTATTACAGGGTTTCTAAGCCAAGAACTTAGAAAGGTAGAAAGAAAAGTATTTTTCCTCCCTTATACCTCTATCAATGGTACTAATGTACCTTTTTGAGGCTTGGGAATCACTGATAAATAGAGACATAATTTTAAAATCTAATATTAGTCTTTAAAATCTAATTCCGCAATAGCACGTTGTGCTATGGACAAAAATACAGGTATAATAGAACAGAGCCACCTCAAATTCTATCTCTATTATAAGGCAGATTGAAAATTGCTTTTCAATGTATTTATAGTAATACTCCTCTCATTCTGAGTCAATGAACAAATATATACAAAGACCTGAAATTCTGATTTATTGTGTATAAATATTTGTAAATAAGCAAATTTAATCTCACATTCTATTTTATAAATATTTTTACTATTTACCTTAAAAATATATTTTAAATAGCTCAGCTCAAAAAACAGCCATGATCTGAGCAAAGCTATGACCTTTCTTTCTAAATTTCCTAAATTAAAACCACAGGCCTTTTGTGTTGATAAATTATGCTCTATAATTTTTATTTTCAAGAATGTAAAATTCAACTTCAAAGACTCATGCTTTATCACAAAAGGTTTCCATACTATTGAGGGATAAGCAGAATACACCATAGTTATATGTACCTTTTTGGCATGTAAATTATAATGAGATGACACAATTATGAACCATAAGATTCAAGAAAATCTTTGAACCTCTCCCTTAATAGCCTCAAAGAATTTAGAGGGAATCCTGAACCAGGAAGATCTGTACAAGGAAGAGAGCTATTCCCAGAGATACCTTTTTTATACTGGAAAGATTTAGCTGCATGACCTTGAGACAGGAGATAGACAGTCCCCAGGCTGAACAGCCAGAGCTAGTCCCCTGTGGACAGATACCCCAAAGCAGCAGGAGTGAGAGAGGAACGGAGTTCTGCCCAGATAAAAGGCCACATATTCCTCATTCTCAAAGTTAAGGAGACCTTCCCATCTATTTATGCACAGAAAGGCTCCTTGAAGGTCGAAGGGAGAGCACGCCACTCCATGGGAAGTGATGCCAACCTGCCCAAAGTCCCCTTAGCTAGAATCCATCTTTGCTAAGAAATGACTGCACACACAAAGGAAGACTCTAAGATAAAACAAATACAGACTTAGAGCCAGGCAAAGCAAGATGACTGGCCAAAGGAAACCTGGAAAACATACCCCATAAAAATGATTAGAACTAAGAGGCCACAACTCTCTCTCTGAGCATTTTCATGTGTCTATGTGCACATGTACTTTTCCCTAATAAGCAGTTAGCTTCACTATTTTCCATCTCTATGTGGAAATTCCTTTCTACACAGCTGATGGGCCAGGGCATTGTCACTGGTCCTTGGTGGTCTAGTGGTTAGGATTCATCATTCTCAATGCAGCAGCTTGACTCCAGTCTGGTCAGGAACCAAATTCCTGCATCAAGCCACTGCAGGTGGAGGTCACCCGAGATCATCGAACGTTCGTTTACCAAATATTTACTCTTATTTTAGTTTTCTGACGTTGTGGTTTTCATTCTGTCTGCCTTCCAATGGATGAGGATAAAAGGCTTGTGGTTTCCCTCTCTTTTGAGAAACCAGATCCCCACCACCTTCTGTTTCACTCAAGTATTTAAGCCTCAATTGCCTGACTAACTTAGAGTCTCATGCTTTTGTGGGGCTTCTGCAAAAATGCAATTTAATGTTTTTTATCCCATTGATCTTTGGAAGGAATGATGCTAAAGCTGAAACTCCAGTACTTTGGCCACCTCATGCGAAGAGTTGACTCATTGGAAAAGACTCTGATGCTGGGAGGGATTGGGGGCAGGAGGAGAAGGGGATGACAGAGGATGAGATGGCTGGATGACATCACTGACTCGATGGACATGAGTCTGAGTGAACTCCGGGAGTTGGTGATGGACAGGGAGGCCTGGCGTGCTGCGATTCATGGGGTTGCAAACAGTCGGACACACTGAGTGACCGAACTGAACTGAATTGAACTGATCTCTCTATGTCAGTGTTATTACTAGGCCAGCCAAAGAACCTAGAAGGGAAGAAAGAAAACTATGTTCTTTCCTACACTTGGTTGAAGGGTCTAGATTATTCTAAGGGGTTAACTGCAGATACATATCTCAACTAAAAAAGGAAATATGTGTTTCATTGTAAGAAGTGGTATCAAAAGATAATGCTTTTTACACTTGTTACAAACAAGACAACAATCTCAAAATGGGATCACTTATGCTAAGCCACACATCACCAAATCAAGACTTAATTACAATTCTGCCTCTCCCATAAAAGTAATATTAAAACAGTCAATAAGGAATCACCTGATTAGCAACAAGTAGGTTAGCCACAAGTAGTTTAGCCACAAGATAAACCCTTCCCATTCCCTAAAGGGAAGTGACCTTGCCATAACCAATTCACATTTTTGCCTAGTATTCCTTCCTTACTCCCACTCCCTTCTGCCTACAGAAGTTTTTCATTTAATTTACTTAGTTGAATTTTGCTTAACACTGTCCATATTGCTATAAAGATTTCCTTTATTTTATTGAAAATCTAGAACTTTACAGACTATTTCATTTTTCATCCAGAAAAGATTATGAATGTAATATGAGGTAAAGAATAGGACTAGTTTATGTTGATATACTTTAAAAATTAGGATATTCTATGTTGTACAAGGGGTAGAGAGACATAATTTCAAAGATGTTAAGGAACAATCCAATAATATTGAATTTGGGGGGAAGTATTGTTGTGAACTCATAATGGCATTTCAAAAATCTTTTTTGTTAGCCTTTAAGCGGAAAGAAAGTAGCCAGCTCAGTGACCACGTTGTGGTCTCCAAAATCGTTTCCAGCTAAAATAATTTCCTGTTTCTCAGATATGGCTGATTCTAGATCTAATACAGGAAACACACTAGATGAGCCTGTAATATCTTACCATGAAGAAAAATGAAGTTTTCACAGACTCCTAGCATCATCTCAACAATCAGGTGCCAACTTGAAGATGGTCTTACCAATTCAAAGTTAGAAAATCTTGGTTATCAAGAAGAATAATTGCAATGGATTGAGATAGATCACATTTATTTAAATTCATGAGTTCAAAAGGTTATTAATGAGAATAATAATAATTGTCTAACATAATATTCTAGAAACTGGTCATTAATTTGAAAACTAGAAAGAAATGGTACAAAACATGAGTTTATTTTGTCCTACTGTACAAATTGTATTTCTGGATAACTAATTGAGAAAGAATTTCTTTTTAGAAGAGTATCCTGGTCTTAAAGAAAAGAAAGAACAGAATTAGAATGTCACATTTGCAGCTGCTGGTGAAATCATGAATTTAGGCAAAGATCACTAAAAGGAAGCAATTAGACATAGAGACCTCCTGATAGAAAAATACAACAGCAAGTAACTACAGCCTATTCTTGCCAAAATTCAATCTTAAATTGATCAAACTTCAAGGTCTGAGTACTAATGTACAGAAAATATCTGAGTAGAGGAAGATGTTCAATACAATCTCAAGGCTACAGTCAATAGAATCCAGATTTGGGATACTGATTAGTCAAAAAAAAAAATCTGATTATTTTTAACAGATACATTGTAAGTAAAAGAAAAAAGAGGGATGGAGAATCATTTATTTGATTTTCACTATGTAATACTATAGCCACTTGCTCTATGTGGCTATTTAAGTTTAAATTCATTAATAAATAAATAAATACAAAATTCCATTCCTCATTCACACTAGCACATTTTAAGGGCACAAGTAGCCACAAATGGAGATAATCAATACAGAACTTTTCCATCATAACAAAAAGTTCTACTCATCAATGCTACCAACTGAAAGAAATTCAGAGCTTTATCAACTAAATATAATGAATAGATGTCACTAGAATCCTATTTCTACAAACTTAAAACACACACAACACTTATGTGACACGCAGGAAATTTTTAACCACAACCTGATATTTAATTATATTAAAGAATTATTGTCATTTTCAATGTTTTGAAATGAATTGTGGTATGCTTTTAAAAAGTCTTTTCTTTTTAGAGATGAATATACTTATGTATGTATATATGAAATTGTTTGATATTTTGGGTCTGCTTTAAAATTAATACAATTGGGAAAACTAATTGGGAGTGCTTTGAGCCACTTTTTAAAATAATTACTGGTAATTACTGAAGGTGTACAATATGATGTGAAGTGTATGATGTGGTGATTTGATAGATGTATATATTATGAAATGATAAACACAATCAAGTTAATTTGCACAACCACTGACTTCCACTGACTCACTATAGTTAGTTATTGCATCATGACTTGAAATTTTCTGAGTAGATCTTAGTCACATAACAACAACAAAAACAGTTAAACTGTTTGAAGAAAAACATTAAATGTGCAGGAATGCAGTCTCTTCAAATTTCTTTTAGGAGTAACGTGAGCAAAACTTTGGAGACAGCAGTTCAAATACCCAAGTGCATGAATACTATTTTTAATCATGTAGATTTGACAGTCTCCTACCACCGATTCTAATTCAATGGGCTCTGCTCAGAGTTTACTTGGAATGGTATGTCTTTATATCATCAGTTCTCAAAATGCAATCAACACAATGTCTTCTCTGATGCTATCCCTTTAAGAGTCTCCTGAATAGATTCTAAAGTTCATGATCTTTTAACCAAATTTTGAGAAAGAAATTCTTTTCTAAGTATCAGCATTGCCCTATCAAACTACCTCTTGCAGGGCTCAATCCCGGAAACCATATAACAGGTGTCCCAGCCCAAACCTTCAAAACCTTGAGAACCATTCCCAGAGACCTAGGAGTCTAGGTTAGGATGTCAAATATATAATTTTCTGCCAGCTTTAATATACTCCATTTATCTAATCTGTTCCTAAAATTTCAGGATGTGGTTGAATAATTGCTTCCTTCATAATTTCTACAATAGAATTCTTCTTAAATGATGGATACTTAGAGAATCTAAATGTATTAATCCAACTATTAAAAATATAGATTATTTTTATTAAACACTGTAAAACAAGCTGAAATTCCTATAAATCTTCATAATGTACCAAAACATGAACCACTTATTTTCACATTATTTAACATTATCATATCTAGAAAATAATTACACTTGTCTATTTTGGTTTTGCTGATA
Organism: Neotragus pygmaeus; assembly: GCA_006410875.1. NCBI lineage: Eukaryota > Metazoa > Chordata > Mammalia > Artiodactyla > Bovidae > Neotragus > Neotragus pygmaeus. The sequence goes on along the minus strand of SJYV01036922.1, from coordinate 1,044,708 downwards.
AGCAGATAAATAAATGTACAACTGAATTCATAGTTTCCAAGCTGTATGTTATAGAGCATAAAATACAACTATTTGAGCACAATCGAAAAGTTCTTATTTTTATGAAACTCCCCAGGTTTCACTATTTCAAATAAGAGTGTGGTCTAATTATCCATCTTCTTAGATGTCTGAATGACAATGTCAGACTTACTGAGAATGATGATAATCATTATTAATCTTTGCTAAGCCACCTACATATTGATTGAAGAGTCAAAGGAACATGTCACTGTCTCATGGTCTATTGACTCGGGATTAGAGGTCAGATCAGAAGGGGAGAGTGATGTACTGGTGAGAAGCAAGAGATTTAGAAAATAAACTGTCACTCGTGAACTCTAATGGAGCAGTTTCTGTATTTGTAGAACTGCCACAAAAAATAGGGTACATAACATGAAGAAAGAAGCATGACTCCATGCTCAAAAAAGCTAATGGTAGGGTTAACATTATAAATAATATATATATATATATATATATCATTTCTAATTGCTATCTTGCTTTTAATTACTTTCTCATTTGCCTTCTGCCATCTTATTATTCTCTCCTCATATTAATTGAGGAGAGACAACCTTCTTGTCAGGACAACCTTCTTAAAGGTGTTTCTTTGTTAGTGTCAACACAGTAAAAATGTCTAACATGTTTCTATCTAGCTATTAATGGAAACTAAATTGCTTGCACTAATAAGTAAGACCTCTCCTTAAGTTCAGTTCAGTCATTTAGCTGTGTCCAGCTGTTTGCAACCACATGGACTGCAGCACGCAAGGATTCCCTGCTCATCACCAATTCTCAGAGCATGCTCAAAGTCAGTGATGCTATTCAACCATTTCATCCTCTATTGTCCCCTTCTCCTCCTACTTCAATCTTTCCCAGTTTCAGGGTCTTTTCCAATGAGTCATTTCTTCACCAAATAGTGGAGTTTTAGCTTCACCAACAGTTCTTCCAATATTCAGGACTTATGTCCTTTAGGATGGACTGGTTGAATCTCTTTGCAGTCTAAGGGACTCTCAAGAGTCTTCTCTAACACCACAGTTCAAAAACATCAATTCTTCAGTGCTCGGCTTTCTTTATAGTCCAACTCTCACATCCATACATGACTAACAGGAAAAACCATAGCTTTGACTAGATGGACTTTTGCTGGCTAAGTAATATCTTTTCTTTTTAGCTGCTGTCTAGGTTGGTCATAGCTTTTCTCCCAAGGAACAAGCATCTTTTAATTTCATGGCTGCAGTCACTGTCTTCAGTGATTTTGGAGCCCAAGAAAATAAAGTCTGCCACTGTTTCCATTGTTTCCCCATCTGTTTGCCATGAAGCAATGGGACGGGTGTCATGATCTTTGTTTTTTTGAATGTTGAGTTTCAAGCCAGCTTTTTCAGTCTCCTTTTTCACTTTCATCAAGAGGCTCTTCACTTTTTTCCATAAGGGTGGTGACATCTGCAAACCTGAGGTTATTGATATTTCTCCCGACAATCTTGTTTCCAGCTTGTACTTCTTCCAGACCAGCATTTCTCATGATGTACTCTGCATAGAAGTTAAATAAGCAGGGTGACAATATACAGCCTTGACATACTCTTTGCCCAAATGGGAACTGGTCCGTTGTTCCATGTCTGGTTCTAACTTTTTTTTTTTTACCTGTATACTGATTTCTCAAGAGGCATGTTAGGTGGTCTGATAGTCCCATCACTTTCAGAATTTTCCACAGTGTGTAGTGATCCACACAGTCAAAGACTTTAGCATAATCAGAAGTAGGTGATCTTCTGGAACTCTGTTGCTTTTTTGCTGATCCAGTGAATGTTGGCAATTTCATCTCTGGTTCTTCTCCCTTTTCTAAATACAGCTTGAACATCTGGAAGTTCACGATTCAGGTACTTTGAAGCCTCACTTGGAGAATTTTGTGCATTACTGTGTGAGCCTGTGTCATGAGTGCAATTGTGCATTAGTTTGAACATTCTTTGGCCTTGCCCTTCTTTGGGATTGGAATGAAAACTGACCTTTTCCAGTCCTGTGGTCACTGGTGAGTTTTCCAAATTTGCTGGCATATTGAGTGCAGCACTTTTACAGTATCATCTTTTCGGATTTGAAATAGCTCAGCTGGAAAATCATCACCTCCACCAGCTTTGTTCATAGTGATGCTTTTTCTCCTCTACAATGTCAGTCATGAACCTCCAATCATAGTTCTTCAGCACTCTGTCTATAACATCTAATCCCTTGAACTATTTGTCAGTCCCACTGTATAATCATAAGGGATTTGATTTTGGTCATACCTGAATGATCTCATGATTTTCCCTATTTTCTTCAATTTAAGTTTGAATTTTGCAATAAGGAGTTTGTGATCTGAGCCACTGTCAGCTTCCAGTCTTGTTTTTGCTGACTGTATAGAATTTCTCCATCTTCGACTGCAAAGAATATAATCAATCTGATTTTGCTATTGACCATCTGGTGATGTCTGTGTGTAGAGTCATCTCTTTGTTGTTGGAAGAGGGTGTTTGCTATGACCAGTGTGTTCTTTTGGCAAAACTCTGTTAGCCTTTGCCTTCTGTACTCCGAGGCCAAAATTGCCTGTTACCTCAGGCATCTCTTGACTTTCTACTATTGCATTCCAGTGCCCTATGATGCAAAGGACATCTATTTTTGGTGTTAGTTCTAGAAGGTCTTTTAGGTCTTCATAGAATCATTCAACTTCAGCTTCTCTGGCATTAGTGGTTGGGGCATAGACTTGGATTACTTTGACACTGAAAGCCCTCTGGGACCCTTTATCTTCAAAACAAGGCCTGAAACTTGTGGGTAACTCAGAGTCTGAACCCTTCATGAGTTGGTCTATTAAAAAGGCTACATTATTGTAAGAAGTGAGATATTAAAAAAAAAAAANAGTCCCTTGGACTGCAAGGAGATCCAACCAGTCCATCCTAAAGGAGACCAGTCCTGAGTGTTTATTGGAAGGACTGATGCTGAAGCTGAAACTCCAATACTTTGGCCACCTGATGCGAAGAGTTGACTCATTGGAAAAGACTCTGATGCTGGGAGGGATTGGAGGCAGGTGGAGAAAGGGACGACAGAGGATGAGATGGCTGGATGGCATTACCAACTCAATGGACATGAGTTTGGTAAACTCCGGGAGTTGGTGATGGACAGGGAGGCCTGGCATACTGCGATTCTTGGGGTAGCAAAGAGTTAGACACGACTGAGCTACTGAACTGAACTGAATATGGTAAAGTTGAAGTACTAGGAACACAGCATTTGGAACCAGCATTCCAAATTCTAACATCATTCTGTGGCTGCTGAACTAAACTCCTCAACTAAATGGAAAGATAGGGAGAAAGAATGGGAGAAAATGGAAATAATAATCCTGTTGCCCTGAGGACCCAATGATATAGTGACTACACTGTGTTTGAAAAGCATGAACTGTAACTTGGAGATCATAAAATAGTGTTAAAATACTATGCAGTCTTAAAGTATTTTAAAATCTACAAGGCAATTTAGTTTTCTCAACACTGATGTTCTCAGGGAAATATTTATAAGCAGAAATTTTGTAAACAAAACCTGAGTTTAATTGATCTGAAGATATATAATCAACCCTCTCCCTCCCCTGGTCTAATAATACTTTAAATGAAAATGTGGTTTATAAAAGGAAAAGGAAAAGGAAAATCATTTCTGCAAAATCAAATAGACTTTCACAGACAAGTAGGGAAGAATCTTTAAGAAAACTGTAGCCAAATGATATAGGTCTGCTTTAAGCCATAATCTGTAGAATTCCAGTAAGCCCATAACTTTGAGCACCAGGACCAATCAAGAAGTCCCAAGGATTTGGAGTTGATTATCAGATGGAAACTATTATATATATCATAAAATGGATAAATAACAAGGTCCTACTCTATAGCACATAGAACTATATTCAATATCCTGTGATAAACCATAATGGAAAATAATATGAAAAAATGTATTGTATATATTGATATATGTATAATACAACTTAAACAATTTGCTGTATAGCAGAAGTTAATACAACATTGTAAATCAACTATCCTTCAATGAAATAAATTGGAAAAAAAAAAAAAAACAGCTCTAGACGTTGGCCAACAGTCCAAGGAAAAACAAAGGTGATGGACAATCGTCCCAGCAACACTTCACAGTAAATGCTGTTATCTGCAATTCACAGATAAGGAATACAAGCCAAGGACACACTGCTGGAAAATGAAGGAAAAAAAAAATTTGATCCAGGTTCAACCTAGATAGTCTATGTTCTTTTGAACCCAAAGGTGGGCATTCTTTCAGAGGTGAGTCAGCCTTCCTCTGACTCTGGGGGGCTTGCTCTCGGGGAGCTCTGCATGTGAATACACTGATACATTCCCATGGATTGTTTGGGAAGAATCTATGACAATTAATCTTGTGTTCGAAGGACAGTCAATCATTTGACAGGTGAAGAAGATACATGAAAGATCAAGGAGAGATGTAGAGGTAGAAATGACAAGGCACATACATGCAGCAATACGTGGGACCCCTTGTTTTTACAAGGCAATTTGCAGTAGAAAGAAAACCGAATGAAGTCAGATATCAACTTAGAGTTTCAGTGTCCTCATGTGTAAAATAAGGACAGCAATTTTGTGATTACTAAGTAGGAGGCAATATTATACAGAAAACAGCACAGTTATTAATACTAATGCATAGTCATGCCCATGGGCTCCTAGTCTCCTTTCTTTTCCCCCACCACCTTCCTCCCTAACTATGCCTCCATACCTGGATCAATTTACAGAATTTAGTATTACTAAAGTTTGGATAATTATAGAGTAAATTTTTCAACATTAGAAAAATAAGTATACTGAAATTGGACAAAAGCTGTATTCTGGTCTTCTTTTAGCTAGAATTACAATATTATATGAGTCAGTTCTTATCTCTGTGACTCATCTTCAACTATAAATAAGGAATATTAGATTAGATACCTTTACATCTTCAAGCAGCAGCATGCTATGTCATCCTCACAGGTATTTCTCATGAGCAAAATGATTTCATTATGAAACACATGGAGCCTCTTTCAGTCGAAATCCACTGTCAAAGCATTTATCGTATTTCTGAGATTCGGGCAAATTTTTTTCTTGCCTGCAAATATACAAAAATTATGAGTTTACCCACGGTGCCTAATATACAGGTGGATTTTCTGAGAAATGGAAAAAGCTCAAACTTCAAGATCTCTCACTTATGTGGATACCTCCCAAGTTCCTAGGAGATTTTAATGCTTGTGGAAATCAACATATTCTAAAATTTGGAATTTATTGTATGTTTTCTTAATTCTAGATAAACATTAACATTTGTACCTAATTTTAATTATAATTTCATACTATTCTTTCAAAGAACCATCCAGATTTTAAAAGATCAAGAATGATCAGAATTTGGATTTGCCCTGTCTTGTTGCTGCTGCTGCTGCTGCTGCTGCTGCTGCTAAGTCGCTTCAGTCGTGTCCGACTCTGTGCCACCCCACAGATGACAGCCCATTGGGCTCCGCTATCCCTGGGATTCTCCAGGCAAGAACACTAGAGTGGGTTGCCATTTCCTTCTCCAATGCGTGAAAGTGAAAAGTGAAAGTGAAGTCGCTCAGTCGTGTCTGACTCAGCGACCCCAGGGACTGCAGCCTGCCAGGCTCCTCTGTCCACGGGAGTTTCCAGGCAAGAGTACTGGAGTGGGATGCCATTGCCTTCTCTGAGCCCTGTCTTGTTACTGCCTAGCAACTTGACATTCCTTCCTGAAATGTCCCATTAGAAAAATAAATAAGTAGAGAAGATAAAATCCCATATGTATAAGTTATTTTAAAATACATACTAAAATTTAAGAGAAAATGAAATAAAAATATTGTATACACAAACTAAACTATTTTTGCATTAAGTTGTATGAGGATAGGGTGAAATTTGTCTTGTTTGAGATAACATTTTATCATTTTAAATTTTTTTACCATAGTAATTATTAAACATTGTTTATTTTCAATTCCTAAGTAAACAAAAGCATCTCTTAAATATATTTGAAAGTAGGATGATGCTTAGAAGTTCTAATTTCACTAATTCTAAGATACATGTTTTTAACACCCAATTTTAATATTTCCTAATTGATGGTGAGTTGGCAGTCATGATGAAGTTGTCTTTACTTACACATGTGAATACTTGACAAGTACATCAGATGCCAGAACAGACAAGTATAACTCTTTACTGCTGCTGCTAAGTCACTTCAGTCATGTCCGACTCTGTGTGACCCCATACATGGCAGCCCACCAGGCTCCCATCCCTGGAATTCTCCAGGCAAGAATACTGGAATGGGTTGCCATTTCCTTCTCCAATGCATGAAAGTGAAAAGTGAAAGTGAAATCTCTCAGACATGTCCGACTCTTCGCGACCCCATGGACTGTAGCCTACCAGGCTCTTCTGTCCATGGGATTTCCCAGGCAAGAGTACTGGAGTGGATTACCATTGCCATCTCCAATAACTCTGAGTTTTCAGTGNGAAAGTGAAATCTCTCAGACATGTCCGACTCTTCGCGACCCCATGGACTGTAGCCTACCGGGCTCTTCTGTCCATGGGATTTCCCAGGCAAGAGTACTGGAGTGGATTACCATTGCCATCCCCAATAACTCTGAGTTTTCAGTATACAGATGACTTAAGAATCATTTGAAGAAGGATTATAATTCCAAGGTATTCTTTTAAAATCTTCCATAATATATTATGGCATAATTTTTTTAATGTGGTGTTTTTATTCATGTGGAAAATAGTTAAGTGGTTCCTTTACAAAATTACTCAAAGAATTACCAAACGACCCAGTTATTTGAATTCTAGACATATATCCACAGAACATAAAAAGAGATTTTTAAAAAGCTTGACAGTGCATGATAATAGCAGGATCACTCTAAAGAGTCAAAGGTAGAAACAACCTAAATATCTAACTCATAAATAGATAAGCAAACTAGGGGATATGCATACAATATAATATCAGCCATAAAAAAGAATGAAGTCTGGATACATGTTACAATCTTGATAAAACTCAAAAAACACTATGTGAAATTAAAGACAATAGACACAAAAGGTCACATGTTATATGATTCCACTGATTCAATTTATATCAAATATCCAAACTAGGTAAATCAATGGAAACAGAAAGCAGGCTGCAGTACCAGGGACTAGAAAGGCCAGAAGAAAAATGGGAAGCAACTGCTTAGTGGATTCAAGTTTTGTTTCGGGATGATGAAAATATTTTGTAATTAGATAGAGGTAGTGGTTATGCAACATTGCCAAGATGTCAAATATGGAATTGTTCACTTTAAATAGCTAATTTATGTGATGCACAATTAAAAAGAAAAGTGCCAGTATTTGTTAGTTTACGAGTCCTGTATCAGAGGCAAGGAGGAAGTAGAAAAATGTTGGGCAAAGTAACTTCAAGCTGTAGGTATAAAGGATGAATTAATTCTAGAGATCTAATGTACAGGATGGTGACTGCAGTTAGTACTATTGTATTATATCCTGGAAACTGGCTGAGAGAGTGGATTTCAGGTGTTCTTGTCATGTGCACATAAAAAAGGTAAATATATAAGGAAACAGATATGTTACTTAGCTTGACTACAGTAACTATTTCCCATATTACTAAGGACATGCTTAAAATCTTCATGCTTGGCTTCAGCATTATATGAACCAAAAAATTCCAGATGTCCAAGTTGGGTTTAGAAAAGGAAGAGGAACTAGAGATCAAATTGTCAACATTCTCTGGATCATAGAGAAAGCTAAGGAATTCTAGAAAAGCATCTACCTCTGTTTCATTGACTATGCCAAAGCCTTTGACTGTGTGGATCATAAAAATTGTGGAAAGTTCTTAAAGAGATGGGAACACCAGACCATCTTATCTGTCTCCTGAGAAACCTATATGTGGGTCAAGAAACAACATAACCCTGTATGGAACAACCGATTGGTTCAAGATTGAGAAAGGAGCCTTTTGACAGGGCTGTCTGCTGTTACCTTGTTGATTAACCTATACACTGAGCACATCATGAGAAATGCCAGGCTGGATGAGTTACAAGCTGGAATCAAGATAGGCAGGAGATACATCAACAGTCTTAGATATGCAGCTGATACCACCCTAATGGCAGCAAGCAAAGAGGAACTAAAGAGCCTCTTGATGAGAGTGAAGCAGTTGAGTGAAAGAGATGGCTTAATACTAAATATTAACAAAAACTAAGATCATGCATTCTGGCTCCATTACTTCATGGCAAATAGAAGGAGAAAAGGTGGAAGTAGTGACTAATTTCCTCTTCTTGGGCTCTAAAATCACTGCAGACAGTAACTGCAGCCATGAAATCAGAAGATGATTGTTTCTTGGAAGGAAAGCTATAACAAACCTAGACAGTGTGTTGAAAAGCAGAGGCATTACTCTGCTGAAAAAGGTCCATATAGTAAAGGCTATGATCTTCCCAGTGGTCACATACGATTGTGAGAGTTGGACCATAAAGAAAGCAGAATACCAAAGAACTGATACCTTTGAACTGAGGTGCTGGAGAAGACTCCTGAGGGTCCCTTGGATAGCGAGGATATCAAACCAGTCAATCTAAAGGGAAATCAACTCTGAATACTCAGTGGAAGGACTGATGCTGAAGTTGAAGCTCCAGTATTTTGGTCATCTGATGGGAATTGCCAACTCATTGGAAAAGTCCCTTATGCTGGGAAAGACTGAGGACAGAGAAGAAGAGGGTGTTAGAGGATGAGATGGCTGGATGGCATTACCAAGGCAATGGACACGAACTTGGGCAAACTTTGGGATATGGTGAGGGACAGGGAGGCCTGGTGTGCTGCAGACCACAGGGCTGCCTAGTCAGAAACAACTGGGCGACTGAACAACAGCAGCAACAGTAATCATATCACTCTGCATATTTGTCAAAACATCATGTTGAACACCTGAAACATATATAATTTTTATTTTTTAAAAAAGACACCTGAGTAGTGATTGGCAGATGGAAACATAAATCAATTATTTCTCTCTTGAGTGTTCCTCTCTGGACATGGACGAGCAGACAATTTGGAAACAAAATTTTGGTGTAAGTGGTGCCTAAACTAAAAATGTTATTAAGAAGTGTGTGCTCTGCATTTTATTTTATATGAAAACAGCTAACAGTCTTGAGCCTCTGTCACAGCACTGATCACATTCTAGAATTTCCTCTACCTTAATCCTTATTCAGTCATCTAGTCTTATAAAATGAAAGGGGTCAAAGTGAAAGTGTTAATCACTCAGTCATTTCTGACTCTTTGCAACCCCACGGACAGTACCCAACAGGCTCCTCTGTCCAAGGGGATTCTCCAGGCAAGAATACTGGAGTGGGTTACCATGACTTCCTCCAGGAGATTTTCCCAACCCAGGGATCAAATCCAGGTCTCCCTCATTGCAGGCGGATTCTTTACTATCTGAGCCACCAGGGAAAGTATATGCTAAGTTAGCCTAGAAAAGTTTAACCCCAATAAATGAAATCAAATGTTTATTAATATTTGTAAAGATTCACAATGCAAATTATTGGTCTCCTCTTAATGTCAGTTANAGTAGACTCTTGAGATTCCCTTGGACTAAAAGGGGATGCAACTAGTCTATCCTAAAGGAAATTAGTCCTGAATATTCATTGGAAGGACTGATGCTGAAGCTGAAACTCCAATACTTTGGCCACTTGATGTGAAGAACTGACTCACTGGAAAAGACCCTGATGCTGGGAAGGAGGAGAAGGGGACAACAGAGGATGAAATGGTTGGATGGCATCACTGACTCAGTGGACATGAGTTTGAGTAAACTCTAGGAGTTGGTGATGGATAGGGAGGCCTCGCCTGCTGCAGTCCATGTGGTCGCAGAGAGTCAGACACGACTGAGCAACTGAACTAAACTGAACTGAGAAAAGATTAAATCCCTTCTTTTGGAGTTTGGAAGATATTAAGAGATTCATTGATTAATATCCCTTATGGTCAGTAGTATATAAAGGACAATATTCATAAACATGTCTACTAATACAGGGAATTTCCATCACACTGTATCATCTATTCTTTAATAGTAGTATTATGATTCATGGAATTATAAGCCAGATTTAAACCTTGTATATTTTTTACTTCATCTTCCTAATTTACACATAAAGAGTATATTTCAAAAGGCCAATAGGCATATGAAAAGATGCTGAAGATTTTTCATTACTGGATAAATGCAAATCAAAATTATAATACAGTACCACTTCACACCCACATTGGTCAGAATAGCCATCATTAATAGCCCATGAATAACAAATGCTGGACAGGGTGTGGAGAAAAGGGAACCCTCTTGCATTGTGAAGGTGGAAATGCAAACTGATGTAAGCATTATAAATGACAGGATGTGAGGTCTTCAAAAAACTAAAAACAGAGTTACCACATGACCTGGTGTCCCACATCTGGGGCATGTATCCAGATAAAACTATTATTAGAAAGAATACATGTACCCTTATGTTCACAGCAGCACTACTTACAATAGCTAAGTCAGAGAAAAAACCTAAATGTCCACTGACAGACAAAGTGCATAAAGAAGATGTGATGTCTATCTATCTATCTATCTATCTATCTATCTATCTATGTGCACGTGCGGGTGTGTGTGTGGAATATTAATCAGCCATAAAAAAGAATGATATAATGCCTTTGCAGCAATATGGATAGCCCAAGAGATTATCATACTAAGTGAAGTGAGAAAAACAAAGAAAAATACCATATGATATCACTTATATGTAGAATCTAAAATATGATACAAATGAACATACCTACAAAACAGATACAAACTCACATACATAGAGAACAGATTTGTGGTTGTAAGGGGAAAGGGGTGTAAGGGAGGAATGGATTGGAAGTTTAGGATTATCATATGTAAATATATATATATGTATATTTATACATACACACACATAATTGAATTACTTTGCTGTAACTACAAACTAACAGAATACTATAAAACAACCATATTTCAATAAAATAATATTTAGAAAAAGTTAAGAGTCTAGGTTTGTAGCTTTATATGAAAAACGATAATGAATTAAATAAATCTATAGGTTTTTTCCTATAAAAGAGTTTAAGTGACAAGTAAATATTATGACAGCAATATATGGTTTTATATTGATAGCCTGCACCATTCAAAAGACAAACAAAACAAAACATTGCAGCCACATAGAATAGTTTTTAGGTTTGTAGATTCTGAAGCCAGATTGGTCTCAATTCAGATCTCAGACATGATGTTAACTATGTTAATTCTACTTTCTGTTTAGTTTCCTCTTCTTCAAATAGATAATATGTTGTCTACCTTACTGAGCAAATGACACATGGCTTTTCCCCTCTTGAATGTTAACTCTTTTATAAATTTTTATCTCATTGCCCTTTTATGCGTTCTACACATCCTTATGCTTTTAAAAAACATTTTACTATAAACTATTATAAAAATTCAGAAAATATGTTCTTACTGTTATAAGACTGTTCCATTTTACATACAATGATACACATTATGACTTTTCATTTCACCTTTTAATATGAGCATTTTGTGCACTATTAAATATTTCTAATTTATTTTGTGATAATTATTTAATAATATCTAGCTTCTTATGTGGAGAAGGCAATGACACCCCACTCCAGTACTCTTGCCTGGAAAATCCCATGGACAGAGGAGCCTGGTGGGCTGTAGTCCATGGGGTTACTAGGGGTCAGACACGACTGAGTGACTTCACTTTCACTTTTCACTTTCTTGCATTGGAGAAGGAAATGGCAACCCACTCCACTGTTCTTGCCTGGATAATCCCAGGGACGGGGGAGCCTGGTGGGCTGCCATGTCTGGGGTCGCACAGAGTAGGACATAACTGAAGTGACTTAGCAGCAGCAGCTGCAGCTTCTTATGAGACTTTTCTATCGTAAGTAATGCAATATTCAATGTCCTTATGATATAAGTGTATATCATCTTTTTTTGCCCCAAAGGCCTTTCTCTATTTTGTCTGGTTCTGGCTTCAGCACTGTCTTCAATTGCAAATGCCTCCACTGCCCTGCTTCCTGAGTAAACCTTCTTTCAGCCACTGTTACTTTTCTGGCTACGTTTTATTTTGATCTTCATCTAATAATATTGCAACAAGATTGCCTATGCTTGAATGCTGCTTTTTCTTCATCACTTACCTGCTCCACAGACTCTAACAAACTAAAGTTTTATTGTATCCACTGCTATTTTACTGAAACTGTGCTGTAAAACATTGTAAATGACAAACTGATGAAATTTTCAACTCAGTAGCATATAAAAGTACTAATTAAAACCCCACTATGTCTCTCTCAAAATTCCATTCCCTTGGATTTTATTACTTCTAGGAAAGGTTGAAAGCAGGAGGCAAAGGGGTGACAAAGGACAAGATGGTTGGATGACATCACCAACTCAATGGACCTGAGTTTGAGAAAACTCCAGGAGATGGTGAAGGACAGGAAGGCCTGGGGTGTTGCAGTACATGGGGTTATAGAGTCAGACACCAGTGAGTGACTGAATAATGATATCTTAATAAACCTGTTGTGAAATGATAAAACACCAACTGGGGTTTTTGTGTTATTTCAATTTTAAAGAAGCTCTGTTTTTCTAGCTTTGCTCTTTCAGTGAGTTTAGCAATGTGTTTCCAGTTCACATCCTGAACTAAACTACAGTATGAACCCTGAAAACAACATTGATTTATATGCAAAAAATCTACCCTATTAAGTTTCAGGTGTAAAAAATATCCCTCTTGAACCTGAGAAGGTGAGTTGTGCATTTGTGAGGGACATTTTACTGAATGCAAATAATGATGCCCAACTTCCATCAGGGCCAACGCCATTGTCAGTGACCTTGTTATCTTGCTGGTACCGTGGAAACTCACATAACCATAATCTCTTCTTCCACAGCTCTGTCTGCTCTCCTTGACTACTCTACATTGGAAGTAGACATCTTTGACCTTAAGCCACTTTCTCAGATACCTGTGACTCATGTTCCAGGATCCTTTCTTTGTACTTGTAATTGTCATACTTCTAGAATACTTTATCTATCTGGTCAAGCCAGATTGGTCTTACCTCTTTAATTATCATTCCTACTTTATTTAGATAATTTAAAATTGCTATTTGCAAATGATTACTGTAATAAGAGTAAAATTTGCTATTGACTTCCCTGGTGGTTCAGATGGTAAAGCATCTGCCTAAAATGCGGGAGACCAGGAAGATCCTACAATCCCTAGATTGGGAAGATCTCCTGGAGAAGGAAATGGCAAACTACTCCAGTATTCTTGCCTGGAAAACCCCATGGATGGAAGAGGCTGGTAAGCTAGAGTCCATGGGATCACAAAGGGTCACACACGACTTAGCAACTTCACTCACTTTTGCTATCGTTGTCTTTACTATCATGATTATTGTCAGCTACATAGCATAAAAGAAGGGTTAACAGCACAGTGTAAAGAAATAAACTTCCTAGAATTGAAGACTGGCTCCATTAGGTATTTGCTATATAATATTAATAATGTTATTTAAACTTTCTAAGTCTCAATTTCTTCTCTAAAAAAAATTTACAACATAGAATTTTAATAATCAAATGAAGACACATATTAGGGAACCTTCAGAGTACCTTGTTCATTTTATAAACACACTAAGTCAAACTCATTTATCTCAATTTGCTCATTGCATTTAACATAAGCCCTCAAAAGTCCTCCAGGTTTGTGAGAAAATATATATATATATCATTTTCTAATCTTTGATGACTATCTCAGGAATAGCATGGCACAGTCCAGATTTAATCCTAGTCCTTGTGATTTCAAATCCTGTTATTTTCCATGTTGATTACTTCCCCCTACCATTTATAACTGCTAACCAAAGAAGGATACAGATAGACAGAGATAACAAGCTTTAAAGCCACTTCTTGATTTCTATTTTCTACATGAATAGCTAAGATGTCAGAAAAAAATTTTAGATTCTTTAGGAAATAATGAAAGGTTCCAGAAATATATGATCACTTATGTCTTCTGGTTTGCTTCAACCTTCTATATACATAAATCTAGGAGTATAAAGTGGACTACAAAACTCTACAAATTATATACATGTGCATCAGCATGTTCTGTACTTGACCTAAATTGAGGGCTATCTCTGAAGCAGAAGTTCTTAAAATTCCAATGATATAAGCTGACAAGTAGTATTATGTTATCAACATAATATTGATACATTTTCTCTACTATTCTACTTGGGTTGTCACAGTAGAGTATCACAGACTAGGTGGTTTAAGGGCTTCCCACCTTCCCTAAGTGGTAAAGAATCTGCCTGCCAAATCCAGAGATGCAAAAGACACGAGTTTGATCTCTAGCTTGAGAAGATTCCTTAGGAAAGAAAATGGAAACCCACTCCAGTATTCCTGCCCGGGAAATTCCATGGACAGTGGAGACTGGCAGGCTACCATCCATGGGATCACAAAGAGTTGGACCTAATTGAGCACAGCACAGCAGCACAGGTAGTTTAAATAACAGAAATTTATTTTCTCACAGCTCTAGAGGTTGCAAGTCCAAGATCCTGGTGCTAAGCGGGTTTACCTTGAAGCTTCTGTCCTCAGCTTGCAGATGGCCACTTCTCACTGTGTTCTCACATGGCCACTTCTTGCACCTGCATTTCTGTTGTCTATTCTTTGTCTTATAAAAATATCAGTTTTTTAAATTAGAACCCTAACATTATGACCTCATTTAACATTAATTACCCTTTAATTAAAAGAGGTAATTAATACAAATACAATGACATAGGTGATTATGGCCTTAACATATAAATTTTAGAGACATGCAATTTAGTCCATAATACTGTCATATCCTATTAATCCAAATTAATAATCTTTTAAATAGTAGAAAATTCATTACAAGGAAAATATCCAGTCTTAGATTTCTAGGAAAAATAAAGAATTTACTTAAATTATATTTCCCTAATTTTTCCTAAAATGTGCATTTCCCATATATATTCACTAAGTAAAAGACTACAACAATTAAGATTAATGTGTTTACTAGTATCCATGTTACTATTTGTATAATTGAAATTCATACACAATTACAAGACTATAAAACTAGGCATAATGTTTCAAAAATTTGTGATGAATTCTAAAATGAATACAAGAGTTGAAACAGTATATCTCTCCTATCTAATAGAATTTCTTTTCATATATATGTATCAGTATCTCTATATCTAAGAAATTCAACTGTACTGGATGCTGTGATACATCAATCTAGTCCCTATTCATGATTAAAATATATATTCTTCAAACTGCTGACTGTGCTTCAAACTGATAGCTTCCAGCTGTCATCCTTCTTCAAAAATGGTCCTTGATTGAGAGTCCAGTGTCATACCCCATTCCCCCAGGAAAGCTTACATCCAGTTACTGATCCACTCTTATGTATAAATGTCAATTCTCTGGGCACAATGCAGGGTGACTTTAAGAGCCAGTGCAGCTTCAGCGCTTCTCCATCCTAGCTTATCACTCTGCCCAATCTGATTCCCTTTCTTTGCCTTTCCAAAAGCACCCTAGGACACCACACATGAAAGAGAAAAAATAGTTTTTGTAGCAATGCTAAAACCATTAATGAATCAGACAGATTAAGTAAGTGCATATTTATTCCCCTCACAGGAATGGAGGAATGTTTTCAAAAGAAAATCACTTTTAGTCGGTCATGATGAACTTTTTTTTTAGCAAAATTTTAAGGAAGTCAATGGTCCTCCCAAGTAGTAAACACAAGAATTATTCTGGGAAATTTGGCTACAGTTTCATAGAGTGACTTCTCCAGGAGGAAAAAAAAAATCTAATACAATAAAAATCAACTAGATTTTGTTCAAGAAAAATAAAACAGAAATGTGGATTTTAAAACAAAACATAGGACAATAATTATATCAATAAGCTATCTTACACTTTATAATATTTTAATAAATTCCAAAGTTATTTCACTGGCATTGTCAAAAGTATACACCAAAGTTACTCTGAGTTTTTTAAAAGAAAGGGTTATTTTTCATCTTGTTACAAAGGTTGTTTGAAGCTCTTACTTGTGCTGGGCCCTGCACTTAACACTGTTTTTGTTCATGATTGTCAATCCCCAAGAGTTAATCTGGTGTCTCAAAGATCATTCAAGCTGTTGAAAACTATTTTTTCATTTATAAGTGAGTAATGACAGCACCTGGAAACATGACATCTGAACTTAATTGCCAGTTCTGTCATGTGTAGGAATTGTGGAAATTTCTCTTAACCTTTCTGCTCTGAAGGATGCTTAGCTGTAAATTAAGACTGAAAATAGTAATAGCTACATCACAACATGTGTCATGAGATTTCAGTGAAATAGTTTATGGATAAAAGGATATAAATAATAAGAAACAATACAAGTTCTTTATCCATTCTTATCTTATTCATCTGATGTAAAGTAAAATACTAAATTGCACATGTCGTTGTTTAGTCTCAAAGTCATGTCTGACTTTTTTGCAACCCCATGAACTACAGCCCGCCAGGCTCCCTCTGCCTACGGGAATTCCTAGGCAATAATACTGGAGAAGAAACTGGCAACCCACTCCAGTATTCTTGCCTAGAGAATCCCCATGGACAGAGGAGGCTGGCAGGCTACGGTCCACGTGGTCTCCAGAGTCGGACACGACTTAGCGACTAAACCACCACCACCACCAATACTGGAGTAAGTTGCCTGTTCCTTCTCCAGGGCATCTTCCTGACTCAGGGATTGAACCTGCATCAAAGAGCCACCAAGAAGCCTAAATTGCTCATTATTTAATGTTTATCAAGATGATCTTAATGTTCCCCTCAGCTGGACTATATTGTAAATAGGCTTCTTCCTGACTCGGGGCCCCTTTTCTTTCTTTTCTTTTTTTTTTTTTTTTACTTTATTTTACTTTACAATACTCTATTGGCTTTGTCATACACAGACATGAATCCACCACAGGTGCACACGAGCTCCCAATCCCGAATCCCCCTCCCACCTCCCACCCTTAAGAAAATCTTCTAAAGTCTTTTTTATCCTCTTTAAGATATAAATCTTTCAAAAATTTCTCTTTCCAGTGTTGTGCTCCAGGGCTATCATTTGCAAGTATAAAGGAACCATTTCATTGAAATATCATCAAGGAATATAGGGCTCCTATTCTCTAGTCTCTGTGGGTGGGTAGGAGCCTGAGGTGGGTGCCTTACTCCAAGTGGAAAAACTACCACCTGTCATGAAGATATGAGCAAGATTTGAAAGTCAACAGAATGGCATTGAAACATGTATACTATCATGTAAGAAATGTTTCGCTAGTCTAGGTTCGATACAGGATACAGGATGCTTGGAACTGGTGCACTGGAATGACCCAAAGAGATGATATGGGAAGAGAGGTGGGGGTGGAGGGGCGGTTTCAGGATTGGGAACTCATGTACACCCGTGGCAGATTCATGTCAATGTATGGCAAAACCAATACAGTATTGTAAAGTAAAATTAAAAACAAAAAAATAGAAAGAAAAAATAGTAAACACAGATGTCCCATGACCTCTGTCTCACCCCACTGTTTAAAAATTTTTCCGGCTTTGTTTTTGTTAAGACCAATGTCTGGCCTTGCTCTCCTATTGAAATAGCCCTGAATAAAGTTTTCCTTCCCAGTTTAACTTTGGCTGGTAAAACATTGTACTTTGACAGTGAGAACTAAAGTTTATTTCCAATAGTTATCCTTTCTGAAATGTTTTAATATGTGTACAGGAAAAAATAAGAAGGATAAAATATGTAGTGGAAGAATCAAATAGCAGCCTTAAAAGCAGGTAGAAACCCATTGAAAAATGTTTTCGTTAAACACTAGCTATTACCCACGAAGTTACAGAGATGGAGAGGTGAAAGCACTCTCAGAAATTATTGTATCTCAGGAAACCTCAATTTTTTGCTAAAAGCTTAGATTAAGAATACACATAGTCTGTGTTCCAATGGATATATTTTTTCCCAGAAGTATTTAGAAAAATAAATAATGAAAAGGAGGTACTATTCCCCCCCAAATTGTGCAAAAGTCAAAAAATATAGCCACCCTCCTGAGTGTTATTGTGCCTCGCTGTCTAACCCAGGCAGAATCATCATTGATTCTGTCAAAACACACTAAAAATACTGTGTAAAGAATTGGAGGGACTTCTTCATATTTCTAGTGATAAATTAACACTATGATGGTCCCCATACTCAGTTACCTACTTTCAGCAAAGTCAAGCAAGCTGAAGAATTACACAGAGGATGCCAAGAATTAATAACCTCTGGAAAGGGTAGTTACTTTTAAGTCATGCTACAAAGTTATCGCAGCATGAAAGAAGGCTGACTAAAAAGAATCTTCTCACTATAAATATTCATATGTATAATTATGTCCTGTTTCCCAAACATTGGCACTGTTTGAGAAACTGACATTAAGAAGCTTATTAAAAATGTTTTGTTATAATTATTGTAAAAGTAATGCTTATACGTAACAGAAAAAGAGTGAAAAGGAGGACCCTAAAGTCATCTCTGCTGCTGCTAAGTCGCTTCAACGTGTCCGACTCTGTGGGACCCCATAGACTGCAGCTAACCAGGCTCCCTCATCCATGGGGTTCTCCAGGCAAGAACACTGGAGTGGGTTGCCATTTCCTTCTCCAATGCATGAAAGTGAAAAGCGAAAGTGAAGTTGCTCACTCATGTCTGACTCAGCGACCCCATAGGCTCCACCATCCATGGGATTTTCCAGTGCAATTTCCAGTGGGGGTGCAATTGCCTCCTCAAAAATCAACTCTACACCCAAAATTTAGTGACAGCAAGTTATAAACATCCTCAAATTTTACTTCCATGTATGAATAGAATATTTAGTACAGTTTAACATTTTAGCTCATACTATAAATTGAGGATATTGTAACTACTATACCAATATAATCATATTTAATGCTCAGAATAGCCCTATAAAGAGGGCACTATTTTTAACCAGGTTTTACAACCAAGGAAAACGGGCACAGAAAGATTGATTTGTTCAAGGTCAGAGAGTTAGTAAGTTATCAAGCCTGATTGTATCAATAGTTAGTCAATATGGTTTTATGGCCCATGTTTTCATACATCATAATGTCTATTACCAAACCCTTACTTTGAAAAATAATATGGCTTGCCAAAGTTTTCACTATTATATAGAATTTAATGGTGAATTTCTTACAGTTACACATTTTTGCATACTTTTCCACTTATTACCTTGAGATAAATTTGTTGAAGATTTATCTTAGTCAAAGAGCTCTTAGTCGAAGAGCATGTTCATTTTAGAAACTGATACATATTTCTCAAATTTCCCTCAATAATGATTACCAATGTTATTCCATTTTTATGTTAAGGAAGAGTCACTTCATTGTTGCCTTCTCACAATAGACTGGTTTCTACTCTACCCTGCCTCCCACTGTATCTGACAATGTAGACCAAGACAATACCTATCAAAAATATAAGCTGCATTAATTTGTTCTTTCTTAGTACATTATTTCTTAGTAAGAAGATGCTATACAGAAACACTTTCAGAGATATAATTTTCTAGTTATTTCTCCTAGCACTTTGAAAAGAAATCTTAAATTCACCTTAGTTTAATTATACTAATTTTATTAATTCAGAACATAGTAGGCATATAGTAGCAGCCTACTCTGCTAGATGCAGTCAATAACGCAAAAGATAAATAACCCTGTTTCTTTCATTAATTAGCTGGCTATGTAAGGGGAAGTTATCCCACATAAACAGCTAATGAATAAGGCAGAGTAAAGATTTTGTTAATTATAATACAAGCTGAGCTTTATGTACAGAGGGGTGGAAAAAAATATGCCATTAGTTCTCACTGAAGTGATCCAGAAGCCTTCACTGCAGAGTTACCTTTAGAGTTGAGACCTAATGAGACAGAACTCTCGGGTAGATGTACAGAAGTCTGAAGGACATACCTGAGCCAGTGAACATGATGAAGCAAGTCACAGAAAAATAAAGTGGATGTGGTTTTCTGTTCTACATTATGAACTGAGGCCATTTAGTGGGAGGCAGACTTGATTTTTCCAGCTATAAATACATATTGTATCATCTATTTATGTAAATAAACCGTTTAACAGCTTTCTAATCAACACTGCCCCCAAGAGGACCAGGTGTTTCCACTGATTAATTTGTTTCACAAACTCAAAAAAAAGTCAGTCTTTAAAAAGGAAGTATATTAATTACTTTCTTTGTGATCAACACTGTGCTACACACTGGCCAAAGGGTGACCCTATTCAGACCCATCTTTCAGGAGGCTTATTCCAGGGGTAAGAGAGGAAAAAAAAAAAAGCATATATGTCAAACATATTACTAGCAAGAGTTAAATGATAAAACCAGAAGTTGAGATAGGGAAGAGGCAATCAGCCAGGCAAAGATCTGGGTAGCATATTGCAAAAAGATTAGAAAGAATCTGTGGTCAGGAGGTAATTGTCACAAAAGGAGGCTAGGTATTTTGACAGCGATCAGTGCTAACTTTAGTCTATTAGTCTAAATTAGCCTCATCATTATCCTCCTTTGCATGATTATTTGATACCTCTTCATTCATTTTTAGTTTTGGTTTGTTCAGGGAGTGTGTCAGCAAATAGAAAAAAAAAAAACATCAATTCATTTTTTATTCACATACTCTAAGGAGTTACTAGAATTCTTTCCCAATCTTTAAATATCTTCTTTCTTATCCAGCTGCTGTTGCTAAGTCACTATAGTCGTGTCCAACTCTGTGCAACCCCATAGACGGGCAGCCCACCAGGCTCCTCTGTCCCTGGGATTCTCCAGGCAAGAATATTGGAGTGGGTTGCCATTTCCTTCTCCAATGCATGCATGCATGCTAAGTCGCTTCGATCATGTCCGACTCTATGTGACCCTATGGACAGCAGCCCATCAGGCTCCTCTGTCCACAGGATTCTCTAGGCAAGAATACTGGAGTGGGTTGCCATTTCCTTCTCCATCTTATCCAGAGATACTCACTAATCAAACACTATTGTCTCTCTTCATTCTGCCTTTCCAATCTAGCCTCACACCCCAGCTCTGCCCTATTAGGGCAAGTCATGTAAGGGTTCAAGAATTCTGGAAGTATTACACTCAAACATGATACATCAAGACCAGATTGAGTTTGTTTTCAGGATTAGTTTTTCCTTGAAAAATGACTATAAAATCAGATTTTCCTTCAAAATCCACCTTTTATTCTGTGTCCAAAATTGGATTTGCTCTCTTCAATATGATTTTATCTCAATTTGATTGTTACTGATATTTATCAATACCTTGATGCACGCACTCATTTTTACTTCTTTTCCTTTTATCCTGGGGCATTAAGTATTTTTAAAATACACACTATATAATAATATTATAAATATAAAACTATTTTAAAATTTTATTTAGTACATTTTATATATCTATAATAATAATAATGAATGAAATTCATATATATTGTTATAACTATTAAATATTTTATATATATAATTTTTTAGCCTATGAGCCCCTAACTACACACTACAGTCACCACCAAATATGACTGTGGAAAAAAGTAGAGTGTTTGAATTTTACAAATCATGCTGGGGACTTATAACTAATTTGCATCAACATCCTCCTTGAGGTAAAGGGACAAGTTAGCTATTTTTCAAATAGCCCATTGTACATCAGCCTTGGCCATTTGAAACTATGTTTTCTAGATTTTTTAAATAGTCTTGCCAATGGTATAAAATGAATATTAAACATTTGTGCCTGTCTTGCTTGGGGAAGGAAGTTCTTTAGGGTTTTCAAGTTGTTTGGAGATTGTCACTTGATGCATTGCTTTAATCATTTTGCTGTTTTAATCAATGTGCACATGTGCTAAGAGAGGTCTGACAAGCATAATGTAATAAACTCCAAAAATAACAATCAGAAAAACCTCTGGGTCCTCTCCAATTCCAAAATATAATGTAATCTCTGAACCAAATGAAAGTGTCCCCGGTCCAATTTGTTCAAGAGAAGATGATCAATTTATCTCCTCCCAAAGAGAAATAAAGGGAAGGAAAATGTAAAAGTAGTTGAAGCCTCAAATATATTCAGAGATTCTCTGAACATATCAAATAAATGTCACTTTCACCTGAGGAAAAGATTTTTAGAAATAAATGTTTCAGAGATACACAGGAGAGTCTTTTTAGTGTTATAAAGGAAAACAAAATATATTTAAGCATCTGGACGTGAATGAACCATGGTAAAATTTAGTTTTCTAAGTTTTTATTCAAATAACATTTATAATTGCTGTAATGGTTATGATAACAATTATCATTTTTTATGTTTGCCAAATGGCAGAACATTAAAAACATTACCCCATTGTGATGCAATCTACAGCATGGTGACTATAGTTAATAATGCTATATTGCATATTTGAAAGTTTCTAAGACAGTAGATCATAAAGGGCCTCATCTTAAGACAAATAAGAACAAAAATTATACCTAAGTATAGTGACAGATGTTAGGATAAATTATTGAGGCGATCACTTTGCCATATATCAGTTCAGTTTAGTTCAGTCGCTCAGTCATGTCCAGCTCTTTGTGACCTCATGGGCTGCAGCATGCCAGACTTCCTTGTCCATCATCAACTCCCAGAGCCTATTCAAACTCATGTCCACGAAGTCCGTGATGTCATTCAATCATCTCATCTTCTGTCATCCCTGTCTCCTCTCGCCTTCAATCTTGCCCAGCATCAGGGTCTTTTCCAACGAGTCAGTTCTTCACATCAGGAGGCCAAGGTATTGGAGTTTCAGCTTCACCATCAGTCCTTCCAATGAATGTACAGGACTGATTTCCTTTAGGATTAACTGGTTGGATCACCTTGCAGTTCAAGGGACTCTCAAGAGTCTTCCTCCAACAACAATTCAAAATCATCAATTATTCAGTGTTCAGCTTTATGATTCAACTCTCACATCCACACATGACTACTGGAAAAATCACAGCTTTGACTAGACAGACCATTATCAACAAAGTCTCTGCTTTTTAATATTCCATCTAAGTTGGTCATAGCTTTTCTTCCAAGGAGCAAGCATCCTTTAATTTCATGTCTGCAGAAATCATCTGAAGTGCTTTTGGAGCACAAAAAAATGAAGTCTGTCACCATTTCCATTGTTTACCCATCTATTTGCATGAAGTGATGGGACTGGATGCCAATATCTTAGTTTTCTGAATGTTGAGTCTTAAGCTCTCTTTCACTTTCAGCAAGAGTCTCTCTAGTTCTTCGCTTTCTGCCATAAGGGTTGTGTCATCTGCATATCTGAGGTTATTGATATTTCTCCCAGCAATCTTGGTTCCAGCTTGTGCTTCATCCAGCCTGGCATTTCGCATGATGTACTCTGCATATAAGTTAAATAATCAGGGTGACAATATACAGCCTTGATGTACTTCTTTCCCAATTTGAAACCAGTCTGGTGTTCCATGTCCAGTTCTAATCGTTGCTTCTTGACCTGCATACAGATTTCTCAGGAAGCAGGTAAGGTGGTCTGCCATTACCATCTCTTTCAGAATTTTCCACAGTTTGTTGTCATGTACACAGTCAAAGGCTTTGGTGTAGTCAATAAAGCAGAGTAGATGTTTTTCTGGAACTCTCTGCTTTTTTCAATGATCTGTTAGATGTTATGAATTTGATCTCTGGTTCTTCTGCCTTTTCTAAATATAGCTTGAACATCTGAAAGTTCACAGTTCATGTACTATTGAAGCCTTGCTCAGAGAATTTTGAGCATAACTTTGCTAACATGTGAGATGAGTGCAATTGTGTGGTAATTTGAACATACTTTGGCACTGCTCTTCTTTGGGATTAGAATGAAAACTGACCTTTTCAGTCTTGTGGCCACTGCTGAGTGTTCCAAATTTGCTGGCATACTGAGTGAAGCACTATCACCACATTATCTTTTAGGATCTGAAATAGTTTAACTGGAATTCCATCACCTCCATTAGCTTTGTTCTCAGTGATGCATCCTAAGGCCCACTTGACTTTGCATTCCAGGATGTCTGGCTCTGGCTAAGTGATCACACCTTCGTGGTTATCTGGATCATGGTCTTTTTTGTATAGTTCTGTGTATTCTTGGCACCGCTTAATATTTTCTGCTTCTGTTAGGTCCATACCATTTCTGTCCTCTATTGTGCCCAACTTTGCATGAAATGTTTCCTTGGTATCTCTATTTTCGTTAAGAGATCTCTGGACTTTCCCATTCTATCATTTTCCTCTATTATTTGCCATATATACAAATATCAAATCATTATGTTTTATACCTAAAACTAGTACAATGTTTTTATCAATTCTACCTCAATAAAAAATGAGAAATTAAAAAAAAATTACTCCATTTTATCTTACACAAGAATCTTAGAGGAATGGTAGTTCTTATTTTCTCCATTATTAGAAAAGAACAAACTGAATCTTATAAATTTTAAGCAACAGAGATTAAAAATTAAGCAAAAAACTATCCAATTAACCTCTTAGATAATTTGCCATTTTCAGAAAGCCTTTGATAACTCTAATGTTGTGTATATGTGTGAAGTTATGTTTTCAGGAGACTCACACCTCTAGTTTTTGGACCTTCCACAGTTCTCAACTTCTTCATTCTCACTACTTTACATGGCAGCTCATTCCTAACATCCCCTGATTTGACAGGTCCTTAAACATCTCTGGATTTTTGTAACTCTGTTTTATTATTTTTTCATTCTTACTAGAACAATATTCTTCTGTTCCTCTTTATCTTTTTGCCTATTCCTGCTTTTAATAAATGGTTCGATGATCCTCTTTTTATTAAATCTTTCTTGACTCTCCCAGTCTCTCATGGGACTCACTGGGTATTCATGACATATTGTACATAGATTTTCTTTCCTATACATTCTTGTGATTTTAACGGTAGTGGTTTTGTTTTTCAATCTCCATAACCACATTGTCTCATTAACCCCAAATATATAAACAAAAATAAATGAATTATTTCCTCTCTCATTGCTTTACTGTGTCACTCAATAATCTATTGGGTTAAAAAAAAGAATAAAAAAGGAGAACATTTCTATTACCAGTAAGAATGCATTATGCTTGCCTTTAACTTTTAAAACAATGAATATTCTGGGGCTTGTAGGCTTCTTATTTTGCACTCATTTCAGAATTGCATAAACAGAATAGCTGCATTATATACAATGATTTGAAGACTATTTTTCTTTTGGTTTTAATTACTCATATTTCTAATTTTAGTCTATAAATAGTTTTTGGAAATTATTTTAAAATGAAATATTGTGTTTCATTTTTAAGGAAAGTGGGAAGGAATTCAGGAAGAAACTATTTTAAAAAAAAACAAAACTAAATCTAACAATAGGAGAATGACAAACCCAATTTAAATATAAATAAAAGTCCTGGACATATACCTCACCAGAAAAGATACACAAATTGCAAATGAGCATATGAAAAGATATTCAATTTCATATGTCATTAAGGAATAGTAAATTGAAACAACATAAAGCCAAAACACAAGTATTAAAATGGCCAAAATCCAAGGCACAGACAACACCAAATGCTGACAAAGCTGTGGAGCAAAAGGAATTCTCATTCACAGATGGGAAGAATGCACCACTTTTAGCCATTTTGGAAGATAGTTTGGCAGTTTCTTAAATAAAAATACTCTTACCATATGATCCAATAATCACAGTCCTTAGTATTTACCTAAATGAGTTTAAAATGAGGTTTTGTCCACACAAAAACCTACAAACAGGTGTTTATAGCAGCTTTATTCACTCTTCAACTACAAATAGATGGAATAAATCCAAGTCAGCAGAGTAAAGGCAATGATTGCTATACAGCAACTTGAAGCACTGCTCAAACTTCAGACTAGCCTGTGAACCATGTATGCTCAGATAGAATGTTTTGCTACATTTCAACCAATGTACTGAAGACTTCGAGAATTGATGTACTATTTGAACTGCTGCCTACAAGAGGTGAGACAAAACTTATAGTTCAAAACTACCTGGATTGATAAACTGCTAAAACAAAAACAAGATTCTCCAGAAGATTACAACTGGAACCAGAGTTTACACAAGAAGGGATTCAAAATTTCTAGGATACAACCCAAAATTACACAATGTAAAATAATCCAGAAAGAATGTGGCCATTTCTCAAGTAGAAAGAAAATTAAGATATATGGCTGTATGTGTTCCTTCAAAATTCACATGTTGAAACCCTATTCCCAACGTGATGGTTTTAAAGTCAGCCCTTTGGAAGGTAATTAGAATTAGATGCCAGTTTGAGGATGGAGCCCCCATGAATGGGATTAGTACCCTTATAAGAGTCACAGGTGAGTTTGTTTCCTCTCTTTCTTCACCGTCTGAAGCTGCAGTGGAAAATGGGCTTCTGCAAACAAGGAAGTGGGCTCTCACCAGACACCAAGTATTCTAGTGCCTTGATCTTTGAACTCTTAGCTTCCAGAATTACAAGAAATTTTTATTCCTTAAACAATCCAATCTATGATATTTGTTATACAGCATCTTGGACTAAGATGTGATCTCCAAGGTCATCTAAATGTTGGAATTATCAGATAAACATTTAAATCAGTTATTATAACTCACTAATATAAACCAAAGGGAATTACATGAAGCACTTAAAATTACTGTAATATTCAGGAGAGAAATAGAAACTATAGAAAAGAACCAAATGGAAATTCTAGAACTGAAAACTACAATTTCTGAAATTTAAATAAAATACAAGATGATATCAATAGTAGAATATGGGTATCACAAAAAAAACTAGTGATTTTGAAAACAGGTCAATAGAAATTACACAATTTGAATAAAACAGAGATACAATTTCCATAAAATGAACACAGCTGCTAGAGAGTAAAATGTTACCAAAAGAATGTACTGGAATACTAGAACAAAAGAAGAAAGAGATTGGGACATAAAAAATAACCAGTGAAAATACCCTTCAAGAATAACAGCATTTCCAAATGAAGGAAAATAAAGAATTCAGCAATAGCCTAACTGCTCCATAAGCATTGCTAAATAAATTCCTTTAGAAGAAGAAAACATATTCTTTTTAAGTTTACATGCTACAGTCAATTAGTTATACAATATGCAGGATCATAACTCAATAAAATGAAAATAGATCTAAAATCATATAGTGTGTTAACAACCAAGGCATAGGGGAAATGGGAAAATATTGGTCAAAAGGTACAAACTTCCAGTTATAAGATGAACAAGTTCTGGGAGCTATGGTTCAGCATGGTGATGGTAGCTAATAACACTGTATTACACAGTTTACCTTTGAACAACACAGAGATTAGGAGCAGAAGCCCNACAAGAGAGAAAGTTCCACATTCTCCCTCATAGCCTTATCAGATACTAATTTTAGTTGTAAGCCCCACTTTTGGTTTGAAAACAAACCAAAATAAACCTCTTTGCAATTCCATGGGCTATCCATGGAATCCTCTAGGCCAGAATACTGGAGTGGGTAGCCTTTCCCTTCTCCACAGGATCTTCCCAACTCAGGGATGGAACCCAGGCCTCCCTAATTGCCGGCAGATTCTTTACTAGCTGAGCCACAAGGGAAGCCCAAGAAGACTGGAATAGGTAGCCTATCCCTTCTCCAGGGGATCTTCCTGACCCAGGAATCAAACTGGGTCTCCTACATTGCAGGCAGATTCTTTATCAACTGAGCTATCAGGGAAGACCCAAATGCTCAATACCAGATCTTTAAATGGTTTCTAGATTTTAATTATTACCAAAAAAGTCTTATGAACACACATACAAAATTTTATTTTTGTGACTATTTTTAACTTTTATCTGCTTGTTATTTTATTATTTATTTCCAACCTTTCTTGGGAAATCCTTGCTATTTCATACTCACCATGCTTTTTCTTCTATTTTTCCTTATAAGTATGGCAGTACAAATATAATTATTTATGCAAAAGTTTATCCAAGTGATTTTCACTCTGAGCATGTGTTACTATGCTCTTATTTTATAATAAAAAATTTTAAGCCAGATGATTTGAGTATTCTCAAAGCAAAAATTACACTGGACAGTATTAGACAACATCAAATTCATTCTGGGCAACAGGGACAAGAGACCAGAAGAAAAGTCTGAACTTAGCACCACTGAAACAAAAGAGAAGAGTTTGCAAGAGCTGTGTGACAGGCACTGTAGTTCTTCAGTGTTTGCCTACTGGCTTTACCCAAGGCAGAGTACACTTTTTTTGCATCTTCATGACAGGTGGTAGTTTTACAACTTGGAGCAAATCTCCCATCACAGTTAGGCTCCTACCTCTCACAGAGACTGGGGAACAGTCTCTTCCTTGGTGATTAATACATTTCAAAGAAACAGCTCCCAGGTCCTTGAGAAAGACAGCCTCTGGTGGTCAAACTAGCAAGAGGAATTCATGTATGCATGTGTGTATTTCAGATATAAAGGAAATAACAGTATATTTATTCCAGGTGTATGATGAAATGGTTTTATATTTGTGTATATTATAAAATGATTACCACCCTACATCCACTTAACATCTATCACCACACTTTTTTTATTGTGATGAAAATTTTTAAGATCCATTCTCACAGTTACTATTAAGTATCAAATACATTATTATTAACTATAGTCACCATGCTGTACATTATATTGTTATTTACTAATTTTATATGTGGAAATAGACACCTTTTGACCCCCTTCACTCATTTTATCTACACACAACCATCTGCCTCAGGCAATCATCAGTCTGTCCTCTCTATGCATGAGGTTGACTTTGTTTATTTGTTTAAGATTCTAAATATAAGTGAGTTCACGTGGCAGTTATCTTTTTCAGTCTGACATTCTACTTATGTAATGCCTTCAAGGTCAATCTGTGTTGTCTCAAAGGGCAAGATTTCATTATATTTTTTATAGGGTGAATTTTATTTTGTGTGCATATATATATGTATATATATTTATACATCACATTCGTTATCCACTTATCCATTAACGGATGTTTAGATTGTTTCCATGTCTTGGCTATTCTAAGTAATGTCACAATCAACATGAGGGTGCAAATATCTTTTTGAATATGTGTTTTTGTTTCCCTCTGGTATATCCCAGAAGTGAAGTTGCTGGATCATACAAGAAGCTTCTTGAAATATTTAAATTATCAAAGGGACAGAGAAAGAATTCACAATTACAAGTTTTCTAAAGCAAATGTTCTGGCAAAATGGAGGGGAGGGAATCTGTCTGATTAGACTATCTTGACTCCTTAAGGGTCAGCCTATCTAGTTTTCAGTAAAACTGAAGAAAAGGTCAAGGCTTCTTGTCCAGTATCAAGTGCTAAACAATTTCTAGTTCGATTATGAATAAATTTAGCATTTCAGGATTCCTGTGGTTCAGATAAATAACTGCAATGAGTTAAACTAGAGAGGATTGTGTGAAACTTTCAGTGCTTTATAGTAATTGGAGGATACAATTTTTTTTTTAATTTTTGAGGTAAAAAATTAATAAGTTTTATATATAAATCACAGAAGATACCGTCACACAATTTTGCAAATAATAATGCTGATGACAGTAACCTAAGTTAGGACAATGACTATAAGAATTTCAGAGTGTTTACATTCTGAAACAGTCTGATTTAATTTGGTTAGCAATTTTAAAACATGAAAGTTGTACTATAGATAATATTGCTGAAAGATCTCCCTTCTACATTTTGATACCTTTTTGTCTTAAAAGGGTCTTGGTATTAAGAACACTTCTCCATTTTTTCCAGTAGGTTATATCAACACATGGCAAGTACATAGATAATCTGATCATGTTCTAGGCAATGCATATGTATATCTTACTTCAAAGTAATACCTTCGTTTACTTGCTATGTTTAAAATTGTGAAGATTAATGTGGTATTACTATTATTATATCAGTTTTTCAGATGAAAAACCTCAGGATCATAGAATAAATAACTTTCCCAAAGTTATGTTATAGTTTTTGTATGAACATAGATTCAACTCAGATTTGGCTCACTGCAAATCTTAAGCTATTTCGCTTGTTGAGCACCCACCATCTGAGACCAACGTCTACAGTAGGGTATTTTTATTTATGTACAGTGACCATTTTACTTTAAAAAATATAATAAAAATAGGCCTAATAAGTAATTTACAATTATATATTTTAGGTAACAGATAGGAATGTCAATAAGAATACTGTAGTCCTCAACATTGAGATACAAGTTGATCTATTCCACAACAATCATTTTTAAGTTTTCCAAAGCGAGACAGAAACACTGTATTAGAAAACAATACTGTTTTCAGAAAGACAACATATGAAAAAACAAAAACAGCATTTTTTGGGTATACAAGAAAGGAAATGAAGAGAAAGAATGAATGGTTTACCATCTGTTCACTGCAATACCAATACCACCCCCATCAAGCAGAACCAAATAAAAATAATTTACATACACATAGCTCATCTCCATACTTGTACATTCTCACACAGATTAGCACTTTTGCCCCTGGCTGGTCCCTGAAGGTCTATAATTGAGAGTACTCAAGTCAGCAAAAAATCTAAAGTAAGATGCTTGGGTTTTTTATTCAAGAATTCTGAAAATAAAATGTGTGGACTGTTTCCAAAACATAAGTCTCCAGCTTCACTAACTTTGGAATGGGTCACTTCTGAGTAAAGTAGAAATATTCAGGTTTGCTTTAATGAACTGATTTTTTCACTCAATTCACTAAATGGTCTTTTAGCCAGACACAAACAAGAGGATGAAAATTATGTCTTTATGTTAGCAAGTGATCAGTGCACAAAAAAAAAAAAAAAAAGAAAGCCATTCTGACAAGCTCTGGTTGGTACCTCTGTATCATGTGAGTATATGTAGGATCAGCTGCAGGTTGGAGGCGAGGAACACTGGATGGTAGTCAGTGAAACATTCAACCACTATCCATTGGCCCATTGCCCCTATATTTTTATTCTTATTGACTCATGTACTTTATGTATATATGTATCAATATTTTAAGATGGAGCATTTCATAAATACCTCTCTCTAGAAAATAACTGAAAATTCAATATTTTAAGTTTCTCAGGAAATAGGTTTAAAAATATTCTTAGCTATAGGAGCTCACTGTGTATCCATTAAGTTTATGCCTCAAGACAGGATTTAGTAAAGTCAAAGGATAAGTTTTAAGTGTGAACTCGTGTGAGTAAAGTGAAGGTCTGATTTTCTTTCTGTTTTGTTTTGTACTGCCAAAGGGTGAGGTACAATACACTGAAGTAAAGTTATAATTTTCCACCAAAAGTTGTTTATTTAGGTTAATCTTTAAACTACTTCTGTATTGACTATGTATATACTATTTTTGCATTCTGTATTGATTTTTTTCCCCCAAAAGGTTCTAACTATGTTTAAATTCATTGCACCTTATTACACGATTTTTGGCTCTGAAACAAGGACAAAATTGAACTTGAGTAAGATTCGGCCTGGCATGCTGCGATTCATGGGTTCACAAAGAGTCGGAAACGACTGAGTGACTGAATTGAGCTGAACTGAAGATTCGGCACAGCAACAGTGGCAGGAACAAAACCCTTCTTTGTTGGAGGTGATTATTTATTAGCCAATGAATGCTATTTAGCTAATTTGGTACTTTTGTGAATAAAGTCACTGGTCAAATCACTAAAGTGTGTTCCTCATTCTGACAATCAAAGGTAATTTTCCTTTGTGTAAACAGATGATCAGGCCTGTGAGTTCAGATATTTTCAGTGAGAAAAATTAATTTGTCCAAAATATTAGTCATTTGGAATCAGGAACAAGAGTCATAATCTAATATAACTTCTCTCTTTTTATTTTAATTTTTATTTTATCCTACTTTACAATACTGTATTGGTTTTGCCATACATTGACATGAATCCACCACAGGTGTATACGAGCTCCCAATCCTGAATCCCCCTCCCACCTCCCACCCTACAACGTCTCTCTGGATCATCCCCTTGCACCAGCCCCAAGCATCCTGCATCGAACATAGACCAGCGCCTCATTTCTTACATGATAGTATACATGCTTCAATGCCATTATTCCAAATCATCCCACCCTCTCCATCTCCCTCAGAGGCCAAAAGTCCGTTCTATACGTCTGTCTCTCTTTTGTTGTCTCACATACAGGGTCATCATTACTATCTTTCTAATATAACTTCTCAAACAAATATCAGTAACATGACTATTATATAGTCATATGGATTAAGCTTCTAGTATGATATATAGTGAACTACATAACTGACTTGTTATATTTTACATAGATTTCTTAGAGATTTTTTATTATTGTGTTTTCAAAACATATTTCAAATATTACTAGTACATACATTCATTCTCTTGATTTCTCCGTTTCTCTGTAAAGTGATAATAACAATAATGCAGGTGAATATTTTCATTTGCTTCAATATAAAGTATCTCATTTCAAAACTGACCTGAAAAAATATGAGCTATTTCATGCAGCATGAAAATGACAGAATGTAAGACAGGCTCACATGACTACAGGTCCCTGAAGAAGGGTGAAAAATACCTGTAACATCCTGCAGTGGGTTTCCCTACCTACAACCACACAGGGACCAATTATACAGATTGAGGATAGCTTGACAGAATCAAGGATGAGTTCAGCAACCTCTGAAAGAGAATCGAAGATTAGATCAATACAGTCTGGCATAAATGAAAAAAGAGGTAATTAATACAGGAGGCCAAACAATAAATTAGCCAATTGTGTTAAGGAAATGGTGTGGGACTTTTACTGCTCTGAATTTTCCTCTGTAATCACAGGGAAAGGCTTAGTTTAGTTTGGATTCCCTTCCATAAATAAAGTTTCCTTGCTTGACTTCTAAAATCTATGAGCTAGACACATAGTAAAGAGTGAAAATTAAAACTGGAACTTTAAATATATTAATAACTATTTAGCACAGAAAGAAAAAAATAATTATGTCTGATTCTTGCATGTCAGTATCTAGTGGATATTTAAGAGCAAAATTTTCATTGTAGATGATACTCCTAATATCTGAAATTTTATACTTGTAATTCTAAATATATAATTTTTCATAAAAATCACAAAATTAAAATACATCATAGCTAAATAAAATCAATATTGAAAAATTAGCAAGGATTCAAAAAAAATATTTTTTCAAAATTGATTATTAAGGCATCATACCACATACTTTATCACATAGAGATGTGAAAATCATATATGAAATGTTGACACCACCTAAATAATACTTCATAAAACTCTGGGAGGACTTTAGTCAGTCTTGTGTCTATATTCTGAAGTATCCTTGTCATATGGTAAGGCTATGGTTTAGATAAATGATCAACTAAAAAGTATACATCATTCCAAGCACAGATTGCTGAAGTGTCCAGAGCTGACTGTCAAATGACATGGATTGCTCTACTTTTCCCAAAATATTACTGCTTCATTACATCAGTTTAAATATTAAGAAAATTATTTAAACAAAAAATAAGAAAATAGGAGAACAAAATTATTTCTGTATAAATTATTTAAAAATTTGGAAGCGAATTTTGAATAACTGATAATGTTTTCCACAAATGTACCAAGTGATTTTCAGTTCAGTTGTGCAGTCGTATCCGACTCTTTGTGATCACATGGACTGCAACATGTCAGGCTTCCCAGTCCAATATGAATTCCCAGAGCTTGCTCAAACTCATGTCTATCAATTCGGTGATGCCACCCAAACATCTCATCCTCTGTCATCCCATTCTCCTTCTGCTTTCAATCTTGCCCAACATCAGTATCTTTTCCAACTTTTGTTCTATTTGTTTTTTATTGCTGTGTCACAGATTACTACAGTTTTAGTGGCTATAAGTAAATGACTTATATTACAGTTTCTAGATGTCAGCGATCTAGGCATGTCTTAGCTGGGTTCTCCATTCAGGGTTCCACAAGGAAGAAATTAAAGTGTTAGACTGCATTCTAATATGGAAGCTGGACTAGAGAAGTATTCCTTCTAAACTCTTCCAGGCTGTTAAGAATTATTTCCTAGTAGCTATGATTCAGGCAACTTGCTCCTTGAAAGTCAACAACAAAGGGAATCTTTGTCTCTTCATGCCTCTAACTTCAAAGATTGCCTGACTCTCTTTTAGAAAAATCACATAATTAGATCAGACACACTATATTAATTACTTCCTTTTATTTAACTTAGAAGGAGCTGGCAGAGACCTGAATTAAACTTGCAAAATTTCTCCACTTTCTTCATTCAATGTGAACATGTTCTTAATACCCCACTCAAGGGGAAGAACTTTTACGGAGTGTATACAACAGGTAACAAGGATTTTTAACAGCATCTTAGAATTCTGCCTACAACACACGTCCCAGATATCCTTTCACACTGTATTTTCTATCTCTGAGCAGTTCACCTAGCTGGATGAAGTCCTGCAATTTTTAATAATGAATTGTTTTTGTTTTCAATGATCTGAAATTTGAAACAACAGAACTAAAGCACAAAACTAGGTTCATTGTAGTTAAAAAAACTTTAAGTGAATCATTGCCTTAGCATCTCTGTTCACAATATTTTTTGCCTTGTTTTTTGGTTGAGGTATAATTCATACAATGAAACACACAGACCTGAACTGTAAGGCTGGATGATTTTCACCAAATGTTAAGACTCAGGTAACCCACACCCAAATCAAGAAACAGAATATTTTCATCAATCCAGAAAGATCCCTTGTGCTTCTTCCCAGTCAATGACTATCCATACTCATAGAGGCAATAACTGCTCTACTTATTCATAGATGAGATATGCTTACACTAAGCCAGAAAGAAAAACACCAATATAGTGTACTGACACATATATATGGAATTTGGAAAGATGGTAATGATGACCCTGTATGTGAGACAACAAAAGAGACACAGACATATAGAACGGACTTTTGGCCTCTGAGGGAGAGGGTGGGATGATTTGGGAGAATGGCATTGAAGCATGTATATTATCATGTGGGAAATGAGGCGCCGGTCTATGTTCGATGCAGGATGCAGGATGCTTGGGGCTGGTGCACGGGGATGATCCAGAGAGACGTTGTGGGGTGGGAGGTGGGAGGGGGATTCAGGATTGGGAGCTCGTGTGCACCTGTGGTGGATTCATGTCGATGTATGGCAGGGCCAATAGAATGCTGTAAAGTAAAATAAAGTAAAATAAATAAATAATTAATTAAAGAAAAATAAACAAAAAATCATGAACATTAAAAAATAATAAACATAAAACATGTTTGAAATAATTTCATACATCTTTTGTCAAATACATCTTTAAGGTTTATATTGTAAATTTTTAATTGGCTACTGGTAGGATTCTTTACCATCTGAGCCACCAGGGTAAAAGACAGGGAGGCCCGGCGTGCTGCAGTCCATGGGGCTGCAAAGAGCTGGACACAACTGGGCAACCACACTGGTAGGATATCACTTTGTTTATCAACAGTTTTAAATGGACATAGCTGGCTAGACAGCTGATCTCAACAACAGAGACGCATAAAAATCACCACTGAGATCATCTGCCTCAACTTCAGTACTTATCAAACAGCTGTAGATGGTTCATTCGGAGACAAACCCTATCTGTGTGTGAATAAAGACATTGGGAGGCTTGCCCCTGGGTGTTTCTTGTGCTTGCTTACACACTTTCTCTGCCCTAAAATATTTGCATTTTAGTAAAAGCCTAACATGAAGAAACTCTGTGGAGTTTTGTGATCCTTGAATATATCTGACCTTTTGAAATCTTTAAAGTTCCAGCAGGGTTGGGATTTTCTTTTGTTGGTTTTGGTTTTTAGCTTCCTTTATATTTTCTAAATGTTGTGGATGTGCTGGTGAATAAAGTGAGTTTTACTTTCTCCTACCCAGTGTGGATACCTTGTATTTCTGTTTCTTTGCTTGTGATAGAATCTATAGCACAAAGTTAAATATAAGTGGTCATTTCCTGATGTTGAGAAGAATTTAGACTTTCACTATTAAATAAAAATTTACCTTAAGTTTTTTGAGTATTTATTTTGAAACAATTTTTGATATACAGAAGAGTTGCTAATACAGTACAGACATACACATCTAAATTCCAACCAGTTTTCCCTATTGATGTCTTACTTAACTATGGCACATCCATGAAGACTAAGACATAAACAAACCCATTTCAGTATTCTTGCCTGGATAATTCTGTGGACAGAGGAACCTGGAGGGCTATAGTCCATAGGTTCAAACATGACTGAGCGACTATCCCTTTCACTTTTATTCTGTGTCCTTACTTTGGTTCTTCTTCAAAGATTGCTATATATTTTACACTTTACTTCTGATTTTTACATTTTTGTCCTCCACATTTTTAATCTTCTATTTATCTTGAGGTATCACCTGTTATCTTCATTTACTCTTGTGTTTTTTGTAATTTAATTGTTACGGGTCAGTTTTCTAAGGACATGTTTCTGGCCTTTTTTCACCATCAGGAAAAATGTTACTCTGCAACTTGACTTTGTATAGGACTTAATTTTGACCTATTTCTATTGCTGATTCTTAGGTAAATTTTGTTTTCCTGAACTTTTGGAATCACATGTGTTTCAGGAAAGCTTCATAATATCCCTTAGCGTTCTTATCTGTTACTTATAACAAAATACCATGAATACAAGTGGCTTAAATAACAGAAGTTTATTTCTCAGTTTGAAGGCTAGAAGTCCAAGATCAACATTACAATAGGTTTGGCTTCTTCTCTTCTTATGAGGAAAACAATCAGACTGTATTAGGGCTCACTCATATAACTTTATTCTAACTTAATTACCCCTTTAAGGTTCTCTGCTGATACAGTCACATCCTCAGATATTAAGGATTAAGACTTCAACACATGAAATTTTTTGGCAGGAGGGCTTACTCAGTCTTTCTAACATGAGGTCACTTACAATTACCTAGTATTAAAAAGGGCAAAACCCTTCCAGGTTTCAGCTATTTTACTCAGGTTGGAGAAACCTACTCTCTGGGAAATACTTCCTGAACTATTCCATGGTTCTTCTGTTCTTGGATCTCAGATACTCTTTCAGTTCATTCCTTCTTCTTCCCACATAGAATTAATACAGTATGGAACTTTAGTTCTTACTGGTTTGTCTCCATCTGCTTATATGTTAGAGTGCATTAGGACTTACTATCTAGTTCTGCTATGTATGCGGCTTATTGTTTGAAGGTTTTACTATCGTGTTCCTCTGTATTTCCTTATATTGGTATTTTATGTTTTCTTTTTTTTTTTTCCTGGTCTGTATTTTGACAATACAGGGTTATCAACTTTAAATATTTTAAAAGACATGTCCTTTGGTTTTATTGTTCATCTCTGTTTTTCCATTTTCTCTTCCATTGATTTCTGTTCTTTAATATTTTCATCCTTATTACTTAAGATTTAACTTGCTAACATTTTTATAGATATTTTAATGTTACATTTTCATTATTATTAATTTCAAAATATTATTTGATTTCTCCTTTCAGTTATTTGGAAGTATGTTATTTAATCCTCAGATAATTGGGGATTTTTTTAAGTGTCTGCTTTAAAATTGATAACTAATTTAATTCTGTTATGGCCAGAGAATGTATTGTGGATGATTTAACTCTTTTAAATGTATTATCTCATTTTATGAAATAATATATGGTAGCTTTTCGCAAACTTGAAAAATATGTGTATTATCAGCTTGTTGCGCAATAGAGATTTATTTCTGTTGATTAGGTTCACAAGCTGTTGGTATAATATTTTCAAGTCTTCTTCTGATTGTCTGATTGTTTTATCAATTGCAGGATGAGAAGTGTTCACATCACCAACTATGAACTGACTCATTACGAAATGTCTCTCTGCTGCTGCTGCTAAGTCGCTTCAGTCGTGTCTGACTCCGTGTGACCCCACAGACGGCAGCCCACCAGTCCTGATGTCTACTATGCACAGTATTTACAGACATACTCTAGTTTTCCCACAATTCATGCTTGCAGGTACAAACACAGAAAAAGAACAGTAAGTCCCTAACAACCAGGATTAAGCTAGGCACTGAGATTTTTCTAAGAATTGCCTTCCAGTGAGGTTCAGAGTTTTTAATGAACAAGATTCTAATAATTGGTTGACATTCTTTTCTGCTGACTCTATTGTCTGTCATTTCTCAATCCATTTCTGTTGACTCCACCCTGTTCCTAGTTATTGGTGACATTTTCTGGATTCTTCACATATTTACTAATGTTTTCATTGTATTCTTGTACTTATGATGCTAATTTCTTGAGCACCTAAATTTTTCTGATGTTTTCTTAATAGACATTTTTTTCCCCTACAACAGTAAGTTGATTTCTTTGCAGTTAAGCTTGATCTTTTGATGCTTACTTTTAAGCACTGTTAGGAGATATCAGAGTAGATTCTACTTTATTGAGTTAAATTAGTTAATTTCAAATTAGGTGGGTTTTTTGTTTATATTTGTAATGTTGTAATGTACATTATTCTATTTGTGCCAGCTATACAACATAGTATTGATATTTTATGGATTATACTCTATATAAAGTTACTATAAAATATTGTCTACATTCTCTTTGCTCTCCTTGAATCTTGTTTATTTTATACTTAGTTGTTTGTACCCCTTAATGCCCTTAACCTTTCTTGTCCACTCCTCATTAGTTACCACCAGTTTGTTCTCTGCATATGTTTCTTTTATTGTTATATTCATCCAGTTTATTTTCTATATTCCACATATAATTGAAAACATACCAGTATTTGTCTTTCTCTGACTTATTTCACTAAGCATAATACACACTAGATTCTTCCATCATGTCAAAAATGACAATATTTCATTATTTTTTATGGTTTTATCATATTCTATTGTGCATTTACACATATCACACCTTCTTAACCCATTAATTTGTTGATGGAGACAGGTTATTTTTATATCTTGGCAATTGTAAACGATGCCCGTTTAAACACTAAGGTTCATATATGTTTTCAAATTGGCATTTTAATTTTCTTTGTGCATTGGCAATAGTGGTTTTCACCTTAGCTGGACTAATGCTGAAACAGAAAAGGCTGGAACAGGAGTACAGTGTGAAATGGGATCCAGAGTGGTCAAAACATCAATAGTTTTCAATTTGGTGCCTTTGCGCTGAAACTGGGAGCAAGCAAGTCTGTGTGTGCTCTTCAACAGTGAAGTCTGTTTCTTACAGCCCTTTCTAAGCCCTCCTGCTGCTGCTGCTACTGCTGCTGCTGCTAAGTCACTTCAGTCTGGTTTTCAAACCAACTAACGGGATTTAGTGTCAGACCCCAAGGATGGGGTGAATTATATGGGGCTTGTACCCCTCACTCCTTAGTGAGGATGTCCAAGCCAATGATATTCCCCTGCTCTTCTGGGTCACCCATTAAGGGATGTAGTTCCCAATTAGATCGCTTCTCTTTCTGCCAGGTTCCCTGTTCTTTTATTTAAAGTCTTGGTTATAGAAGAGCTGTTCTGCTAGTGTACAGGTCCTTCTCAATGACAGTTGCTCTGTGTAGTTGAAGATCTGATGTATTTATAGGAGGAAGTGAGTTGAAGGTCTTCTTAGTTCACCATCTTGATCCCACACCCTACCCAATTTATGTGTTTTTAAGATTTCTATTGGCAGGAGCTTTCCTTATATCCGGTTGCCTTTGAATTCAGCCTGTAAAAGTACCCCAAATTAACTAAATGGTTTTTAACTTAAGTAGTTCTGTATTTATATTAAAATGTATAGATACACAAGATGGATAAATTCAAGATTGTATAATGTATTCAGTCTTGGAAAGTATAGGTTCAAATTTACATCTCATTAGTTTATTTTAACACATATCTTGAAGAATGACTACAGTTTTGCCATATGAGGGTGGAAAGATCTGCAGGGAATTCCATCCATGCAAAACCTTATAACATGAGTAAAGATTTGAAAGTGTATTCAGGCAAGAAGTCTTGAAGAAATATCTACTTGGTAAGCATAGCTGTGCATTGCAAAGCTGTTGTTGTGGTATGGTAAGACATCTTTATTATAGGAGCTGAAGCAAGAAACTGTTGTTTGGGCTAGACATAAGCCCTTCAAGAGTATTTTTATCATGACTTCAATTTTTGTTTTGACTAGTGTCATAGATTTGGAACACAGTCTGGCACAAAATGTGCAGTTCTGAAAGGATATCTCTAAACAGTCATTCATGAGCTTAACCAAATTTCTTGGTGCTACTATTTCAACAGCCATACATAGCAACATTTAACACCCCCGCAAAGTCCCTAGAAAGAGGGCAAGATTCTCCCTGTAAATGCAAAAAGAAAACATTTAAAGAATTAATTATATTTATTTTGTTATTTTCTCCTTTGGCTCAGAGTATTTCTGTAGGGAAAAATTATTTAGGTTAACTGTTTGGAAACAGGACACTGGTATCCATCCAATTTTTACCATTTTCATTATATCAAACAAATTCCATTTTCATCTTTCACTAGCAAGACTCTTCGATGTCAAGATGGGCTGAACCAAAGCCAAAGACAGGATTTTGCACGCTTCATATTAGACTGTTAGTTCCTCCTTCTCCTGGATGACTAAACTTACATCTGATTTTCATATTCTGAAGTTTCAAATTCTTCCCTTTCTCTAGTAGCATGACTTACATCTAACATGCCGTAAAATTCTCATCAAAGCACTTTCAAATATATGAAACTATCATGCAAATTTAATGTAAATAAGGGATTAATTCAGAAATTTTAAATAGAATTTTAAATAGATAAAACTTAAATTAAAACTTTTCTTGATAAGAGAAACCTTATAAGAATGATATATCACACTAGGCCAAAAATAAAAGAGAACTACAGATGATGCAGTATTTGAGTAGGTTGTGACTACATTGTTGAGACAGCAGTGGTACTCAGAGCAGTTTTTCTGCACTTGGATGAGGCTGAACACTGCATTTGAATAATGCAGTAAAATCTTGCTCTTGTAAAACTACAGCACAGAAATAATGCATTATTTTGAATCATCTGTAAAACATGAAGAAACGTCAGCACAAGGACACTGAATACAGCCTTTTGTAACAGTTAAAACTAAAGCATTACTAAGCACCCTCATTAAGGCATCACAAGCCAAGCTTTCTTTTCAAACCAAATTTTAAAACACTATTATATTTCAAGGGTTCAGATAAGTATCATGATGCATAAAGAAAACTTTTAAAATGTAAGTATTAAGAAGAAAAAAGATTTTCATAGAGATTTCAAAGGAAAACAACTTGAAAAAATCTATTAATAAGCACAAAAGATAGAATTGGCTATGATCCAATTATAAAAGTACCCCTAAACAATTTTCAAACAGTATTCTTCAGTTGTACCTTAGCAAACAGAGGATCACTTTAAGTGCAAGAAGAGAAAAATGCAAAACAAATCTCTACCTTTCAAAGGCAACAGAAGTTTGCCAGTTTATTGCTGTGTCTAAAGGGAATTAATTAATAGTTTCTCCATCACTCCCAGTTTGAAGTTATAGGAAAGGAGAAAGAAGTACAGATGTGGAAAAAAAAGCCAAGTTCTGCAGGTATAACATGAAAGAAATAAAGAATAACCTTCATTGAAACAAACCTATCTTGTAGTTTAACAGAGATACTAGTAAGTTAAAAACAGGGTCATTCATTTTAGATGTTCTTTTAGTGAGGATCAAAGTATGCAAAAAAATATTCACCTTTGAAGTTAGATTTTCTTCTTGAATTCACATACCCATAGTGCTTTTCACTTTTAATTTGCCTTAATGAATTTATTTATATATTAAGTAATTCTATGTGCAAGCACTCTTAATTGCTGCAAGCATACAACTGATCAGTGTAAAGTTTCTTATATCTAGGAACTCACAGTCCAGCAAGTAGGGAGGGCAGGAGAGAATCACATGACCACTACAAAGATTTTAAAGTTGTATTCTGCACATTGATGGCATATCTATGGGGGTAGTGTTCTCACAGGCATCATAGATTTGTTATTTATTAAAACAATTTTTGGCCAATAACAGTGAATTATCTTATCTGAGTCTACGTGTTTTGTTTTTCATTTTTAATATAAATATTTGGTAGACAACAATCAGCAAGGCTGTGGAACTACCATCAGAAAACTTTCCAAATACAGTCCAAAAGGATTAATTTTGATAAATTAAGTGTAGCCCAAATGCTAGCCTCATGTTTCCATGCTCACTTGACTG
Source organism: Neotragus pygmaeus (assembly GCA_006410875.1). Lineage (NCBI taxonomy): Eukaryota > Metazoa > Chordata > Mammalia > Artiodactyla > Bovidae > Neotragus > Neotragus pygmaeus. The sequence continues at coordinate 1,002,540 of SJYV01036922.1, read as the reverse complement.
GTAAACACATTTCAATGATTCCTTCAAAGGTCAACTATGATGTTTCCAACACTGATAACTAAAAGCATCATGAAAATGCATAGATTTATGTGGGCAAGAGAACTATCATGTGAATCAAAATATTTGCATTTGTAGAACCAGTGCATTCTCTTCCTGCATGCACTGTGACAAGGAAAGACAAGTACATAATTAGCAGATGGTTTGATGAGAATCAGCATAAGAGTAATAACATAAACAGATATTTACTAGCAACAGGGTTAAAGTACCTAATGTGCATAAAATCATAAATACATATTCATAATTGGGTGTCTCTGGATATCGAGTCCATAAAATTCAAATGCTATGGATAAATGCCTAAACCTACCTTGTACAATCAGGATGGAATCATTAAACAAGTAGTAATATCTCATGTCTGTAGATGTAGCTTTCTTGTTTTATACATATACATACATACATATATTTGCGTGAGCATTTATTTCTGTTAGTGTCTCTCTCTCGCTCTCTTTTTTTTTTTTTAATTTTCATTAATCAACTCTTCTGATTGATTTCTATTTTGTGTTAAACCCTTTCCACTGTCACTGGTACAGCACTGGTTTTCTGACCCTTTAAAAGCATGACTATCATTTAATATATTAAGTGTTGACTTTTAAATATACGTAAGAGAACACATGATTATTTAGTTGGGGGTGAGATGGAGATTATCCAAATTTGCAAAATATATAACAGATATTCCCTGAGCCTCAGTCTTAATAATGATTACTGATGTAAAATATTATGACTACTAGCAAATGTCTCCCTGTTGTAGAAGTTAAGAGACCGAGAATCTAATGTATTTAGAATGAGAACTATTGTCACAGAAAAATAATGAGATTTTGTGTAATGCATGCGNTTTTTTTTTTTTTAATTTTCATTAATCAACTCTTCTGATTGATTTCTATTTTGTGTTAAACCCTTTCCACTGTCACTGGTACAGCACTGGTTTTCTGACCCTTTAAAAGCATGACTATCATTTAATATATTAAATGTTGACTTTTAAATATACGTAAGAGAACACATGATTATTTAGTTGGGGGTGAGATGGAGATTATCCAAATTTGCAAAATATATAACAGATATTCCCTGAGCCTCAGTCTTAATAATGATTACTGATGTAAAATATTATGACTACTAGCAAATGTCTCCCTGTTGTAGAAGTTAAGAGACCGAGAATCTAATGTATTTAGAATGAGAACTATTGTCACAGAAAAATAATGAGATTTTGTGTAATGCATGCGTTCATTATCTATAGGAATCCAACAATAGTTACTAACATACAATGTAAGAGAAGGAAAGAACCAAAGTATTTTCATAATACTACACTATCTTTCTAGTAGCGTACCTGACTATATATTTAACAAAAATGTATAAAGAAAGGTTGCTAATGTTATCTTGTCTGAAGATATAATTCCTCTAAATTTCTATAACTTATTGAAAATGCTAAATTTTTGAACTTTGAAGACAACATCAATTGAATATTGTTGTTCAGTCACTAAGTCATGTTCAACTCTTTGTGATCCCATGGACTGCAGCACCTCAGGCTCCTCAATACTTGTTTAAGAAAAAAAATTACCTTGTACAAAATATAATACCGGTTTGGGGGTACTACTTGGCACTAGGGCTAGATAATGAGACTCACTGTCATTTCTTTCCTTTATTATTGGGCTACTTCCTTCTGTTGTGACCTTTGGCAACTCTAACCCTGCATCATCCTCACCCCTACCTTCCATTTCCCAATAGTTCCAACAAAATTCCTAGAATTAAATTTCATTCTCTTCATGCCCATACCTGAATGTTTCACAGTAGCTAGTGGGCAGAACTACATGATTTGACAAGGTCTTGATTATGTGCCAATTCCTTGGATGAGAGTGGCAACAGATATTATCACAAAGAGAAACTGAGGGGCATTAACCATAATACTGTCTGTCAGCACTTGGTACCAGCTGAGCACACATAGAAGATTTACAAATGGTCAGTCTGCATCCTTGCTCCTCAGTATTCTCAGTTCCATCAAATGTCAGTTCTTTCAACTGCTACTTCTGCTCACTCAGGGCATCATCAAGTATTGGACAAGAATTCTTTCCATGAATCATTCCAAATCTGTGAGAAAACCAGTATATGGAACTGGTAGGATATTTCTGTCACTAATAGTGGGCTCATGGAGTAATTTATCCTAGCCCAAATATTCCATTCAGTTTAGTTCAGTCACACAGTTGTTGCTGACTCTTTGTGACCCCATGGACTGCAGTAGTCTATGCTTCCCTGTCTATCCTCCGTTCCCGGAGCTTGCTCAAACTCACGTCCATCTAGTTGGTGATGCCATCCAACCATCTCATCCTCTGTCGTCCCCATCTCCTCCGACATTCAATCTTTTCCAGCATCCGGGTCTTTTCCAATCAGTCAGTTCTTCACATAAGGTGGCCAAAGAATTGAAGTTTCAGTTTCAGCATCAGTCCAACCAATGAATAGTAAGGACTAATCTCCTTTTTCTTGAAGAGATCTCTAGTCTTTCCCATTCTGTTCTTTTCCTCTATTTCTTTGCATTGATCCCTGAAGAAGGCTTTCTTATCTCTTGCTATTCTCTGGAACTCTGCATTCAGATGCTTATATCTTTCCTTTTTTCCTTGGCTTTTCACTTCTCTTCTTTTCACAGCTATTTGTAAGACTTCCCCAGACAGCCATTTTGCTTTTTTGCATTTCTTTTCCGTGGGGATGATCTTGATCCCTGTCTCCTGTACAATGTCACAAACTTCATTCCATACTTCATGACGCACTCTGTCCATCAGTTCTAGTCCCTTAAATCTATTTCTCACTTTCACTGTATAATCATAAGGGATTTGATTTAGGTCATACCTGAATGGTCTAGCAGTTTTCCCTGCTTTCTTCAATTTCAGTCTGAATTTGGTAATGATCTGAGCCACAGTCAGCTCCTG
>SJYV01036922.1:981658-997937 GCA_006410875.1 Neotragus pygmaeus | reverse complement strand
GAGGTGGCCAAAGTACTGGAGTTTCAGCTTTAGCATCTTTCCTTCCAAAGAACACCCAGGGCTGATCTCTTTTAGAATGGACTGGTTGGATCTCCCTGCAGTCCAAGGGACTCTCAAGAGTCTTCTCCAACACAGCAGTTCAAAAGCATCAATTCTTTGTCGCTCAGCTTTCTTCACAGTCCAACTCTCACATCCATACATGACCACTGGAAAAACCATAGCCTTGACTAGATGGACCTTTGTTGGCAAAGAAATGTCTCTACTTTTGAATATGCTATCTAGGTTGGTCATAACTTTCCTTCCAAGGAGTAATCATCTTTTAATTTCATGGCTGCAGTCACCATCTGCAATATATTAAAATTGAAAAACTATTTATATGGGATATAGGTTTGTCCACCAGACTCCTCTGTCCATGAGAGTCTCCAGGCAAGAATACTAGAATAGTAGCCATTCTCTTCTCTAGGGAATCTTCCCAACCCAGGGATCAAACCTAGGTCTCCAAGATTCCGGGTAGATTATTTACCATCTGAATCACTGAGGAAGCCCCTTAATAGATGTTTGCCTATTAGATAAAGCTCTTAAGTTGTGCTTACAAATCACCTGTGTACTTCTACATTTCTTGTCTCCTATCACATCCTGCACAAGGTCTGTAGTGAGTCTTCCCACGAAGACTGGAGGTGGTTCAGTTCTCCTTGGAATTATGAACTTTTCACAACACATTTTGTTTATACATTTAACATATACAAGAATGAACAACTGCATGAACCATTACAAGGTAAAACACCTCTGGGACAGGGAGGCCTGGCATCCTGGTGTGCTGCAGTCCATGGCGTCACAGAGTCAGACACAACTTAGTGACTGAACAACAGCAGAATACCCCAGTATTAACTATTGCAAGCTCTGATCAAGATACAGAATATTATGGGCACTACTAATCACTCTGATTCCTGCCATCAGAATGTAGGTATTCTATGGTATCATGTATTTTTAATTCTTTTTAAAAATTGAAGTACAGTTGATTTACAGTGTTGTTTCAGGTGTTCAGCAAAGTGACTCAGTATTATATATATGTATGTTGTTGTTCAGTCGCTGTTGCATCTGACTCTTTGCATATCTGACTGTAGCCCACCAGGCTCCTCTGTCCATGGGATTTCCCAAGCAAGAATACTGGAGTGGGTTGACATTTCCTTCTCCAGGGGATCTTCCCAACCAAGGGATTGAACTCGAGTCTCCTGCATTGGCAGGTGGATTCTTTACTACTGAGCCAACCATTATGGTTTATTCAGTTCAGTCAGTCATGTCTGACTATTTGCGACCNTGGGTTGACATTTCCTTCTCCAGGGGATCTTCCCAACCAAGGGATTGAACTCGAGTCTCCTGCATTGGCAGGTGGATTCTTTACTACTGAGCCAACCATTATGGTTTATTCAGTTCAGTCAGTCATGTCTGACTATTTGCGACCCCATGAACTGCAGCACGCCAGGCCTCCCTGTCCATTGCCAACTCCTGGAGTCCACCCAAACCCATGTCCATTGAGTCAGTGATGCCGTCCAACCATCTCATCCTCTGTCATCCCCTTCTCCTCCTGCCCTCAATCTTTCTCAGCAACAAGGTCTTTTCCAGTGAGTTTATTACAGGATATTGAATATTAAATATAGTTCCCTGTACTATACAGTAGGACCTTATTGTTTATTTTATATAACCTCAGATATGCAGATGACACCACCGTTATGGAAGAAAGTGAAGAGGAACTGAAAAGCCTCTTGATGAAAGTGGAGAGTGAAAACGTTGGCTTAAACCTCAACATTCAGAAAACGAAGATCATGGCATCTGGTCCCATCACTTCANCGAAGAGTTGACTCATTGGAAAAGACTTTGATCCTGGGAGGGATTGGGGGCAGGAGAAGAAGGGGATGACCGAGGATGAGATGGCTGGATGGCATCACTGACTCGATGGACAAGAGTCTGAGTGAACTCCGGGAGTTGGTGATGGACAGGGAGGCCTGGCGTGCTATGATTCATGGGGTCGCAAAGAGTCAGACATGACTGAGCAACTGAACTGAACTGAGCTGAATCTCCTTTTGGATGCACTGGTCTGATCTCCTTGGAGACCAAGTGATTCTCATGAGTCTTCTCCAACACCATAGTTCAAAAGCATAAATTCTTCATGCTCAGTTTTCTTTACGGTCCAACTCTCACATCCATACATGACTACTGGAAAACTATAGCTTTGACTGGACAGACCTTTGTCAGTAAAGTAATGACTCAGTTTTTTAAAATGCTGTCTAGGTTGGTCATAGCTTTACTTCTAAGGAGCAACGGTCTTTTTATTTCATGGCCGCAGTCATTATCTGCAGCGCTTTTGGAGTCCAAGAAAATAAAGTCTCTCACAGTTTCAAGTGTTTCCCCATCTATTTGCCATGAAGTGATAGGACTGGATGCCATGATCTTAGTTTTTATAATTTAGAGCTTTAAGCCAACATTTTCACTCTCCTCTTTCACTTTCATCAAATCTCTTTAATTCCTCTTATATGGGTGGTGTCATCTGCACATCTGCGGTTATTGATATTTTCTCCCGGAAATCTTGCTTCCAGCTTGTACTTCATCCAGCCTGGCAGTTCACGTGATGCACTCTGCATACAGGTTAAATAAGCAAGATGACTCTATTCAGCCTTGACGTACTCCTTTTCTGATTCGAAACTATTCTGTTGTTCCATGTCCAGTTCTAACTGTTGCTCCTTGACCTGCACACATGTTTCTCAGGAGGCAGGTAAGATGGTCTGGTATTCCTGCTGGGAGCCAGCACAGGAAACCCCACCCATGACAAGGTCATGCAGAGAGACCTGACAGGCAAGGCGAATCAGGTCTCAAGGGGTCCTCTGCCTGAGCATCTACCCCGAAACCAAAATCTGTCTGTTCACTGTCTGCTATACTATACTCTTTTGACATTTTCTAGAAAAAGTTAATTTAGAGCTTTTAGATAATAAGTCTCCTAGGCATAATAAGAGTGTTTCAATCCAAAAAACCCCCTGATGGCTTTCTAACCTACCTAACTGGTCTGCTCAGACTTTTACAATTACTTGTGAATTGTTTATGGCCCTCAACCACGACAGACACAAAGCTTAAAGCATCTTAAAGATATACAGCCTTTTCTAAAAAGCTAAAAATCACATTGGTGATGGGTTTTCACTGTTGACTCAATGACTGCTGCCAGACCTCCATCTTCTTTATCTTTTAGGCACCTGAAGGATATTAATCAATGTAATTGGGAAATAGAAAAGGGAATACAGTAGTTTTGATGTTAGCAACACTAGATTTTTGAGTTAATTACTTTTCTCTTTATAAATCACTATACTCCTTTTCAGTGTTATAATTTGTTGTATCTTTACTATGTAAGAATGTAACTTTATTTAGTGCTTTTTGAGAGTGGCACCAGACTTTGGGAAGATTAACACAAATAAGTCTTCTGGTTGATAAACCCTTATCAGAAAAGGCTGTAAAATGTTAATTGGCCCTCTGGCCAGAAGATGATGTAAATCACCTAAGACTTTGTGTATACAACTAGGTATGCAGAGAGAAAGCCTGGTTTTGATGAGTCAGGGCTGCTGATGCTGCATAGTTTTGTATTACCCATTGATCTCTATGTACAATCAAAAAGGTATAAAAGGCCTTTCTGGACAATAGAGGTTGGGCCAGTCGCTGGACTGGTTTCCCTCGTGTCTCCTCTTTACTCTAATTTCTGGCTGAATTTCCATCTGGAGCAGGAGGCTCACCATGTATACTTACTTGCCCCAGCTTTTAGTTCTCTGAGAGAGAGAGAGAGCCCAAGGCGGGGCACTCTCCGATATTCAAACGGGCGCCGGGCGCCCAACGTAGATGGTGCACATCTCTTGTCCTGAGATTTTATTGGCTTTCCCCATAAACCAAGTTATTCAGCATCTTTTCTCCACTAATTTTCCTACTATACTAGTATTTCTTAATCTCTCTTTATATATAAATGTTTTCCTTGCCTATGCCGTATCCCCTTCGAATCACCCTGGATCCACCAGGGCTGGACCCTGGCATATTCCCATCTCTTTAAGAATTTTCCAGTTGACTGTGATTGACACAGTCAAAGAGTTTAGTATAGTCAATGAAGAAGAAGTAGATGTTTTAAAGGAACTGTCTTGCTTTTTCTATGATCCAATTTATGTTGGCAATTTGATCTCTGACTCCTCTGCCTTTTCTAAATCCAGCTTGAACATCTGGAAGTTCATGGTTCATATACTGTTGAAGCCTGGCTTGGGGATTTTGAGCATTACTTTGCAGGTGTGGGAGATGAGTTCAATTGTGCAGTACTCTGAACATTGTTTGGCATTGTCTTTATTTGGAATTGGAATGAAAACTGACCTTTTCCAGTCCTGTGAGCTCTGCTGAGTTTTCCAAATTTGCTGGCATATTGAGTGCAGCATTTTCACAGCATCATTTTTTAGGATTTGAAACAGTTCAGCTGGAATCCCATCACCTCCCCTGGGTTTTTTCAAAGTGATGCTTCCTAAGTCCCAGTTGACTTCACCTTCCAGGATGTCTGCCTCTAGATGAGTGATCACTATCATGATTATCCAGGTAATTAAGATCTCTTCTGTATAGTTCTGTGTATTATTGCCACCTCTTCTTAATATCCTGTGGTTCTACTGGTCCATACAATTTCTGTCTTTTACATGAAAAGACATTCATCTTTGCATGAAATATTCCCTTGGTATCTCTAATTTTCATGAAAATATCTCTAGTCTTTCCCATCTTATTGTTTTCCTTATTTCTTTTCATTGATCACTTAGGAAGGCTTTGTCATCTCTCTTTGCTATTCTTCGGATCTCTGCATTCAAATGGGTATATCTCTCCTTTTCTCCTTTGCCTATAGCTTCTCTTCTTTTCTCAGCTATGTGTAAGGCCTCCTCAGCCAACCATTTTGCCTTTTTGCATTTCTTTTTCTTGGGGATGTTCATAATCACTGCCTCCTGTACAATGTTACAAACTTCCATCTATAGTTCTTCAGGCACTCTATCATATCTAATCTCTTGAATCTATTTCTCATTTCCACTACATAATCATCAGGAATTTGATTTAGGTCATACCTGAAAGGTCTAGAGGTCTTCCATACTTTCTTCAATTTAAGCCTGAATTTGGCAATAAGGAGTTCATGATCTGAGCCACAGTCGGCGCCCCATCTCATTTTTCTAACAGTGTAGAGCTTCTCCATCTTTGGCTGCAAAGAATATAATCAATCTGATTTCAGTATTGACCATTGTGGGGCCCTACATGGGAAACCTTGAAAAGAAAGGGGCTAGCTTTGTGTTCAGAAACTTAAGATGGCANCATCTCTTTTGTTGTTGGAAGAGAGTGTTTGCTATGACCAGTTCTCTTGACAATGTTCTGTTAGCTTTTGCCTTGCTTCGTTTTGTACTCCAAAGCCAAACTTGCCTGTTATTCCAGGTATCTCTTGACTTCCTACTTTTGCATTCCAGTCCCCTATGATGAAAAGGACGTTCTTTTTGCATGTTAGTTCTAGAAGGTCTTGTAGGTCTTCATAGAGCTGTTGAAATTCATCTATTTGGTATTAGTGGTTGTGGCATTGACTTGGATTACTGTGATACTGAATGGTTTGCTTTGGAACAGAGATCATTCTGTCATTTTTGAAATTGCACCCAAATATTCCCTTAGAAGTTTTATAATATTAGAACTGTAGCTCACAGCCAGTAACATGAGGAACCTTGATCTCAGAGTCTTTTATTCAGGCAACATAAAGGGATGGACTGTCTAGAGCAGTTTTGTCCAGCAGGATTTTTTGTGAAGATGAAAATTTTTAAATGCTGTGCTGTGGAATGTAGTAGTCACTGGTCATGTATGACTTCTAAGCACTTGAAATATGACTAGTTTGACTGAAAACTGAAAGTTTATTTAATTTTATGTATTCTAAATTTAAATAGCACATATTGGACAACAGAGCTCTAGACATACTACGTGGGGTCATATCTCTGTGGTTCATCATCATATTCTTAAGCAGTAAAGCTGGAGAGAGCCAATAACCTAACATTTTTGTTGTTGCTGACATACAGCAATAGCTGACATGTAATCAGTACCTCATATAAGCCAAGAACTCTGCTAAATTTCTTTAAGAACTTTATACAAATATCTTTTCAAAGATGCCTCACATCTAACTTAATAATACAGGACATATCTTAGAAGTCCAGAATGTTGTGGTAGACAGTGAAAGACTCCAGCCCATGATAACGTATGAGTTGAATAGCTTCAATTCAAAAGTATAATCTGCTAACAGCATATACATGTATATCATCATCACTTTTGTTTTTTAATAAACTTTATGGAGGTACGACTGGTTCCATCTTTCTATCTGTAAACTGGGGTGAACAGCTGTGCTCACTACATAGTATTATGAGGATCAAATTCAATATGTGTAATACACTTAGAACAGCTTCCAGGAGATAGTATTTAATAAATATTCAACATTATAATAATTATTAATGTTATCGATGGCTGCTATAGAATGTTTCTCCACCTAGTTCTATCTAGGACATTCATGATGTGACAGAAACCATCTGCTCCAATTAACTCTGGAGTATATTCAAGCACCAATGGATCCCTCAAACTCCAGAGAAGAAGACTATAAGGTCTACCTGTCACTATCTTGTCAGTATTCTCATCAACTCTCTAGATTTGAGAATTCCTATTTGTTAATTCCTAACATTAACTTTCCTTGGGCTCCAAAGTCACTGTGGACAGTGAATGAAGCCACAAAATTAATAAGACACTTGCTCCTTGGAAGAAAAACTTTGACAAACCTAGAAAGCATATTAAAGAGCAGAGACATCACTTTGCTGACAAAGGTCTATATAGTCAAGTTATAGTTTTTCTAGCAGTCATGTACAGATGTGACAATTGGACCATAAAGAAGGCTGAGCACCAGTGAATTGATGCTTTTGAACTACAGTGCTGGAGAAGACTCTTGAGATTGCCTTGGACAACAAGGAGATCAAACCAGTCAAACCTAAAGGAAATCAACTCTGAATATTCATTGAAAAGACTGATGTTGAAGCAGAAACTTCAATACTTTGGCCACCTGATGTGAAGAGCCAACTCAATGGAAAAGACCCTGATGTTGGAAAAGTTGAGGCCAGGAGAAGGGGGAACAGAGGATGAGGTGGTTGGATGTCATCACCACCTAAATGGACATGAGTTGGAACAAAGTTTAGGAGACAGGGAAGGAGAGGGTAACCTGGCATGCTGCAGTTCATGGGGTTGCAAAGATTCAGACATGACTTAGTGACTGAACAGCAGAGATTATCTTTGATAATAATAATAATAGTCTTTCAAGAGTGAATATATCTCCTATTTTCTAAGAAAGTTCATATTCCATGACTTTCATTAGACAATCATAACAAGATATTAAAAAACTCTGACAATTAGAAACATAAAACCCAATTCAGAAGATTTCTGAAAATGTTTTTAAATTTTACAAAGTAGGTTTATGTTCACTGACCCTTTAATCTGATCTTCACAACAACTTGTAATAGAAGTATCAGCAAACATATTTCAAAAATAAAAATACCAAAAATCAAAGACACAACAGAATAGAGATGAGAGTGGCATCATGACTCGGAAAAGAGGGTTCCATTCTTGAACCCAGGTCTTAGAAATCCAAATCCAGAGATGTTTTTCTTTTCTTTATTTCTAAACTTCAGACATTCTACAATGAGTTTTAAGTGGTAAGGGTACTTTGTGGATAAAACAAGACATGAGAGGGAGAAGTGCTTAGTTTACATCTCGTCAATCAGGAAAGGAGCCCATCCACGCTGTATACTGTCACCCTGATTATTTAACTTATATGCAGAGTGCATCATGAAAAACACTGGGCTGGAAGAAGCACAAGCTGAAATCAAAATTGCTGGGAGAAATATCAATAACTTCAGATATGCAGATGACACCACCCTTGTGGCAGAAAGTGAGGAGGAACTAAAGAACTTCTTGATGAAAGTGAAAGAGGAGAGTGAAAAAGTTGGCTTAAAGCTCAAAATTCAGAAAACTAAGATCATAGCATCCAGTCCCATCACTTCATGGCAAATAGATGGGGAAACAGTGGAAACAGTGGCTGACTTTATTTCGGGGGGGCTCCAAAATCACTGCAGATGGTGACTGCAGCCATGACATTAAAAGACACCTGCTCCTTGGAAGAAAAGCTATGACCAACCTAGACAGCATATTAAAAAGCAGAGACATTACTTTGCCAATAAAGGTCCATCTGGCCAAAGCTGTGATTTTTCCAGTAGTCATGTATGGATGAGAGTTGGACTATAAAGAAAGCTGAGCACCAAAAAATTGATGCTTTTGTTCTGTGGTGTTGGAGAAGACTTTTGAGATTCCCTTGGACTGCAAGGAGATCCAACCAGTCCATCCTAAAGGAAATCAATCCTGAATATTCATTGGAAAGACTGATGCTGAAGCTGAAACTTCAATCCTTTGCCCACCTGATGCAACAGACTGACTCATTGGAAAAGACCCTGATGCTGGGCAAGATTGAAGGCATAAGAAGAGGATGACAGAGGATGAGATGGTTGGATAACATCACTGATGTGATGGACACGAGTTTGAGTAGGCTCCGCGAATTGGTGATGGATAGGGAAGCCTGACGTGCTGCAGTCCAGGGGGTCACAGTCAGACGTGACTGGGCAACTGAACTGAACTGATTAGGTTTCAAGCTGGTTAATTTTTTTAAAAAAGAATCAAACTGTATATTTGGCTGTTGTTCTTGAGTCGCTAAAGTGTGTCCAACTCTGCAACCCCATAGACTGTAGCCCAGCAGGCTCCTTTGCCATGGCATTTACCAGGCAAGAATATTCGAGTAGGTTGCCATATCCTTCTCCAGGGGATCCTCCCAAACCTGGGACTGAAGCTGTGTCTCCTGCATTGGCAGGTAGATTCTTTACCACTGAGCCACCTGAGAAGCCATGGGATTATTTTGCTGTACCTCAAAAAATAAACTTCATAAACTTTTCAGAAAGAAAAAGTAACAAGGGGGTCACTATTCTACTAACAACAGGCAGTTTTAACTTCAGTCTACTTTACATAAAGACAATAAGGAAAAATGATCATTAATTACATTTTACTTTTTACTCAAATATCTGGTTTCTGTACTATAATGCAAGGGGTCACAGAAGAGTCAGACATGTCTCAGCAACTAAACCACAACTTGTTTATGCTACATGTCTGCTGCCTAAATAGATACATTGTTGCTATTGAAACAGATGTTTATGTGCTTACTTCTGTATTAAATATTGTTTTCTCTCTGGGAATAATTAATTTTCATCATTGTTCTTTCAAACATATATTGTTTTCTCAGTTTCTTCTTCAATCTCAAAACTTTTACTTAAAAGAGGAAAATAAAAGGCACAAAGAAGTTTGATGTCAAAGCAAAGTACCTGACTGAAAAATGTTCGAGTGCATTCTATATCTGTTATCTTAAAATAAAACTTCAAAGAAAATGATGAAAGATTTTCAAGCTCCTGACTCTGTATATATATAAAAAGAAATTAAATGATGAAAAGCCATGAAGATGAATAGGTCTTTCTAATTGCACATGTGGTTGCCTACTGGACTCATTCTAGCTTTTCATTTATTTCTGGCTTTTCTTTTGGTGGAAGGAGATTATCCTTCTTTAATAGAGGAGCATTCTGAATGATTTTAGTACAACACTTAAATATACTACATAAAAGGGTTTATTTAATCGAGGGCTATGATTTTGTGATACCATTTCTGACCCACGGTACAAAAACTGGCTTTTAATGCATAAAGATATCTGGTTACCATGACTATAATTACCATAATTTTACACCTATTAATTCTGTCTGTAGAATTAATTTCCATAACTTATGACTTGAAACAAAAACATCAGCCTTGTTCAATAGTTTCCAAGAGCAGAATTATGATAAACCTCATATATGCCAAATGGTATTATTATTTTTTCCTTTTTCCAAACTGGTTCCCTCTTATTAAAATTCAAACAGCTGTGAAATGGCCAGGCGATTTGAAGATGAAAGTAAATGTGAAGTGACCTTCATCCATGCTGAACAAATAGAATATTATAAACATACTTTCCAGTTGAAGTTACACAAAGCAAATTAAGAAATACCTAGGGCTATAATTTACTATAAAAATGTTTCTTAAATTTCTGACAGTTTCATTTAACTGACTAATTAAATTTGCTTGTAGGCATTTTAGAGATGGAGTCTAATAACCATACTGTCATTTGGGAAGAAAATGAAAATTACTTTTTTGTGTGTGAGATACATTTGTAATGGTCCAGGTCTCATACTAAACATTTGACAAATATCTATAAGTACTTATGTCTAGCTGTATTAGATAATAAAATCAATTCTATTAAAAGATGATTTAAAGAAAATCTCACATATAATAGCTTGGAACTGTAAATTTGTATTTTCTAAAGGACCTGCCAAGGAAAGAAGTTAAAACATATTTCTACAATAAGAACAATATGCACTTCTTGTACATTTAGTTTACTCACTTCATGAGAAATTAACACGAGAGGATAACCCACTTTATTATTCCCCATGTTTGACAGGGTGCTACTCCTTCTCCTCAATGATCTGGATAAATCGCATCCCCAACGAGATTGCATTTCTAGATGCCAGCCAAACACTGTTGTGGAGGACTTAGAATTGAGTTTCCCAGTATATAAGCTTATATATTCAGAAAGCTAATAGATTTTTTATTTTCTTCTAAAGAAAATCCCAAATACAAACTCTTTTTTGAGGCATGGTTTAAGGCTGTAAGGGAAAACATTTAAATAGAGTGTTGTAACCAGTGTCTTCAGGTGAATCTTAGAATAAAATACCCTACAATCTTCTATAATTATACCCTCAAATTGTGGATAACGGTCAAAACACTAATTTTCTCTTTAGAAACAATCCAGGATCTTGGCATGTAAAATATAAAACACCTGATGATGTTTAATAATTATCTCCTTTCATTATGTGTAATTGTGTTATTCATTTCATGAAAATGACATTTAAGAGAAAAAAGTGAAAGCTACAATTATATAATTATTTTGCTAAAGCTCTGTGAAAATAGACTATCTCAGGGTTTAAAATTTCACCGAATTTGTGTGCAAAATTATTCACATTTATTTTAGTTCCTCTCTTACCTTTTATTAACTTATGAACTCTGAAACTGTGAAGTGGTATCTGCTCATGGTGAAATATCCTTCAGCCACTTCCCTGGTTGTTAATATGGTAAAGGATCTGCCTGCAATGCAGGAGACACAGGTTCAGGTCCAGGGTTGAGAAGATTCCTTGAAGAAGGAAATGGCTACCCATTCCAGTATTCTTGCCTGGAGAATGCCATGGACAAAGGAGCTTGGCAGGCTACAGTCCATGGTGTAGCAAAGAGTCAGACACGACTGAGCAACTAACACTTTCAACACTAGTATAATACTGGACATACAGAAGTCATTCATTATGCATTTGCAGAATTGAACTGATCGAAATGTTTAAAATGAAAATAAACTAATAGGGTATGGCATTCAGGGAAGGGGAAAGTTAAAAAGATTAAACCTCCACAGCCTTTATTATTCCATCCCCTCTAGTGATTTCATGGTTGTTGGGGGTTTTTTTTTCCCTAATTAAAAAAAAAAAAAAAAAAAAATCAATGCTCAAATTTGCAGCATAGGTGAGAAAATACTTCCATTATGGCAAACTTGATACTAATTTTGGTATTAAATTGGAGAAACCCAGGAGGATTTCTACACTTCAAATTTCTCTCGCTGCATAGAAAATTTAAGTCAAAACCACTGGAGTCCCTTCTATTAATACCATCCCAACTTCATTTTTAATAAGGAACCAAATCATAACCTTAGCCTATAATTTCAGACTACACTCTAAATTAGACTTTACAGAGACAGTTTAGATGATCCATTTTTGTCATAATCCCAATAATGAAGTCAACTGATCAAAGACAACTTGAAACCTGCAATCATACAGTTTAGGTTTATTTGGCCTTCTGCAGTGACTGAGAGCACGTACCAGAGGAACCATGGGAATCTCAGCACCAGGGAGTTTGAAGGGGTATATTACAGTGTTTGTCCTTATTTTAAGGCAAATGTAGGGGAGCAGGTGTCAACTTAGATTCAGTGCCATTAGGAAATGAAGACACTGTGCTTCTTGGTTATCTCAGTAATTTTTTGCCTAAGAAGCCTGAAAATTAAAGGAGAAGTATAGTTGCCAAGGGTAAAGAAATAATAACCACAGAAATTTAGCCCAAAGAAGGAGGCTTACTAGTTCTATTACTGTTACAAGTTTTGGTTGCTTAGGGTATGTGTCCCTGTCTTGTTCCATCATGGTTACAGAGTGAATTTTTTGGGTGTTGTTTATACTCCATAAATATCAGTTAGAAATACAATATCCTTATTGAGAACTCCTAGCTGCCAGTTTCTGAGGTCAGTCAGTCAGTTCAGTCACTCAGTCATTGTCTGATTCTTTGCAACCCTGTGGACTGCAGCACACCAGGCTTACCTGTCCATCACCAACTCAAGGAGTTGCTCAAACTCATGTCCATCAAATCAGTGATGCCATCCAACCACCTCATCCTCTGTCGTCCATTTCTCCTCCTGCCTTCTATCTTGCCCAGTATCAGGGTCTTTTCCAATGAGTCAGTTCTTCACATCAGGTGGCCAAAATATTGGAGTTTCAGCTTCAACATCAGTCCTCCCAATGAATATTCAGAACTTATTTCCTTTAGGATGGACTGGTTGGATCTCCTTGTAGTCCAACAGACTCTCAAGAGTCTTCTCCAACACTACACTTCAAAAGCATCAATTCTTCAGTGCTCAGCTTTCTTTACACTTCTAAGGTAATTTCCCCCTTTCTTATGAAACATTCTAATTATTTATAACTATTACTTTTTAAAAATCATGTGATAAAACTATAAAGGCGATCACTTTTTATGGAAGAATGGGGTTTTGGAAATCCCTGCTCCATCTTTCTGCTTCTTACCCACTATATCATTTTCAGAATTTCCATTATATTAAAATAACTGTAATTGTTACAGGTGTAGAAACAATCTATGATAAATCTATTTTTCTTCATGTCAAATATTATTTGCTTCATGATTTGAAAATACTTAAGACAAAGTAAAGTGATTTACCTATATTCAATAGGAGGCATAAAAGGAAAGTAAATAGGAAAAACTATATGAATAAATTCAAAATATTTTTTATCAAAAACAACAACAGCAATAACTAGACCAGTCATGAGGAGTTTGTGACTGCTTCATCTAATATAAACCTACTTATTATGAAGGCAAGCTTATTCTTTCTAACTCAGATCTTTCAGTTCATTTGGTCAGGAAAAGCCCTAGACACACACACACACACACACACACACACACACAAAGATCTAAGAGCCTTTTTCTCTGGCATAAGCAAAAGCAGAATCTTGGTAACAGAAGTCTAGGGCTCAAATTGAAAATCTCTTATTCATCTTGGGAATTTCTCTTTCAGATAGGATTTCATAAATACTTATCATACTATGGTTCAATCTAGATGTAATAATTACTCGTGTACTGCACTGTATAACTCCTGGTACAATAAATCCCTTACCTTATGTAAAAGTAGGCTGAGGTAGTTGTTTTTATTTTCTAGAACTCAAAATATAGGAAATCAACTGGTACCAATCAGGAAAAGGAAGGATTGCTCACATCAAACTTGCCTCATTGAGAATAGGCACTGGGATTCATCAGCTAGTGCTAAAAAATGGTGAACCAAGCATGACTAAATACCTGAGGATGTGAAAGGAAACTAGGCACTTTTGACCAAAGGATCCTGAATCACATTTATAGTGTGTTGTGTGTTCCTTCATGGCACACTGTTAAGAAGTGTGCCCTAAAAGGAAGTAGAGATGGGGATGTGATGGAGAATATGTGTGTGTCCAATATTACTGGAAACAATGAACTATAAATGACATTTTTCCATGAATATCAACTTCTCTGATTCAAGACATGCTTACACACTGATTTAAATCCCACAAATAAAGGAAAATTTCTAAGAGAAATAGAGAGCTTCAACGATACTGAGTAGGAAACTAATTATCTAGGGCACTTTTCTATCTTAGACAGTGGTGTTCACCTGGCATTTTGCTTGTATTTCTCATCATTCCACTAAAGTAGAATGTAAAACTTTCTGATCCTTCTTATTACCAAGAATTCTATTTTACCAGAAAGCAAGTTCAAGAATGGGCTATGGAAGCTAACATTCAGGATCAGTCCTACCAATGAATATTCAGAGTTGATTTTCTTTAGGATTGACTGATTTGATCTCCTTGCTGCCCAAGGGACTGCTAAGAGTCTTCTCCAACACCACAGTTCAAAAGATACAATTCTTTAGCACTCAGTTTTCTTTATGGTCCAACTCCCACATCCATACACGACTGTGGAAAAACCATAGCTTTGACTAGATGGACCTTTGTTGGCAAAGCAATGTCTCTGCTTTTTAATATGCTTGTCATAGCTTTTCTTCAAAAGAGCAAGCATCTTTTAATTTTATGGCTGCAGTCACCTTCTGAAGTGATTTTTGGAGCCCAAGAAAATTAAGTCTGTCACTGTTTCCATTATTTTACCATCTATTTGCCATGAAGTGATGGGACCGTATGCCATGATCTTAGTTTTTTGAATGTTGAGTTTTAAGTTAATTTTTTTCACTATCTTCTTTTAATATACAATTAAGATTTTAGAAAGCCCTGGACCTAACAGTCATTATGGTGGGTATATTAATTAAGACTTGTTTTAGTGATGAGTTATAGAAACTCACACTAAGAAGGGGAAGCAACAAGGAATGTAGTGCTGCAAGTGACTAGGATGTCTGGAGATTAATCTTGAAGAACAGCTGGGTCTAAGGACTCAAATAATATTCCACCTTGGTTTCTCTATGTATCTCCTTTATCCACTTTTTTTCTGCTTCTAAATTTTTCTGTTTCATCTTTAACCTTGGTTAGGTTCACTACACACTGAAGTCCTATAGTCACCAGTTACCCAAGAGTCTCTTCCTTCCAGTTTACCAATGTATTGGATGCTCTTGGTCCTCTGTCGATTGTCCCTTGGCACTTGTAGTTCCTATGCATGCTAGTGGCTTCTTATCCCAAGCATCTGCAGTCTATCTGGGGCCTTTCTGTGGCTGCTGGAGCAAGGGCAACCTGGAAGTGTGGAGCAGTTAACAGCCCTGGAGCAACCTTAACTTCAAGGTTTGTTCTATACCCCGTTGCCAAGAAGTTCTCAATGGGATTGAGCTTCCACTTCCCAAAGCAATCACCTGCTCATTCGCACACCCTCAAGTGATTCTTTTTTCTTTCATGATCATTCCCTGTGCCCCACCAGTGTTTCTTTGGATACCCTCTCAAATAAATTAATTTCTTTTAAATCTATGTTTCAGAGTCTGTTCTTGTAGAAACCCAACACAAGCAGCCTCAAAAGACAAATTTTCTTCTGTTATATATACTAGAGAAAGATGTTAAGTCTGGGGTACTTTGAGGACTGGGTCTAAGTCACACGACCACCCTTTTGTTAAGGAAGGAACCAATGTGTGTGTATGTTTGTTACATAAATGAACGTGTCTCTTATCCAAGAAATAATACATACAGGACAAGGAAAATAGTATTTTCACAAGTGTTTGGCATACCTCATGAGTGAAAAACAACTGTATGAAGCAGATGATAAGAAATATCTATTTCTGGCCTACAGGAGACATCAGCCAAATTATTAATTAACTATTCACAATCTCCACAACTGTTTAGAATAACATTCTAAAGTAAAATAGCCCAGTATTAATTATAACCTATTTTAGTTATTAATTTGATACATGAATCTTGGTATTCAATTACATTCCTATTGTAACATGAATCTAAAAATCATCATGTGTAATATTATAAATTCCTCTAGGCTATGGGAAATATATTATTATTTTTTTTTTGTTTTAAAAATATGTGAGATTCTGATGAAAATCAGAAATAAGGGAAAGGATACTGGTAAATAAGATGTACAGATTCTGATAGATTTGTGGAAAAGCTACATTTAACTAACTTTTTTAACATCAACTCTAATGGAAAGCACTACCAGTATGCTACAAGTATTATTGCCCTTGATGGAAATACAAAACACTAGAATTTTTTTTCTTCTTCTTCTTCTTTTTTTTTTTTTTTTTTTTTTTTTTAGTCTTGTTTAA
>SJYV01036922.1:951015-981563 GCA_006410875.1 Neotragus pygmaeus | reverse complement strand
TTTTTTTTTTTTTTTGCTTTTGAAGTCTAGTCAAACAGTATACTCTGAAACTCGTCTCCACTGAAAAGGCACTAAATCCTGGTGTGTGATCCATCTGTGGGGTTCATTCTGGAGTCAGACACAGGAGTAGAAGGATATAATTACCAGAGTCACTTCTCACTGAAAATTTTACTTTGTATTGGAGGGGACAGAGAGCCAGATAAGTATTCTAAGATGTGTATGTATCAGAAAGAAGCTACTCCATCTTGAAACCAAGCCTACAACAGAAAATAGCCATAAGTGAATAATGATGACTACTGGGGACTTTTCTGGTGATGCAGTGGATAGGAATCCATCTGCCAATACAGGGGACATGGGTTCGATCCCTGGTCCAGAAATCCTACATGCCACAGAGAAACTAAGCCCATGTGCCTCAACCTCTGAGCCCGTGCTCTGGAGCCCAGGAGCCACAGCCACTGAAGCCCTCATGTCTAGAGTCCATGCTTCACTATAAGAGAAGCCACTGCAGTGAGAAGCCCAGGTACCACTAGAAAGTAGCCCCCACTCTCCACCACTAAAGAAAGTCCATGCACAGCAACAAAGATCCGGCACAGCCAAACAATAATAATGATTATCATTCAAAGCAGAAAATTTATCCTTAGTACCAATACATTTGCTAGCTAATAAAGCAATGGGGAAGCCAAAGTCATTGGATATCACTCAGAGAAGCTCAGTATATTCAAGTTCACCTCTGAAAGCTTGATAGCTATTTTGTTAAAGAATCCTTGTGATGATACAGTCAGTGCAATTCATACTCAGCACTAGGATAATGAATTCGCTTCTCTGACATTAATTATCCTATCTGGAAAGAATCCCAGCTCCCAAGGGTAGACATATGAAGAAGTTCTGGAACAAATTTTGTGCTGTGTGCTTCTCATCTACAATGTCATGGCATCCCAGGCACAGGTTAATGAACAGAGTACAGATTCAACAGAGTAGAAGAACTATCATTATTTCACTTATAATACAAAACAAACAACATAAACAAAAAAACTACAAGTTTTAGAAGAAACAGTATAATTCTTTTGGATACCACAGGGTGAGTAACACTTTTCTGAGTACTATTAAAGGGAAGTAAATGATCATCTTATATGTATGCGAAAGGTAATCAGATTTATGTTTCCTACTTGAATTTCTTTCAGTTTATAGCTATCGTTTTCACAGCCCTCAGTAGGGAAGGGAAGATCCCTTAGGAAGATTCCTCAGAGAAGGAAATGGCAACCCATTCCATTATTCTTGCCTGGAAAATTCCACAGATGAAAGAGTCTGATGGACTACAGTCCATGGGATCACAGAGTCAGACACAACTGAAGTGACTTAGCATGCACAGTATACCCTTGCTACTTCAGTTTCTGTAACATTCTATGTCTTACTCTCACTTAGGGGTAAGAGACGCTGTTAATGATCAGATTGACAGTTTAGGGACAGTGAAGATCTCAAAACTTGGGAATATGTTATGCTTGAAGAAGGATTAACAACACTACATTTGTTAAATTAAAATAAAACAAATTTTTTAATCTGAGAGATAAGCTATTATTTCTCCTACAGACCTTCAGGAAGAGGATCAGATGGGCTCCCAAGACAGATGTGATCAAGAGGTAATTTTGAGGAATTTCAAGTTCTTTGGTGACTTTCCAAATATTCTCTAGGTTACTAATAGAGTAGATATTTATATAAAGACTAATAGAGAAAATGAGAGGAACAAGCCAAAGAATGGGGGGGGGGGGAGAATGACAAGCTGCATGGAGAAGCATACTCCTCTTTACTCCTCTGAAAGGCTGAGAAGACAGAAGGCATAATGCTCTGTATGACTCAAAGTGCTCTAAAAAAAATACTCAAGGTGTGAGCTTTAGCAAGTAATATCACCAGACTGATCCAATGTATGAAATCTGAGAGTTCAATAAGGAGGTCTTCAATGTTCCTTTCAGCCTTAATCTCTGTTAATTCCTTTTCTTTTGTAGGCTACAAGGAATTTAAAATGAACATATTTTATGAAGCTGCTGAGTCAAATAAGCCATTTTGGAAAAAATATTCTTGATGCTCTGTATCTTCTGAAGAAATAAAGAGTACCTTCACTTTGCTTTAGTGTGGTTTTACAGGGAGTTGATGCAGATATGCAGCCATGAAATTAAAAGACGCTTACTCCTTGGAAGGAAAGTTATGACCAACCTAGACAGCATATTAAAAAGCAGAGACGCTACTTTGCCAACAAAGGTCCGTCTAGTCAAGGCTGTGGTTTTTCCAGTAGTCATGTATAGATCTAAGAGTTGGTCTATAAAGAAACCTGATCACTGAAGAATTGATGCTTTTGAACTGTGGTGTTGGATAAGATTCTTGAGAGTCCCTTGGACTGCAAAAAGACCCAGTCAGTTCATCCTAAGGGAGATCAGTCCTGGGTGTTCATTAGTAGGACTGATGTTGAAGCTGAAACTCCAATACTTTGGCCACTTGATGCAAAGAACTGACTCATTTGAAAAGACCCTGATGCTGGGAAAGATTGAGGGCAGGAGGAGAAGGGGACAACAGAGGACGAGATGGTTGGATGGCATCACTGACTCAATGGACATGGGTTTGGGTAAACTCCAGGAGTTGGTGATGGACAGGGAGGCCTGGTGTGCTGTGGTCCATAGGGTCACAAAGAGTCAGAAGCGACAGCAATTGAACTGAACTGAACTGAGGCAGACAGGATCAAACATCACACCACCATGCTGTGTGCCTTCTAGCCTCCCTTCCAACAATGCTGAACTTCAGAAATAGCTAGAAAAGGAAAGCATTTTCCTTGTGTTCAAGGTAGTAAAGCTGAAACCCAGAATGTCAGGATTTTTTTTGAGGTTTGGCATTGATTTGAAATGTAGCCTAAAATAAATTAGTCATTGGTTTATGTCAGTGATTTATTCACATGTAAACTTCAAAGTTAGTCCTTATCTGCTTCTGTCTTTGGCAGATGTATGAAGGAGATTGGAAAGACAATCTGTGAAAGGCCTTGAGCTGCAGCAAGGCAGAGGTACATAAACATAAGGCTGTATGTAATCATCATTATGCTGCTGTTTATTTTTGCTGAGTGACTCCATTTGACTCATAAACTCAACATTCCAGCAGTAGAAGCAAATGTGCTTTCTCCTTGGAAATTCATTTCATGTGTTTTTAGGGAAGGCAAGATTGCCCACTGGACAAAATTTCAGAAGGTGCAATTTCACATGAGTTCTTATGGTTTTTAGCTGAAGAAGCTATTTAAAGTTTTGCTTTCTAATTTTTTTATGACATTCAAATCTTATTTCAGTTAAAGCTTAAAACAGAATCAAGAATACTTTTATCTGCAGGTTTCAGATTTGAAAGATAAAAGGGAGAAAGAAAAATAATGATCAGCAGAAAATTGTGTATCATCAACAATCAGAGAGAAAATGAAAAAAAAATTTCTAAATTGCATCATAAAATACTTATGAATAAACTTGACCAAGTAAGTGAAAGACTTATACACTGAGAACTACGAATCATTAATAAAGAAAACTGAAAATTATTCAAAGAAATGGAACAATAACCCATGCTTTTAAACTGGGAATAATATAAAAGGGCCACACTACCCAAAACAATCTAAAGATTTATTGAGATCCTTCAGTCAAATTACCTGTTTCATAGAACTAGAACAAATAATCCCCAAATTTATATGCAACCATAAAAGAACCAGAATTGGCAAAGCAATCCTGAGGAAAAGGAACAAAACTGAAAGCATAATCTTCCCAGACTTCAGAAAATACTGCAAGGTGACAGTAATCAAAACAGCATGGTATTGGCCCAAAAACAGACATATGGAAAAATGGAACACGATACAGAGTCTAAAAATAAGCCCACACACCTAGAGTCAATTAATCTTTGACAAAAGAGGAAAGTATATATAATGGACAGAAAGACAGCCTTTTCAGCAAATGATGTTAGGAGAGTTAGACAGCAGTATGTGAATCAAAAAAGTTAGAACATATTCTCACACCATACTCAAAAATAAATTCAAAACAGCTTAAAGAATTAAGCATAAAATTATACTGTAAAACTCCTAGAAGAGGATACAGGCAAAACATTCTGACATAAATTGTACCAGTGTTTTCTTAGGTAGATCTCCAAGGCAATAGAATTAAAAGAAAAATAAGTAAATAAACAAATAGGGCCTTACTAAACAAAAGCTTTTGCAAAGCAAAAGAAATCATAAACAAAATGAAAAAGAAAACCCACAGAATGGGAGAAAATATTTGCCAATGATGTGACCAACAAGGGATTAATCTCCAAAATATATTAACAGCTCATGCAGCTCAACAGCAACAATAAAAAAACAAACCAATCAAAAAATGGATAGAAGACATAAGTAGATGTTTCTTCAATGAAGACATATAGATGGCTAACAGGCACATGAAAAGATGGTCAACATTGCTAATTATTAGACAAATGCAAAACAAAAATACTATGAGGTATCACATCACACCAGTCAGAATGGCAACCATCAAAAAAAAAAAAATCTATGAACAATAAATGCTGGAAAGAGTGCAGAGAAAACAGAACCCTCTTACACTGTTGGTGAGAATGTAAACTGATGTAGCCACTATAGAAAACAGTATGGAGGTTTCTCAAAGTACTAGAAATACCTTTAGACTGTCAAATTTTTGAATATTGTTTTATGTCTGTGGATATGTTCCAGTGTCTCCAAGTTTATAATCCATGGAAAATTGAATAGAATTTGTACCCTACTGTTGTGTGAAAATTATATAAATCTTAATTATGTTGAATTGGGTAACAGTGTTTTTCAGGTCTACTATATCCTTCTACTTCTCTATATATACATTCTATTAATTTGTGCAAGTTTGATATTGAAACTCCAACTAAAAAATCTTATTTTGTATACTTTAAAAATTGTAATATATAATGGAACTATATGTAACCTGATTCTGTTTTCCAAGTCTCCTATAAATGTGTTATCATACTTTCATAACCTAAAGAAACAAATTACACAATGGAGTATTACTCAGCCATTAAAAAGAATACATTTGAATCAGTTCTAATGAGGTGGATAAAACTGGAGCTGATTATACAGAGAGAAGCCAAAAAGAAAAACACCAATACAGTATAGCAACACATATATATGGAATGTAGAAAGATGGTAACAATAACCATGTATGCGAGACAGCAAAAGAGACACAGATGTATAGAACAGACTTTTGGACTCTGTGGGAGAGGGACGGGGTGGGATGATTTGGGAGAATGGCATTGAAACCTGTATATCAAGTAAGAAACAAATTGCCAGTCTAGGTTCTATGAAGAATGCAGGATGTTTGGGGCTGGTGCACTGGGATGACCCAGAGGGATAGTATGGGGAGGGAGGTGGGAGGGGGGTTCAGGATTGGGAATTCATGTTCACCCGTGGCAGATTCATGTTGATGTATGGCAAAACCAATACANCCCATGGACTGCAGCCTTCCAGGCTCCTCCGTCCATGGGATTCTCCAGGCAAGAGTACTGGAGTGGGGTGGGGTGCCATTGCCTTCTCCGTTTAAAGGTCTACTGTCTCCTATGTTCTGGCTGGGACCAGAGTCGCGTGTGGCATCAAGGCCTCAAGGGATTTGAAGGCAGGGTTCAGCTAGCCTCGACCTCTCCTGGTGCTGGGGGGTCCCAGCTCAAGCCTCGTTCATGGGAGTGCAGCCTCCTAGCACTAGCTCCTCAGCACCCTCAGCGGAGTACTGTGGTCCTGGAAAGATTAGCCATGGCGGGCTGTTTATGTGATGCGTTAGGGGGAAAGATTACCGAGACTCAAGCCCTTTCAGGTTAGCTCAGGCGCACTCCTCCCTATTTCACTGCCCAAGAAGCAAACTTTCCCCAAGGTCTTGGTTACCCCAGGAACCAAAGGTACACTTGAATAATGCTGCCACCTTGTGGACATTTTCTGTAACTACAACACTGTCTCCGCTGTTCTCTGGCAACTCAAATCCCAAGGGCTGGATTTCTGTTAATGACAGAAATTAACAACGTCCGCCTCAGGAAATGTCTTGGGGCCGGTAATGAAGAAATAAGTTCCAAACACAGCTGACTTTCAGTCACTCAATTGTCAAAGGCAAATTCTCCTGACAACCTTTTGGGGGGAGGGGGAAAGCCAAAACAAAATCAAACCTTCACAACAGGACAAGACACTAAGGACCCCTAATTGCTGGAGGAGTGCCGTTCAAAAGGACAGTGGAAAATCACAGCCCACCAGTCATAGTGGCCATTGTCACCAGTCTACAACCGAGAAATGTGGGAGAGAGCCTGGAGGGAAAAGAATCCCCTAAACTGTCTCTGGGAATATACGCTGGCAGCAGTCAGCGTGATGGACATTTTCTGAATGCCTGAAAAAAAAAAAAAACTCAGATTAAAACTAGCATCAGACATTCCACACCTTGGCCTATATCCCGAGAAAAACATTGATCAAAAGGCAAGGACACCCCAACAAACTTCAGCACGGCGTCCGATCGCCGAGACACACTACCGGCAAAATCTCCAACGAGGGATTAAAGCCGAAATAAGGTGTGGTACATACATACAGTGGACTATTTCTCCCATTAAAAAACCATCACTGAAATTAGGTGATGACAGTAGTAGCCACGGGATGGTCCTTGAAGGATCAAAACACCAAGGGAAGTCCGTCAGGCAGAGGAAGACCATGGTATACGAGGCACCTTCTAGGCAAAATTAAAGTAGCCACACAAGGCGACAAACTTAGAACCAAAAAGACACTCTGAGAGTCAAACGAAGCGTTCCAGAGGGACCTAAGTGACGGCGCAGGAGTGAATAGGATGTCTGTGCCTACGTATACAATAAATTTGTATTGTAACAGATAATCTACAAAGATTATTCTCTTCCTTCCTTTCTACCTTCCATATATGTAGACAGCATTCTGTATCTCTAAAGACAGAAATCTGTATCTCTAAGAGATAATCCACAAAAATTATCTCCTAACTTCTTTATGTACACAGAAAAGTGTATCTGAGGTATATAATTCACAAGCACCCGATGCCTGGCACTCTTCTCGACCTCCTACGGTGAAAAGTCCCCAAATGCAACAGAGATACACCGCGGATGTGCTACACCCGAATCGGGCGGCTGCACGCTGAGCCNGAGGCTCTTTAGTTCTTTGCTTTCTGCCATAAGGGTGGTGTCATCTGCATATCTGAGGTTATTGATATTTCTCCTGGCAATCTTGATTCCAATTTGTGCTTCATCCAGCCCAGCATTTCTCATGATGTACTCTGCATATAAGTTAAATAAGCAAGGTGACAACATACAGGTTATGGACCTGAGGCAAGAGACTCAACCAAGAGCATCCATTCTATTTCAACAAGATTCAGTAAGTAAATAAATTTGAGAAAGAATACACCACTCCACTTACACAAATTTCACTTATGCTCAGTGCTTTGATAGCTTTTAATACATTCTGTTTGTATAAAAACAATTTCATGCACTTCTTTAACATATTATTTTAAATTCAAAAGAAATTATATATCATTTTCAAATTACACATTTCCTCTTGGATATTCTGATATAGCACCTCTCCACCCCATCTCATCCCTTTTCCCAGAGCAATATTTTCTCCAGTGAGTCCCTTAGGGCTACCAAATGAGCAACCCATTACAGTATTCTTGCCTGGAGAATTCCATGAACAGAGGAGCTTGGCGGGCTACAGTCCATGGGGTCGCCAAGAGTCGGACATGACTTAGCAATTAAACAAAAACAAAACAAACAAACAAAAGTGAGTCTTCTGAAAATGAAAACCCTATCCTCCATTCTTATAGGTCCCTCAAACTGGCACTCAACCACTCTTTTAACACTACTCAGTAGTAATAACTGAAAGATTTATGGGTAGAAACCAAAATTAGAGTTCATTAAACCAAAATTACTATGTGACTGGAATTTACTGAAGCCACTTATTCATTATTCTCCTACTAAGTCTGGCAGCCACACAATCTTTAGCAAAAAGAAAAAAAAAAAANTCATGTATGGATGTGAGAGTTGGAGTGTGAAGAAAGCTGAGCACAAAAGAATTGATGCTTTTGGACTGTGGTGACGGAGAAGACTCTTGAGAGCCCCTTGGACTCAAGGAGATCCGACCAGTCCATTCTGAAGGAGATCAGTCCTGGGTGTTCTTTGGAAGGAATGATGTTAAAGCTGAAACTTCAGTACTTTGGCCACCTCATGTGAAGAGTTGACACATTGGAAAAGACTCTGATGCTGGGAGGGATTGGAGGCCGGAGGAGAAGGGGACGACAGAGGATGAGATGGCTGGATGGCATCACTGACTCGATGGATGTGAGTTTGAGTGAACTGTGGGAGTTGGTGATGGACAGGGAGGCCTGGCATGCTGCAATTCATGGGGTCGCAAAGAGTCAGACATGACTGAGCAACTGAACTGAACTGAGCTGAAGAGCCTCTTGATGAAAGTGAAAGAGGAGAGTGAAAAAAATGGCTTAAAACTCAACGTTCAAAAAACTAAGATCATGTCATCCTGTCCCATCACTTCATGACAAATAGATGGAGAACCAATGGAAACAGTGACAGTTTCTTTTCATGGGATCCAAAGTCACTGCAGATGGTGACTGCAGCCATAAGATTAAAAGACACTTGCTCTTTGAATGCCAGCAAGGGGATGTTGCTGAAGCAGGTAAAATCTAATGAGAAATACCAATAACAATATCAGGTTTTGGAGGCTGTAGGAAAGTTTGGTTGGGAGGGCAGGCAGTGGGAGAAAGCAATGGGGGCAGAAAGCTTGAAGCAGTAATGGAATAAAAATCTGGGAAAGGAAGACAAAACAGAGGAGCTTTTTTAGAAAAGAAATTTTATTTTATCATATATATTTGGTTGCATTGAAACTGAAAGTGTTAGTTGTTCAGAGTCCAAGTATTTGCAACCCTATGGGCTGTAAACCTCCCAGGCTCCTCTGTTCATGGAATTCTCCAGTAGGTTACCATTCCCTTCTCAAGGGGATCTTTCCAACCCAGAGACTGAACCTGGGTTTCTACATTCTAGGTAGATTCTTTACCATCTGAGCCACCAGGGAAGCCCAGTTGGCTTGGTTGGGTCTTGTAAATCTTGTTGTTGCATGTGGGATCTAATTTCATGACCAGGAATGGAACCTGGACCCCCTGCAGTGGGATCTCAGAGTCTTAGCTACTAAACCACCAGGGAAATCCCCAGGGGATTCACTTACATTAGGAAGAGTGGCTCTGAAAGGCAAGAGTGAGAGTAACATCTGGAGCTTTAGTTTCTATCACTACTTGATGGAGACATCATGGAGATATTATCCAAGGGTATACAACACTTCCCTGATGGTTCAGATGGTAAAGAATCTGCCTGCAGTGCAGGAGACATGAGTTCAATCCCTGGATCAGGAAGATCTCCTGGAGAAGGGAATGGCAACCCACTCCAGTACTCTTGCCTGGAGAATTCCATGGACAGAGGAGCCTGATGAACTATGAAACATGGCTACAGTCCATGGGGTCTCAAAGAGTTGGATAGGACTGAGTCACTTTTACTTCCATACAACACTTCACATCTATGGTCTAGTCAGGCTTTGCCCACTGATCCTTTCTTGCAAAATATACTATGTTTTGGCTCCTCATCAAATGATATGTTTACCTACACACATGCCTAGCTTCCTTGATAGCTTCTTTATGAATTGGCTGCCTACAGGTAGGTTACATACTATAGAAAGTTTCCTCAAAGAAAGGCTGGAGCTTCAAGGAATCTTGTTTGGCTCTGTTATCTCTTTGCTGAGCTGTTTTCTCTAGAACTCCCTGTTCATAATCCAGTTCTTTACTCTCTCACTGACCCCTTGAGAATCCAATAATTCTCAGGCTCACTTCAATTCAGGATGAGAGACGACAATTTTACTTTCCCTTTTGACCACCCTCTGAAACTATGATTTCATGCTGTAGTCATACCCTTGCTGGCATCTAGGTATAGTCTGTTTGGCTGAATACTCTTATAGGATGACCAAACTGTCCTTATTTGTCCATGACTGAGGAGTTTCTGGGGTGAAGAGTTTTCTTTGTTGAAGCCAGGAAAATCCTGGACCAATGAGGACAGTTGATCATGCTGTCACTCTACTTTAGTCACCACTATCTCCCAGCTGCCACATGGTGTTATTGTTGTTATTCAGTTGCTAAATTGTGTCTAGACAATGTATTAAAAAACAGAGCCACCACTTTGCTGAAAAAGGTCCATATAGTTAAAGCTATGGTATTTTCAGTAGTCATATATGGATGTGAGAATTGGACTATAGAGAAGGCTGAGCACTGAATAACTGATGTTTTTGAACTGTGGTGCTGTAGAAGACTCTTGAGAGTCCTTTGGACTGCAAGGAGATCCAACTAGTCCATCCTAAAGGAAATCAGTCCTGAATATTCATTGGAAGGACTGGCGCTAAAGCTGAAACTCTAATACTTTGGCCACCTGATGGGACGAACTGACTCACTGGAAAAGACCCTGATGCTGGTAAAGAGGGAAGGCAGGAGGAGAAGAGGGAGACAGAGGATGAGATGGTGGATACCATCAATGGAGATGAGTTTGAGCAAACTCTGGGGGATAGTGAAGGACAGGGAAGCCTAGTGTGTTGCAGCCCATGGGGTCAAAAAAGTTGGACACTATTGAGGGACAGAACAAGTTGTGTCTGATTCCTCTTTCCTCCTCTGTCTCCTGGAGTTTGCTCAAATTCATGTCCATTGAGTCTATAATGTTATCTAGTCATCTCATCCTCTGTCGTCCCCCTGTCTCCTTTTGATCTTTCCCAGCATCAGGGTCTTTTCCAGTGAGTCAGCACTTCATGTCAGGTAGCAAGAGTTTATGGATCTTAAGCATTTCAAGTAAATCTTAGCTTAATTAATTGAACACATAGATTTAGGACTCCATGATGGCTCAGATGGAAAAGCATCTGCCTACAATGTGGGAGACCCAGGTTTGATCCCTGGGTTGCGACGATCCCCTGGAGAAGGAAATGACAACCCATTCCAGTACCCTTGCCTGGAAAATCCCATGGACAGAGGAGCCTGGTAGGCTAGTCCACAGGGTCGCAAAGAGTCAGACACGACTAAGCTACTTCACTTTCACTTTTCACTTTCATTTCACTTTCTTTATAGATTTACCAGATGTTTGTATGAATTATATCATTTTACCTTGATGGTAAAGAATTCTCTATTTATTNAAGACGCTTACTCCTTGGAAGGAAAGTTATGACCAACCTAGATAGCATATTCAAAAGCAGAGACATTACTTTGCTGAATAAGGTCCGTCTAGTCAAGGCTATGGTTTTTCCAGTGGTCATGTATGAATGTGAGAGTTGGACTGTGAAGAAGGCTGAGTGCCGAAAAATTGATGCTTTTGAACTGTGGTGTTGAAGACTCTTGAGAGTCCCTTGGACTGCAAGGAGATCCAACCAGTCCATTCTAAAGGAGATCAGCCCTAGGTGTTCTTTGGAAGGAATGATGGTAAAGCTGAAACTCCAGTACTTTGTGCACCTCATGGGAAGAGTTGACTCATTGGAAAAGACTGATGCTGGGAAGGATTGGGGACAGGAGGAAAAAAGGACGATGGAGGATGAGATGGCTGGATGGCATCACCGACTCAATGGACGTGAGTCTGAGTGATCTCTGAGAGTTGGTGATAGGGAAGCCTGGTGTGCTGCGATTCATGGGGTCTCAAAGAGTCGGACACGACTGAGCGACTGAACTGAACTGAACAAAAAGTAATGGAGAAGGCAATGGCACCCCACTCCAGTACTCTTGCCTGGAAAATCCCATGGACGGAGGAGCCTAGTGGGCTGGAGTCCATGGGGTTGCTAAGAGTCGGACATGACTGAGCGACTCCACTTTCACTTTTCACTTCCATGCATTGCAGATGGAAAAGGCAACCCACTTCAATGTTCTTGCCTGGAAAATCCCAGGGACCGGGGGAGCCTGGTGGGCTGCCTGTCTATGGGGTCTCACAGAGTCAGACATGACTGAAGCGACTTAGCAGCAGCAACAAAAATTAATGTAACTAGGAACCATTGTATATTGAATGCATTATAAATATCCAGATTGTATATGTTTTCTGTATTATTTTTAGTACTGGTAAATGTGTGTAGGTGAATTAGAAGCCAAAAGAAAACATGTGATCATGACCAACAGGGATAATGGAGCACTGTCTTGGGATTCTCTGTACTCTGGCATATCTTCTTCTGTGGATTAACTTAAGTAATATTGTCTCATATACCAGCAAAAAAAAAAGAGGTTATTGGAGTCTCAAGGCATGTACAAGGAATTAGTTTTTAGTTTATGTCAACCATAACAAATTTTATCAAAGCATTCAAGCTTTCCAGTGACACCATCATACCTATAGGACTAAGTCCTGGAATATACAATATTTTTTAAAAGGCACTTGATTATCATTATGTTCTTTGAGACATAGCCAGCAAATGACATTTAGAAAAGAATCATGGCTTCCTAAAACCTCCACAAATCACAAAATCCTTTCATAGGCTTTATGGACTAGGAAAGAACCCAGCGAAACAAATAACAGTATCCCAGGATTTTCAAAGGGGAAACAAATGTTCAAATACACTGCTAATTATATATCATTTAACTTTACAATTGAGCTTTCAACCAAAGTATTTTGTTTCTAAATTAAAATATGTAAATATTTTCTTCAATTTTCACTATAAAAGTAAAAATCATTGACTCCTACAAAACTTTCTGATGATACAAAAATATCTGAGGAATAAGCCCAGTAAATTCATTTATTTTTTAGGAAATTTATTAGGGATTTTGAAAAAACTAGCTTCAGATGTGATAATAAAACAATTATCTAGAATATACAAAATTTGCCCTTAAAGTATAAAAATATCTAGCTCACAAATCTAATGCAAGATAGACATCTTAAAGATCAAACGTCTGTGTCTATCATCAAAGTGTTTCTTTGCAAGGAGACGTGATCTACTATAATTGTATCCCTCTCTGTACAACTGTACACTACAAATACATTGTTGCTTTGGTTGAAAGATAAAGATTCAGTTGCTAGGAAAAACTTCCAGACTTGTTAAAAATGGTTCATTTTAATTGATGATATCTTTATTTCTTCTTTGCTGTAGGCCATATGTTACAATAGAAAGAATTTTTATTTCAGACAAAAAGATCTGGAATTGACTTTCTACTCATGCATCTACCATCTGTATGATATTAATCAAGTCACTGTGATGGACTTCTCTATGGTCAATCAGCAATGTCATAGACCTCCTTCATCGCTGCCCTTTTCCAGATTCCTCTGAGCTCTGCCTGCCTGCCAAGATCTCTCATCTTCTTTGCTTGATCCATCATCAATTTTCTCCTCTGAACATGTGCGTGTGTATAATCCTGAGTTATGGCCATTCCCAACCAGACTGATGCCAATTAATCTTCAAGTGACCTTGCTGCAGGGATAGAAAATCTAGACCCTGATAATCAGTCTGGGTATCTTGACCATTATTCTGCCAATTCTTTCTGCCAGACTTGAACATTATTCCTCTTCTAGGTCCTCATTCTGATTCTTCTTCCCTCTCTCCCTCAGTGAACATGGAGTACAGATAGACTCATGTTTCGGCTCTTGGCTCTCAGTCTTGGCATCTCCTATGCTGTTCTGTTACATCACGATCAGGCAATGGCTCAAAAATCACACTTCAGAACCCTTTTCTATTTTTGATAAGAAGATCTTCTACAGATTCAATCCTTTCTCTTTGAAATTTTTAAATTTCTGTTCAAAGAAAATAACTTCACATACTTTTCAATGAACAAAACACAGATTTCAGGAATATATAAATGAGTTTGCTTTAATATCTGCACTATTAGTCTCTCTCACACAAATGTTCTGAATATTCTTTGTCCTCTTAGGTATATTTTCCACAATCCTCCACTTTACGCCTTGCCCCAGAAGACTGAATTCACCATGAGGCTACCTGGCTCTCTAGCTTTCGTTTGGCTTGACCAATGGAAGGCTATACTGGCAGGAAACCAGTGTGAGATGTAGAGAGAGGCTGAGCTATTTGTGCCCCAATCCCCACAAGGCATCCTCTGGTTGGGAAGCCCCTTTCTTACAACAGCAGTTCTAAGTAGGTCATGTAAACCTCTGTCTCCTTTCTCCTCCTCACTGTTACCAGCCCGTTCCCCTCTTCCTTAGTCCTACTTACACACACACATTAATAAATAGCATAATCATAAAATCCTTCTTACTCCTTTTTGTGTGTCAAGATTCAATAGAATCTTGACTGATATGGTTTCCCCATACCAAGTTTAACAGAGCTGTATCCACTGCAGGTGCTTAGCTCTTTTTTGGGAAATAATTGGTCCCTGAACATAAAGGGAAGAAGGAACTGGCAGAAATAGTTTACAACCCTTCCATCAGTATTTTAAAATGCAATTTCTCAGTCATACTCTATGGATATATAAAGATATATAAAGCAGTCAAATTTAATAGAACATTTTATATACTTTAATAATCTTTAAGGTTGAATTCTATAAAGGAATATTTGAGGTGAAAAAAAGACATTAGTGATATTTATCCTTTCTTATTCAGTTTATTTCATACTCAGATTTTTAAAAATCTTTTTCAAGTCTGAAAAATCCCCTGCTTAAAAATCAGGTCTATAATTATAATCTTGAGAGTCTAATGATTTTAGTTTTCCCTTTCCCTCTAGCCCCCTTTGAAGCTGGATCATTAAATGATCATTTGCACTTTTTTTTTTTTCTTATACCACTGATGAATAGTACATGGAAATTCTGAATAATCAGTCAAGCAGTCATGTTAGGTTTTCAGAGAAGACATCCTGGCCTTTGCTTGGGTAATTGGAAAAGAGGACAATTTTTTTTTCCCCTGGATACTTCAGTGATCATCTAACGAATTGTTCCTACTATCCAGTCCCACATTTCAGCTTCAGATATATTTCTGTTTCGCTTTATCACATAACTTGCAAGATCAGTAGCATTTGCTTTAGTAATTATATATTAGCAAACATTTTCAGCTTTCTTGAAAGGTATTCCGATAGACTTCTAAGCCACGATAATTCAAGATACTGCTGGATGACTGGTGTAGCAGAGGCAATGACATTTCTCTACAACTGGTTTCCTCTTCTGAGTGCATCACTAGCCCACATTTTTCAGGTTCGTATGCTCAGTTATGGTAATTTGACAAGATTCTAGCTCACCCTGAGAAAAAAAATGATGGGTGCCATTCTTAAACCTGCTCTAAGAAAAACTCAAACCATAAAGTCATCACATTTTTTCCTTCTTTTGGCTGAATAATATGGAGATAACAAACAAGAGTGAGCATGAAAATCATGTGTCATAGAAAATAGAGACACATCAGTACAGGTTGCTGAACTGCATGGAACAGCATCCCTGCCTGCCTGCCTTTTAGAATTTTCCTTTTATTGTAACTGAGCAAGAAATACACTTCTCTTTTGTTTGAGCTAATATAACTTTTAGGTGTAATTTTTTACAAAGAATGACTTACCCAATACTAACAATGTGACCAAATAATTCTTTCTCAAGATGATTGAAAATAGTTTTGTCTAGTGAATTTTTTGGTTACTATATTTTCCTCTAGATGCTACTAATGTCTTTCCTTTTACAAGGAAGCTTTCAAAAAATGTTTCAAAAACACATTTAAAAACCACTTGAGAGCACAATTAGATTCATCCATTCTGGTTGACTCTTAGCCTGAACAAAAACAGATATATTCTGTGACTCAGATCTTGTAGACTGATATTAATCAAATAATGGCAGGAAAAAATAGTTACAAATATAACTATTTTGAAGGAAAGAGTAATGTGAAACACCTGGCTTGGTATGGTAGCAGGACAATCTTTGATAAAGTAAATGAAATCAGTAGAAGGAGTAGGATTACACCAGGTAAACAAACGCAGAGACTGCATCCCAAACAGCAGAAATAGTATGTGCACAGAATATGTGGATGGAGGGAGGAAAGAGCACAATGCCTTGGTAAAAAGCCACTGTGCCTGGAGCACACAGCCAGCTATGGGGTTTGAGATAAGCCCAGAGAAATTGATGGCAGCCAGAGTATGCAAGACTTCATTGGTCATATTCTTCTTTCCCATTCACTTTGTAAGTCACTGTGACCTGGCTTCCAAATATTTGGAAAAATGACTTTGTCACTGTACTTATCAGTTATTGCCACTGATTTCCATTATTACCAAAAACTCCCTCTATTATTGAACACTGCTTCCTCTTCTGTTGGAAACATCAGTGCCCCACTCTCTTCATTCATCTCTAAAATTATGGCAGATTGTAATTTCCAGACCTTGCCTCAACAATAATTCCAGTCCATGCTGTTCTAGAAACTTGCCATTACCATACCCAGCAGTAAGCCTATTTCTTCTTTACTTAAAATGAGGTGAGCTGTTTGGCTACCTCGACATGCAGAATGTAGAAAAGGAATACTACTTTACTTCCAAGGTTAGTTCATAAAAAACAGACAATTTCCATCTGGTTCTCTCTCTTGAGATGATCACCTTGCATCCAGCCATTATGTTGTTAGGAAGCCAAGTTCACATGAAGAAACCACATTTAGGTATTCCAGCCAGCAGTCATCACCAACCACCAGATATGAGTGAGCAAGCCTGTAGATGATTCCAGCCTTTAGATTTCATGTTGCTGTAGTTGATGAGTGAAACAAAGACAAGCTGTCCTTGCTGAGCCCTGTCCAAATTTCCAATTTATGAGCTAAATAAATGTAGTCATTGCTTTATTTTTCCAATCTTTGGGGAAGTTTGCCACACAACAATAGGTAATCAGAGCAAATATTTTGATTCCTTCTCATTTTTCTTTATTAAGTCATTTTCTTTAGTGTAATAGTTTAATAAACCATGTTCTCCAAATTAGCCTTCCTTGGTGCAAATCATCACTATCACTTTCTACCTATGCAAGAGTACAAATTACAATACCTCATTTTA
The DNA here is from genome assembly GCA_006410875.1 of Neotragus pygmaeus. Classification (NCBI taxonomy): domain Eukaryota; kingdom Metazoa; phylum Chordata; class Mammalia; order Artiodactyla; family Bovidae; genus Neotragus; species Neotragus pygmaeus. Next base: position 964,540 of record SJYV01036922.1, on the reverse strand, counting down.
CTCATCTGCAAAATTGGTAAAACAATTGCAAATATCCCATGGTGTTATAGCAGGGATTAAATAATATAATTCATGTAGAGCATTTATTACAGTACCTGCCACATAATAATTGCTCAATTAAAGTGTTATTTTTACTTCAACTCTGAAACTTTGCAATTTCCCAGCATTTTAACCTTAATTCTACTATCTTATTTGATGTGTTTTTCCCCAGTTTTTAACTATTCCCACTGCTGCAATTATCAAAGTGACATTTTCCTTTTTTTGACTTAAGTAGATTTTCAGGGCACATTAAAAACAATTGCATTTCATAATTTTTCAAAGTTGTCTAATATGATACAATATTTACTCTTTACTTCTTCAGTGTATGTTATTAATATAGAATTAAGAAAAAGAACCAGGATGTGCTGAGAATTTAAAATAAAAAATATGAGTCACCTTACAGCTAGATGGCTTCTTAAAACCCAAGAAAACTGGAAGTAAGGGAGAATAACACTATTTGCTTAGGGAAAATGTCTTGTTTCAAGCAAAGCAAATCTCGAGTAGGTATAAAGACAAAAATATAATTACCTCTATTTAGAATGGTTAAAAAAATCATTTTAAGTTCTGCTTGTTTTTAAATTTTCATTGATTGTGGTATTTGCTTCTGGTTTTACCTGCTAAACACCTTGTATGTTTATCTGAAAATAAACATTTCTCATTAATAATTCAAAATTATGTTTTAAAACCAATACAACATTGTAAAGCAATTATTCTCCAATTTTAAAAAAGTTAATAAAAAAAAGTAAATGTTTTTTTTTTTTTAATTCATCCTTTAAATCAGTGTTCTTAGCAGAAGTAACATACTAGTGACCATCAATGACCTGACTGGGTTGGCATGCCAAAAGTGATTATTAATAACAAAGTGAATCTTCCAGAAGAGTAATCCAATAAGAATTATTTCTAACATTTCCCATACTTCACCTTGTCAAATGTGTTTTGTGCATATCTTTCTGGTTCAAGGCTAATGATGGGTAACATATAACACTCACTGTGTTTCAGGAAGTGTTCTAAGCTACATAGCAGATTTAACTGCCATGAATTTCAAAACAATACATTGGTACCATTATCATCTCCATTTTTTAGATAAATCAGGAAGGTTTAAGCCTACCTAAATTCTTGGCAGCTACCTAAGTAAGTACTTGTTGGGGTGGGGATTTGAGCAATCACTGTCTACCTCCAGAACTCTACTGGTAGTCACTGTACAATTTAATGAACCACTGAAGTCTATAGTATTCAGTCCAATCTCTGCAGCAGAGCCATCAAAATCTTCCCTGATCTGTTCCCAGTTCCTGTTGCCCACCTATCCCTCCCTCCCCTTATCTGTGTACCAACTAGCTCCAACTAAACTAGAAGAGTGACCGTTACTCAAGAACACTTTGCATTTTTCTACCCCATTGTCTCTTTAAAAACTCCTACATTTGGTATGCTTTTCTTCTTGCTGTGTCAAATTCCTAACAATTATCATCAGTTCAGTTAAGTCTCCTCCATGGAGACTGACTTGAGGTAACCTTATTTGTGACACAGAAACAAGTCCTATCTTTCCCTTTCCTCAGGAAATATCCTTGTTACCTCTCATGTATTCATTTAACATGTTATATCCTAAGCATTCTGAGAGTAGAAACTTTTGTACCTTCTTTGTTCCCCCAAAATTACTGGCATAAAGCTTTGAATAAAGTCAGTTTTCAAGAACTGGTTTGATTTGATTTAGGTTCATTATTCCATGTCACTCTACAACATAGCTAGCATTCTAAGAAATTGTGAAGAATCACTGTTCGTAAAAACCTGATGAATAATCTTTTCTGTTAACATGGTTTGATGTTCTGGCATCTAGTATATATGTAAGATATTTGAAATACCCAGACTCACAATTATTTTTATTTTACGGTAAAATATGAATGACAAAACATTTCCAATCATTCAAATATATTATCAAAGATGACTCAAAGGTCAAGTTGACATATTTAAGAAGCTGAAGATTGCTATGTTATTTGATTAATTTAAAGCACTCTTCATATTCAGCCATGGTAATCCAATCAAAACAAGATTATGTGTTTTGTGCCTTGGGATTATTCAGTTATTTTTCTCCATTCTTCATAATTAACAACATGCAAGCAAGTGCTTTTTTTTTTTTCAAAATAGAGATGTCACAATATGTTTCCAAAAAATAACACAATAAATGTTCATCTCCTTCATGATTTATTTGTATTTTATGTACTCTATACTGCAGACTAATTCATCTCTTTATTAAATGTTTTAAGATAGCAATGATATTTTCCTACCTTCATATTTGAATTCTCCTAACAACATTTATTCTATAGAGGTACAAAATTTCCCTTAGTGGTCATCAGTCTTATATTTCCTTTTTTCTTTTTTGGTGTGTGGGAAATTTAATCAGATCATCCTGTTTAATCTGTCCAATGTGTTCAATTCTCTCTCTCTCTCTTCTACTATCTCAAAATTAATGAACTTTCACAACTTATATGTCCATCCATAACATAAACGTTCATCCATCTTAAACTATTTTTTTTTGGTTTGTTTAATATGTAGTAGGCAAGAAAGTGCCTAATCAAAAGGTACCAAAAACATNCTCTCTCTCTCTCTTCTACTATCTCAAAATTAATGAACTTTCACAACTTATATGTCCATCCATAACATAAACGTTCATCCATCTAAAACTATTTTTTTTTGGTTTGTTTAATATGTAGTAGGCAAGAAAGTGCCTAATCAAAAGGTACCAAAAACATCTGCTATATTGATACAAAGCCACTGGAGTAACACAGAAACCAATTGCTGTGGTTGGTTGTAAAGCAATCAGAGAAACATTCCCAAGGGCAAAATAATATTGGTTCAAGCCTCTACGAGTGGGAGTGTGTGATAATGTACACTCTCAGGGAGTTTATAAACCAGGTAGAACAATCAGGGAGTGCTTAAGTTTAAGCACCACTACAAGGAGGATATTGACTAAATGAATTTTCTCTACAATAGAATTACCCTGCTGTGTATAACCACGCATTTCAATCACTTTGATGTATTAGCCAATCAGTTCAAGCAAGTTTAATTTTCTTAACAGAGCTTAATCAGACTTCTACAGAAAATATTTTTATGTAAAACAATTCACCAACATAATGATTTATTTTTCTCTTTCCTGGCATGTGTTAGAAATCTGGTCTCTTTAGCCAGACTTCTGTACACTGAAACACTAAGATTTAATATCTTTGGCTTTGTAAGATGCATGAAGGGAAGCCTGTCAGAACATAACTGCATAACTGTCAAAAGAGCGTCAGCACATACATTTCACAGAGCAGAATATCCCCATCAAGGCTCCAGACTTATAACCTTTTCTTAAAACGCCATTTTCTTTTTAAAACTTCTTCCCACTTTGGTTCTCATCTAAGCCATCCATTGTGGCTCTTATCCTGTTTTACCATAACTTTCTTATCTGGATAACTGCATCTGACTGTGCTTATTCTCCCAAAGCTGCCCTTGACATTTTAAGGGGCTATATACTTCTCCTGAGTTCTTACCTCTTTTGACTATAGACCAAATTGCTGCTGTTTTGGTATCAAATTACCTCTAAAATCTTTGTTTAAATAAGGATGAAGCTCATAGTCAAGCTCATAGTCAAGTTCAACTTACAATGTTTTGATTTATCTTCCTGGAAAGATGTTTAAGGCAATTATAACAGCTGATGGAAATATGTCATTTTGTCTGAAAGTTAAACAACAGACTCAGGCTTGCATTAACCAATCAAGGTAAAAGGATGACCACTTTGGTCTGGATGTGTAATTCCTATCATGTACATGTGTACACATGCACACACACGGAAGTTAACAGTGAAGATTGTACATCCATAAATTAACTACATTTCTTTCTTTACAGATTATCAACAAAATGATGTTGGGCTCTATCAGGGGATCAATTTAGGACAAACATTAAAATAAGCAGTACTTTGAAAATACACCTTAAGTGCAGTTTAGAAGCATCCATGTGAATTCCTGGCATCTGGTCCCATCACTTTATGGCAAATAGATGGGGAAACAATGGAAACCGTTGGCAGACTTTATTTTCCTGGGCTCCAAAATCACTGCAGATGGTGACTGCAGCTATGAACTTAAAAGATGCTTGCTCCTTGGAAGAAAAGCTATGACCAATCTAGACAGCATATTAAAAAGCAGAGACATTACTTTACCAACAAAGGTCCATCTACTCAAAGCTATAGTTTTTCCAGTAGTCATGTATGGATGTGAGAGTTGGACTATAAAGAAAGCTGAGCACTGAAGAATTGATGCGTTTGAATTGTGGTATTAGAGAAGACTCTTGAGAGTCCCTTGGACTGCAAGGAGATCCAACCAGTCCATTCTAAAGGAAATCAGTCCTGAATGTTCATTGGAAGGACTGATACTGAAACTGAAACTCCAGTACTCTGGCAACCTGATGCAAAGAACTAACTCATTGGAAAAGACCCTGATACTGGGAAATATCAAAGGCAGGAGAAGGGGACAACAGAGGAAGATATGATTGTATGGCATCACTGACTTGATGGACATGAGTTTTAGCGAGCTCCAGGAGTTGGTAATGGACAGGGAAGCCTGGCGTACCTAGTCCATGGGGTCACAAAGAGTTGGACATGACTGAGCAACTGAACTGAACTAATGTGACTTCCTGATTAACTTAAATGCTGCTCTTATTCAATATAAATATGCTTGTGGCTATGTACATTTCATACATCATTTGCACTATTCAATAAAATCTGAAGAATATTAATCAGGCTAAAATAAGAGATGGGAAGCTAAAGAAATTCAATATAAACATGTAGCAGAGTGAACTTTCTAACCTCTCTTTGTAGAACAGAGTTAAATCTATTAAATAGAATTAGGCAACAAATACACAAAAGGATTTGCCACAGGGTTATCAGATTTCATAATAATCAGCAACAGTGATGCTACCTTCCTGTGAATTTGAGAACTATGGAGTTTAAATTAAAATGAAATGCTCTAGACTAGGCATTAGATAAAGTAAATGATTATATTATTAATTTTAATTAGATTCTTTGCAGCTTATGTTCTTTGATCTGAGCTAAGCAATTAAGCCTATTTTACTTTCTAATTGGATTATAGTGTATGTCTTGCTAAATCCAAAGATAAGTGAATGTATAGGCCCTGTATACGTATACTGCTTTGGAGTGAGTATCCTGTTTATGGAAATGTGCATGTATGTAAGAACACATTCAAAATTTTATTTGACAATAGCAGTCATGGTGATATTTCCAGAGATACTGTAAACCATAATTTTTACATTTATGAAATGTGCCCTGTTGAGTTCCTAGTGTTTAAAACAGAGGATTTTGAAATCCAGAAGGAAGACATTTCTTAGTGGGAAGAATCTGAAGGATGCCAGTGTATAAGGAGGGATCCAGGAGTCCAGAAGAAAAAATACAGACGACTCAAAAAGGGAGATGTCTCTACGTCTTTAAACCAGACATATGATTTGATGGTGTGGCTTTATCTTGAATCAACTTTCAGGCTGTTTAAAACTTTCAGTTATGTTAAAGATGACTTTTGAGGTTAAAAATAATGATAACTGCAACATTTGACTGAGCAATTACTATATTCCAGACATGGTAATAAGCGTTTTACATAAATCATCTCTTTTAACCTAGCATCGACCCACTGGAGTAAACTTTTTCTTAAGTCCACTTTCCAGAAAACATGAAGGAAACTGAAAATGTCAAGAGTAGAGGCTTAATTTGACTTGACCTTACTACTTTGTGTCAGAAGAGTGCCTTGAACCCATGTCTGTGTGACTCCAAAGCTTATACATGTTTTAACCACTGCCTTTCTCTATAGCAATTTTAATTCAACCAAGAGTCTTAAGAACCTCTCTCAGACTCCGTTTTCCACTTGTAAAGTGGAGCCTGAAATGCCTACAACTCTTAGTTATATTGTATAAATTAAATCATTCCTATTTTTAAACATAATTAGTGAGATATCATCAGGGAACACAACAGACTAGTCAATATATTTCTTCTTTTCTAGATTTTGTTTTTTCTGGCCCTGCCACGTGGCATGGAGGATATTAGTTCCCCAACCAACGATGGAATCTGTACCCCCTGCATTGAGAATGGGGAGTTTTAACCACTAGACCACCAGGGAAGTCCCTATTTCTTTCTTTCTTTCTTTCTTTTCTTTTTTTTTTTTTTTTAAACCCCAGCTACCAGCTACATGTAGGAATCATCTAGTACTTGAATACAACAGCATTTATTTAATACATTCACTTCTGAACTGGTCTTCTTGCTTCCCCTGCTACTCTCTCTCTTACGGCTTATTTCCACCTATTAGATGACCCAAATAAAATATTAAGTCATGCAGCACTTTGTCAACTTGCAATGGTTTCCCATTTCACAAAAGCTTCTTTTGTAATTCACAAGGTCACCATGATCTGACTGCACAACTGTGTGACTTGGTCTCATGTCAGTCACCTGCTCACTGCACTAATTCCACCAGATAGATGTCTGCTATTTCCTCAAATACTGGCAAACACTCAGCCCAGGGCCCTTGTGCTTATTATCCTTCCTTCTACCTGCATACATAAGTTTTGCTCCTTTTTTAAACATAAGTCTCAGCTCAAATGTGACCTTCTCTGAGATGCACCCTGACTGGTCTATCAAAGCATTATGAAAAGCACAAATACTCCACCAACATTACTCTCTTCACTGTTTATCCCTTAGTCTCGGTTTTTTTTATAACATGTATTATACTACTCTCTGTTTACTTACATATCTGTAATTTTTATAATTATCTTACTGAAACATAGATTCCATGAGAGAAAGGGAAAAGACTGGCTTTTTTTTTTTCACTGTAGCTTCTCCAGAGCAGAAAAGTGCCTGACACATTGCATTAATTCAATTTGAAAAATGATGAGTGAATGAATGAGCAGATATATATTGATGCTCATTATATTAAAGGTACTATTTTAGGTATTATGAAATTAACATGGTATTATACACTTCATTTCCAAGGATATTTTTCAATCTTCTCATATGACACAAAATGTTATATAACACTGAGCTATTACACTTGAGAAGAAGGACATGATCCTATTGGGGAGGCTCCAGGAACAGAAATGCTGGAGTAAATTATCTGATCATGTCTAATACCTGCATTTCTCTAAATGTCAGAGCCAGATACATTCAGCAATCTACTCTAGGTTAATCCCATTCTATATTTTAAGGGTAATCCTTTTTGTTTATAACGTGACTTACACTAGTAAATTTAAAGCTGACTCATATCTTGCCTGATTTTCCAGAGTCTGAATAACATACAGGAACAGAGTTCAACTTTTCCCCTACACTACCTATTGGTATTTCTACTCCTCTCTCTCATGCTCTCTCTCTCTCTGCTAACTGCTCCTATTGCCTGCTGGATATATCCTAGTCTTTGTTGTTGGAACTTCTATCCTTTGCTTATCCATGTGATGTAGTATCTAATCTCCACTCTGACCTCTCATTCCACTGTTTTCATCACGGTATCACTCTAAGGTCACAATTTTGAAGAATGTTTTAATTTAACAAACACAAATCATCGTGACCAAATGTACTGATCAAAGAAATAAATCACTATATTTAAAGTCAACAGCTATACATACTATCACTTAATATCTACTGGTACTTATTTTCATTACTCATTAGGTGTGCATATCCTCCTAAAATGTATATGGACTATTTCATCATTTCTACATTGTTACAATATGCTGTGGTAAGTTACCTGTATATAAGAAATGGGGTTTCAATGAAGCTATAAATAGAATAACAGACTCTGTGTTGGAATAAGACATTCTTGTTCTAACAAGAATGGTAGAACAAGACATTCTACCACGGCTCACTGTAATAGTTTTCTATTAATTTTTAATGAGACAATAGTATACAAAAAGCACTTTGTAAATTTTCAAGTGATTTAATATATAAACTACAATTTATAGAACTGTATAGGATATAGTTCAAAGCATACATGATTTTTCAGATTTAAAATATTCTTATCACTTTGCCACATGACTAAGTATGTGTTATAAATGAAAAGAATATTTTTCATCTGATACATAATAAAGGTTTTACAAAGATGAATATGAAAACAGTATATATGACATATTGAGAAAACTGAATGAGATTGAACTATATTTTTACNAAATATTCTTATCACTTTGCCACATGACTAAGTATGTGTTATAAATGAAAAGAATATTTTTCATCTGATACATAATAAAGGTTTTACAAAGATGAATATGAAAACAGTATATATGACATATTGAGAAAACTGAATGAGATTGAACTATATTTTTACATGATAAATTCTATTTAAATTAAAAATAAGAGGCTGGCTATATTATACTATGAAGTAAAAATAATTTGTACTTTACGGAACATCTGTCTGTTTACTTTATAATTGCATTTTTAAATGTTAATGTGAATAATATTTCTTTTGAGCTAGACAAGAACATTAAAAATTAATTAAAATGATATTCTCAGGAAAAAATATTTAATATATTTAACATTTAACACATTATTGTAGGTGTTAATTATTAACATATTCCATCATATCTAAATGAATATCTGTGAGGGTCAAGTCAGGATGCCTATACCTTCAGATCAAAAAAATCATTATAGCATCTTGAGTTTGGTTAGCTATTCAAACTTCTCTGCCTATTCAGCACTCTCATTTTCTATTACAAACATTCATTGTCTCAGGTTGGCTTTTTTTGAAATATTTTTCTAAGGCCTATGACCTTAGAGTTTATATTTACTTATTTATTGTTTTTTGCTGTTGCTGTTTAGTTGCTAAGTTGTGCCTTACTCTTTTGAGACGCCATGGACTGTAGCCTGCCAGACTCCTCTGTTCATGGGATTTCACAGGCAACAATACTGGAGTGGGTTGCTTTTCTTCTTCAGGGAATCTTCACCACCAAGGGATTAAACCTGCACCTCTTCACTGCAGGGGGATTCTAGACCACTGAGCCACTGGAGAAACCCCATCTGTTTAGTATTGGAAACGTTCTATTATATAAGACTTTGGAAGTGTGGGAAAAAAAATTCTCCTTGCAAAGTATACTACCCTGGGCAACTTACATGAGTTTCACATTCAATAGCCCACCTTATAGCTGTGAGGATGACATCATAAAAATACATAAAGCACCTGATTCATATTTAATAGTCAATTTCTACTTCCTTTTCTCTTAATTTCCTATTATGAATAAAAGCCAACCTTGCCCAATCCTTAACTAGTATAGCCATTACCTTTTCAAATTTGATTCTTACTAATTTACATGTCCTACTTTTATATTCAATGTATTCTTTAGTCAAACTTAATGTCTTAAACATGCTCCTCCTAATACATGGTCATTTCTTCTATTCATAAAGTTTCCTCTAATGAAATAATCTCCCATAAACTTTATCTATCACAATTTTACCCAAACTTCACCACTCAAGCAACATGTACCACTGAAAGAATCTCCTATTTCCAGATCAGTATGTGCCCTTTTTCTATCCTTTAATAAAACTGGATTTTTATTTCTTTGCACATTTTTTTCATGGCAGGAGAATTAGTTTATCTTGAAATCTTTCATAGTAGATACCCCAGTAATATTTTTTTTAATGGTGTTTCAGGCAACCGTCTGTGAAATAAAGCAACAAAACTGTTCTGCATTCCATCTGAAATTTGTAATACAAACAGATTCTCATGAAGCTCTAGAGTGTGAAGAATTTGAAAGCCAATGTTCTTTTCTACTTAAATAAGAAAATAAGGTGTTTTGGGCTATTTTGTCATTTGTTAGAAAAATTCCAATATAAAAATTCTAAGAACAAGGTTTTGCTAAACTCATTTTTTCAACTTATTTAGCCTCTGTCTTTTTTGTGTGATATTTGATTGCTTTTTAAATTGAAAGAATTTCTTTCTAACTTCTCTATCCTGCTTTGAAAAATTCACACACACACACATACACACACAAATAAATGTACTTGCCTGTCCTTGAAGCTGCTCATAACCTGACTGAGGAAAGTTTTACAGTTGTCATTTTTGACAATTGGGTTTAATTAAAATTATCATATTGCATTCTCTTCTTTAATTATTATTCAAATTTTAGGTGCTACATGGAGAATAACTAAAAACTTGGATTTTTTTCAATGCAATCTTTTTCTAAGTCACTTCTCAAAAGTATATGTCAACAGGTTCTGTTTCTTTTTGCAATGAAGACTATTTCATATCTGAATTTCTCTCATTATAGTTACACATTTCTTACTACCATTTCTGTTGTTAACATGTTCGCTCTGACTTTGCTAGCAGGACTGATCTTGTTGATTTTCTATTGAACCGAGTAGACAATTAGCCCTGTATTATCTCCATAGATTGTTGGGCCTTCCTAAGTCATTTATCAATTCTTATTACCATGAATGTAGGAGTAATTGAAATTCTGTGTTACTGTCACCTGCCATTGAATGTGACTTGAATTCTCTGTGATACCTTCTGGCTCTTCTCATTATACAACTTCTGGTAATTTATGCACTCCGTGAACATTCCAATTCAGTAGTGTGAGATATGAGATGTACAGATGTTCTGCAATACTGCCACAAAATATTTCATAGAAAATAAGGGAAGTTTAATATATGGCAACCATATAATTATGTACTAGATGTGCTCGAATGTGGAATATGTGGGGTTACAGAGAAATTACAGAGAGAAGCTTCATGTTTAACTTTTCTTTAATAATAAAAAAATGCCTCTAGCTAAGCTTATTAAAATATGTCCCCATATGGCATTGCATTTTCTTCCACATGATAGGTAATTTAGGACTGCCAAAGCCTTATGACTCAGTGAGAAATCAAAAACAGAAGTGTGTAACCCTAGCTCAGAAGAAATTTCCTTATATGCTAAGGAGTTATATCAGTAAGTACTCACTTCTCTCCTTTCAGTCACTCACACAAATGTCATCAAACTTGGGGTTCTGGTGTCTTCTAAATGGTAGATTCTTAAATTCATTTGAGATTGTTAAAATTTTTAAATTCATGGAATTAAATCACTGTACTTTATGTAAACCTCCATGAAAAACAGGGGTAAGTTGCATCTACTCATTGATATCTTTCAGCTCAAGAGTGTCCTTTGCACTACTTGTCTGTTGATTTAGCATCTGAGTGAATGAAAAGTTAAACCCTATGCGATCCACTGTTTACCCAAGTTGCGTACAAACTATAAGCATAGCCTATCCTAATTCAGTCAGGAAAAAATTTTCTTCCAAAAGTTTGATGCAGGATACAGGATGCTTGGAGCTGGTGCACTGGGATGACCCAGAGAGATGGTACGGGGAGGGAAGTGGGAGGGGGGTTCAGGATTGGGAACTCATGTACACCCGTGGCGGATTCATGTTGATGTATGGCAAAACCAATACAATATTGTGAAGTAAAATAAAGAAAAAGAAAATAAAAAACAAAAGTCATTTTCTTGAGTTCATTTATTAAACTCTGTGACTAAATATTTCTAGAATCTCCTCTTTCTTTTCCAAATATTAACAGTGACTTAGTCCAAGTACTTTCTCTTCTAAATGATTACTAACAATCCTCTTTTTCATTTGACACTGTTCCAGAGAGATATTTTTGTTAAAGGAAATTCCAGTACTTTGATTTTCACATTTAATGTCTGGAAATGATTTCCCATTAACCATAAAAAAAAGTATATGTACCATACATACCAGACCCTTCTTAATCAGAATAATCTTTCCTGTTCCCTTTCTTAATATTACCCACTTGGAAAGTAACTATAGTTTCCAAAACTCAAGATGCTCACTCATATCTTTGCTTTTTTTATACCTGAAATCTTCTTAAACTCTCCTCCCTATCACTGTATGGTCAACTTTCTACTTAGAAATCAGATCCTATTAGAATTAACTTATAACCCTGCAATTCCACTTCTGGGCAGATATTCAGAGAAAATTCTAATTTGAAAAGATAGATGCACCCCAATATTCATTGTAGTACTATTTACAATAGTCAAGACAAAGATACAACTTAAATGTCCATCAACAAAAGAATGGATTAAAAAGATGTGGAATACAGATATGATATTTATATACAGACACACACATAATGGAGCATTATTTAGCCAAAAAAGTAAAATAATGCCATTTGCAACAACATGGATAGATCTAGAGATTATCATATTAAGAGAAGGACAAATACATGATATCACTTACATGTGGAATCTATATTATACAAATGAACTTATTTACAAAACAAAAACAGACATGGAAAACAAACTGTGGTTACCTAAAGGAAAAGAGGGAGGAAGAAGTATAAATTAGAAGTTTGGGATTAGCAGATATGAATGACTATATACAAAATAGATATAAACTATAAGGTCTTACTGTGTAGCCCAGGAAACTATATTTAATATGCTGTAACAAACCATAATAGAAAAGAATATATATATATTTATATATGTATAACTTTGCTGTACACTAGAAATAAATGCATTGTAAATCAACTATACTTCAATTAAAACAGATCCTGTGATTCTGCAATGCCTTAGATAGCTCAATTAATTCTCATCTATACTAAAATTATTCATCCTATTATTACTGTACTATATATTGTTTAATGTTTTAAACATGCTTTTTAAAAACATCCCAAATCTTGCAAAATATCATACTCATGACATGTGCAATGCATTTTGATTGGAACTTAACTTGATTTAATTTAGCATATTTTTATCATTCCTGTGGAATATTTTATTCTATGAATATATGATATATATAAAAGGGTATAGTACTTCTATACAATATGGATTAGAAATTCAACTATGTATACAAATGGTGACATTTAATTTGTACAAATGTATTCATTTCTCCTTCTTTATTGAAAAACCCACAGTTCTAAGAGTTCTCTTACTCAGAAAATGTTGCTTATGCACTAGAATCTTTACCAGCAAATTTTCTCCAAACCTCATCTCATCTTTGCCCTTCACAGCTGTTCTTCTGCATCCCTTGTTGAAACTTTTTTTGTCAAAGGTCCTTGCAATTTCCTACTAATGAACTCCTGCTTTTATCCTTTGTTATTGCTAGACATTTAATTAGGAAAAATAATCTCTAAATGTATTGTTATATTCCTGGAAAAAGATCATTTTGAGTTCTAAATAAGTGACTTACATACAGACTTGTAATATAAAAGAATGTGTTTTTTAATTAAAACAGTGAGGATCAGAAACATTAATGCAAATAGAAATACACTCATAAAATATGAGATGCTGAAGGTTTCCTAAAGACTGTATGCTTTCACCTGTTAAGTTTTAAAATGAGGAAAAAACAACTAAGACAGAGTTTAGTTAAAATGCTTGTCTCAAATCACATGTACAGTTAGCAAAGTGTCCAAAATGAAAGCTCTACTTTCACAGATCCCAACTTATGGCAACACCCAGTATTGCAAAGCCTTTCTGAGAAAAAAAAAAAAAAA
>SJYV01036922.1:913315-950898 GCA_006410875.1 Neotragus pygmaeus | reverse complement strand
AAAAAAAAAAAAAAACAGCTACCAGGATGCCTGGTCACAGATCTGATCTGCACTACAGCTACAAGAGAACGGAATATCTAGACATTTTTAGCTCCTACCTGAAATATGGAAACAGTGTCTTTGTCCCAATTTCTTACATCTGGAGTATGCCTTGGAAGTTGAGATCAAGTTTGCTTTTGGTTGTTCTAAGAAAGTGTCTATTCATATCTGTGCTTGTACAGCCCTCGATATTATCTTTCTGAGAATAAGTGTAGCTTGAAAAATGCAAAGCACGGTATTGACTTACCCTGATGCAAACTTGCTTCATGTGAATTGTGCAACTGCTCCTGGCAACTGTCTGTAGCTGAATTTATATGCTCTGTTAAACATCCAATCAACAAGTCAGCTACTGGTACCCCTGCCATCAGAAAACTATATTTCCCTCTCCTTGCATTTAGTAAGTGCTTTAAATCCTGACATTTATTCAAACTTGCTCAGGCTGAGTTTTTTATTTCCTCTTAGTGCTGTGCTGATTATTCACCCATGTAACTACACTGGGAATTAGCATCAAAATGGAGATATGAGGACCAACCATAAAAAAGATGTTATGAATACTCATATCTTCAGATCAGAAAGTTTCTGCTTTAAGAGTCTAGAGCATAAATGTCAGAGAAAAACACTAACATTTGGATTTATGAAGACAACTCTGATGCCATCCAGTGGACAGTTAAGGAAATATCTCAAGTTTTCCTTTTACCAGGCCAGCTGTACTTAATGGCATGGAGAGCAAAAAGACAGGCTTCCCTGTGCATCACCAGCTCCTGGAGCTTGCTCAGACTCATATGTTTCAGTTAGTAATGCAATCCAATCACCTTATCCTCTGCGTCCCCTTCTCCTCCTGCCTTCAGTCTTTCCCAGCATCAGGGTATTTCCAATATGTCAGTTCTTCACATCCGGAGGCCAGAGTATTGGAGTTTCAGCTTCAGCACCATTCCTTCCAATGAACAATCAGAACTAACTTCCTTTAAGATCGACTGGTTTGACCTCCTTGCAGTCTAAGGGACAGACTCTTGAGGGTTTTCTCCCACACCACACTTCAAAACCATCAATTCTTTAGTGCTCAGCTTTCTTTATAGTCCAACTCTCATATCCATACATGACTACTAGAAAAACCATAACTTTGTTGGTTTGTTGGCAAAGTAATGTCTCTGCTTTTTAATATGCTGTCTAGGTTGGTCATAGATTTCTTTCAAGGAGCAAGTGTCTTTTAATTTCATGGCTGTAGTCACCATCTGCAGTCATTTTGCAGATCTGGGCTTCCCTGATAGCTCAGCTGGTAAAGAATCTGCCTGCAGTGTAGCAGACCCCAGTTTGATTCCTGGGTCGGAAAGATCCTCTGGAGAGGGGATAGGCTACCCACTTCAGTATTCTTGGGCTTCCTTTGTGGTTCAGCTGGTAAAGAATGCGTCTGAAATGTACGACTCTTGAGTTTGATCCCTGGGTTGGGAAGATCCCCTGGAGAAGGGAATGGCTACCCACTCCAGTATTTTGGCCTGGAGAATTCCATGGACTGGATAGTCCACGGGGTTGCAAAGAGTCAGACACAACTGAGCACATTTCACTTTCACTTTCAGAGCAAAAAGAGGAGCATATAAAAAATTTTAAGTGCATCTCCTCTGATACAACATGTAGTCAAAATAATATATATTTCACATAACAATCATTATTATGGTACACACACACACACACAGAGTACATAGATAAAAGAATAAACCCCAAATGGTTACAGTGATTATAGATTAATGTTAATGATTTATTTTTTATAATTGAGGGAAAAATCATTTCTAATTTGCACAAAAGTTTTAACACAAGAAGCAATTCAAAAACACAATGTATTTTTTATATTTTGAGATAGGAAGACAAATCCAGTATGTAATATTTCACAGACTTCTCTAGTTAAGTAACACATATTCAGAAAGAAAGATTTCCTATAGAATATGAGCACAAGAGGCTGGACAGACACTTCTGTGCTATAAATTGTTAAAGGAGTTATTGTCATCTTATTTAATTATCTGGCAAACNTGGTAAAGAATCTGCCTGCAGTGTAGCAGACCCCAGTTTGATTCCTGGGTCGGAAAGATCCTCTGGAGAGGGGATAGGCTACCCACTTCAGTATTCTTGGGCTTCCTTTGTGGTTCAGCTGGTAAAGAATGCGTCTGAAATGTACGACTCTTGAGTTTGATCCCTGGGTTGGGAAGATCCCCTGGAGAAGGGAATGGCTACCCACTCCAGTATTTTGGCCTGGAGAATTCCATGGACTGGATAGTCCACGGGGTTGCAAAGAGTCAGACACAACTGAGCACATTTCACTTTCACTTTCAGAGCAAAAAGAGGAGCATATAAAAAATTTTAAGTGCATCTCCTCTGATACAACATGTAGTCAAAATAATATATATTTCACATAACAATCATTATTATGGTACACACACACACACACAGAGTACATAGATAAAAGAATAAACCCCAAATGGTTACAGTGATTATAGATTAATGTTAATGATTTATTTTTTATAATTGAGGGAAAAATCATTTCTAATTTGCACAAAAGTTTTAACACAAGAAGCAATTCAAAAACACAATGTATTTTTTATATTTTGAGATAGGAAGACAAATCCAGTATGTAATATTTCACAGACTTCTCTAGTTAAGTAACACATATTCAGAAAGAAAGATTTCCTATAGAATATGAGCACAAGAGGCTGGACAGACACTTCTGTGCTATAAATTGTTAAAGGAGTTATTGTCATCTTATTTAATTATCTGGCAAACATTTACTAGGATCCAACAACATGCTCAATATTAGCAACCAGGAAATGGAAAATGCTCTCTGCCTTTCAGAGCATCACCATGTAGTGAACAGATATGCAGAGTAATGGTAAGTGACTCTGGAGCTCTGTACTGGATACTGGGGCACTACAGGTAGGACATCCAACTCATAAAATGGAGGAGCCAAGGCAACAATTCAAGTAGTCCAAAAGATGTGATTCCTTATTTGAGCTGAATGTTCAAGATGTAACTATAGATTTAGCCATTAAAAGAAACAGGGGAAAACGTCAAAGTTTCTTTAGGCAGAGAAAATAGATACTTCGACTCTGAAAGCCTCCAACACAGGCTCAGTTACCCTCACAAGATAATACATTTCTAGCAAAACTAAGAACCCCTCTAAAAGTTGACTCTGAATTCCGGGATAATTTTAAAGATAACAAAGCAGTTTGAATCACAAAACCTTAAAATCTTTTTAAAGTTCCTAGTGTCATGACTCCTGAAATGAGTCTGGGGATGGTCATGTAGGTTCCTGGATAAACACTGAGATAAGCTTGTGATGAAAAGCTTCCTTCATATTACAGTCCCCTTTCAGTTTCAACAGTCTGAACCCCAAACCATATTTCAAATGTGACAGGAGCTGGATTTTGAAATCAGCCTCCCTAGTGATCTAGCTCTTCATTCATAAATTTTTCTCCCAATTTTGTTGAGATGTAATTGATTTACAGCACTGCATAAGTTTAAACTGTACAGCATAATAATTTGAGTAACCTACATCATGAAGTGGTTATCACCATATGTTTAGTGGACATCCATCATCTCTTAAACATATAAAAGAAAATGTTTACCTTGTGATCAGAACTTGGAATTTACTCTTAACTTTCATATATAACAACATGTAAATAATTCTCATAACTGGAAGTTTGTACCTTGTAATCATTTTCATCCAGTTCCTCTTCCTTATAGCTCCCATCTCTGGTAGCCAAATATCTGATCTAATTTTTTCTATGAGTTTCTTTATTTCCATGTCTGTTTGTTGAAGTAAAATTGATCTACACATTGTGTTAGTTTCTGGAACACAACACAGTAATCCTATATTTCTGTATATTACAAAATGATCACCAGGATAAGTCTAGTTACCATCTGTCACCACATAAAGATATTTCATTACTATGAAAATTTTCCACATTATACATTTCATCCCCATGACTCATTTATTTGGTAACTGGAAGTGTGTACCTCAGTCTCTCTCTCACCTATTTTGCTCATACTCCCAAGCTTTCCTCTCTGGCAGCCACATGATTGTTCTCTTTAAATAAAGATCTTTGCATGCACGCTAAGATGCTTCAGTCATGTCCAACTCTTTGTGACCCTATGGAAGTAGCCCACCAGGCTCCTCTGTCCATGAGACTTTCCAGGCAAGAATACTGTAGTGGGTTGCCATGGCCTCCTCTAGGGGATCTTCCCCACCCAGGAATCAAATCCTCAATCTCTTATATTTCCTTCATTGGCAAACAGGTTCTTTACCACTAGCGTCATCTGGGAAGCCCAACTCCAGGAGTGGGGCTGAACTAATCACTAATCAATGTTATGAGGCAGCCTCACAGCAGGGGAGTTAGGGGATAATGGATACATCTCTATGTATGGCTGAATTCTTTCACTGTCTACCTGAAATAATCAAAAATTTGTTAGTTAACCAGCTATACCCAAATACAAAATGAAAAGTTAAAAAAAAAAAATGATAAGAAAGCCTTCCTCAATGATCAGTGCAAAGAAATAGAGGAAAACAATAAAATGGAAAAGACTAGACAGCTCTTCAAGAAAATTAGAGATACCAAGGGAACATTTCATGCAAAGATGGGCTCAATAAAGGATAGAAAAGTTATGGACCTAACAGAAGCAGAAGATATTAAGAAGAGGTGGAAAGAATACACAGAAGAACTGTACAAAAAAGATCTTCAAGACCCAGATAATCACTCACACTCACCTAAAGTCAGACATCCTGGAATGTAAAGTCAAGTGGGCCTTAGAAAGCATCACTATGAACAAAGCTAATGGGGGTGATGGAATTACAGTTGAGCTATTTCAAATCCTGAAAGATGATGCTGNTGTGTGTGTGTGTGTGTGTGTGTGTGCTACATCACTTCAGTCATGTCTGACTCTGCAACGCTCTGGACTATATAGCCTGCCAGGTTTCTGTGTTCTTATGGGATTCTCCAAGCAAGAATACTGGAGTGAGTTGCCGTGCCCTCCTCCAAGGGATCTTCCCAACCAAGGACAGGACTACATGTCTTTTAAGTCTCCTGCATTGGCAGATGTATTTTTATCATTAGCATCATCTGGGAAAACTGATATAATATTTTAGAATGAGAGCATTGAAATTAATGTTCTGAATATAAATGTTATCAATAAACTTGGTCTGTATATATACAGTGAAAGTATCTTAATTGTGTCCGACTCTTTGTGACCCCATTCCTGAAATTCCCCAGTATTCTGGCCTTCTCCAGGGGATCTTCCCAATCCAAGTATTGAACCCAGGTCTCCCACATTGCAGGTGGATTCTTTACCAACTGAGCTATCAGGGAAGTCAATGTATGTATATATATATACATATATAAACAAACACATATATATGTAACACGCATTTTCAGGAATAAGAATACTTTGATGCATCTCAAATACTCATGTATTAATTGCCAAAAGCCAAGATAATAGGCTATAAAGAAAGCCTCAATAGTTCAAATCATCCATGTCACTATTATTATATATCTTAATCACAATTCAATAAAATAAAATAAACATAGATAAAAAGATGTCATATATTGGGGAAACTAAATAACATATAATTAAATAACTCATATTTAAAATAAATTAAAATAAGAATTAAGAAATATATAGAAATAAATGGTAATGATTTATTTGTGGAATGAAGAATAAGATTTACTTAGTTGGAAAAGCATAATAAGAAAATGTAAAAAAGAAAGAAAAACTGACATTCAAGTCAAAAAAATTAAGGAAAACAATAATGTGAACCCACAGAATAAAAAATAAGGAGAAAGAAAATAACAAAGAAGGAGAGGGATAAATTAACAAGGTAAAGAATAACAGTAACAAAACTAACAAAATAAAATTCTGGTTTTTGAAAAATTTAGCAAGATAAGAAAAACTCTCATGAGACTGGCAAAGCCAATAGAGTATTGTAAAGTAAAATTTAAAAAATAAATTAATTAATTAAAAAAAAGAGACTGAACAGGAAGGAAGACAGTGCAAGTAAAACAAAATACAAACATGAGATGAAAAATAAAAGAGAACAATTATAGAATTTGTAGACTTTGCATTTGAAATATTAAAAAAATGATAAACTCAAAATTATGTAAAATACCCATCTTAAGAAAATTAATGAAAGGCAAACAGTTGACAGACAATTGTTTTTAATATTCTGTAAGGTTGACTGTATTCAAATTTTATCAGCACAGACCATAACATAAATTCATATTTCTATTTAAACCAAAATTTTGCCTTCCCCCTGAATTCAGGCACAACTGATTGCTACTAAATTATAAGTAACAGATAACAATCATCCTAAAGGAGATCAGCCCTGGGTGTTCTTTGGAAGGAATGATGCTAAGGCTGAAACTNTTCATATTTCTATTTAAACCAAAATTTTGCCTTCCCCCTGAATTCAGGCACAACTGATTGCTACTAAATTATAAGTAACAGATAACAATCATCCTAAAGGAGATCAGCCCTGGGTGTTCTTTGGAAGGAATGATGCTAAGGCTGAAACTCTGGTACTTTGGCCACCTCGTGCGAAGAGTTGACTCATTGGAAAAGACTCTGATGCTGGGAGGGATTGGAGGCAGGAGGAAAAGGGGACGACTGAGGATGAGATGGCTGGATGGCATTACTGTCTTGATGGACGTGAGTTTGTGTCAACTTTGGGAGATGGTGATCGACAGGGAGGCTTGGTGTGCTGCAATTCATGGGGTTGCAAGGAGTTGGACATGACTGAGCAACTGAACTGAACTGAAAGTTTGTTTCTGTGCTTCACCATATTGAGATAAATACATTTAGATAACTAATGACCATTTACAAATGAACTCCAAGTGGATTAAAGACATATATGGAAAGTAAAATTTTTAAATTAATTAGAGCAAATATGCAAAAATATCTTTGTGATATTGTTGTAGGGAAACATAGTAAAAATTTTGAAACTATTGAATATATATATATAACCTTTTTTAGTGGAAAATACTGTGAAAAAAGTTTAAAAATTAATAACAAAATGGGAGAATAATTCTTCTATTTCTAAAAATAGCAAGGGAGTAATATTTAGAACCTAAAGATTTCCCTGAGAATAAACAAGAAAGACACGATAACAACAAAGGAAAAGTAACCATCAGTTCATTTCAGTCGCTCAGTTGTGTCCGACTCTTTACAACCTCATGAATCGCGCATGCCAGGCCTCCCTGTCCATCACCAATTCCCAGAGTTCATTCTGACTCACGTCCATCAAGTCATCGATGCCATCCAATCATCTCATCCTCTGTCCTCCCCTTCTCCTCCTGCCCTCAATCCCTCCCAGCATCAGAGTCTTTTCCAATNTTTGTAATGTGGTTCCCCTGGCTTCCAGTCCTTTGCCTTTCCTGCGTCAGGGTGATGCTGTTCAGAATTAGAGTAAAGACCTTCCCTCCTTCCCTTCCTCCCTCTCTCTTTCCTTCTCTCGGCCCCTCCCTCTCTCCCCTCTTTCCACAGTCAAGACTGAGTACTCACATGTGGCAGGTACTGTGCTGGGTCTGTTGTTGAAGGTACTATTGTTGAAGGTACACATGGCTGTAATTAATCTTGTGGAATTTACCTGGTAAGCAAGCAATGAGGCCACTGATAAAGAAGATTAGGAGCCTGGACCAGGGATATCTCTCCCAGATTTGGGGGTAGGAGGATGCTTCCCAGAGAAAGTGACAACTAAGCAGAGATTTGTAGCAGAAGAGGAAGAACTGAGCCTAAAAAAAAGAAAAGGGTTCTCTGGAAGGTTCATGATCCCTGACCACCTGCTATGGGAATTCCCTTTCTTTTCACTCCCTAGTTCTTCATGTGTCATGCGTCACTGGCATTTTTCAGCTTATCCAGGAGGTCTATTGTTTCTATATCCCTGGAGGCAATAAGTAGGCACATAGCTTGATTTGATTTTGGAAGCTTCAAAAGAGGAACAAGATAGGGTACAAACAGTCTGACTTTCAAAGCCGGGCTCTGTCTCTGAGCATGACTTAGTCTCTTTTTTTATACCTATAAAATGGAGCCAGTCACAGCACTGCTCAGTGCAGGAAGTAAGTGAGATGGTATAGTAATGCATTGGGCACGTAATAAATGATCAGAAAACTCTCATCTCATTCCTTCAGAGAGGAAGCCTTTCTGAATAGGCCAGTGGTTTCCATACTCTGAACACTGTTTAAGATACAGTAATCCATGCGGGCTTCCCTGGTAGCTCAGATGGTAAAGAATCTGCCTACAGTGCAGGAGGCCAGGGTTTGGTCCCTGGGTCAGGAAGATCCCCTGGAGAAGAGAATGGCAAACCACTCCTGGGAAATTAGGTATTCTTGGGAATACCTGGGAAAAGGTATTCTTGCCTGGGACCCCATGGACTATAACCTTCTAGACAGAGGAGACAGGTGGGCTTCAGTCCATGAGGTCGCAAGAGTCGGACCTGACTTAGCGACTAAACCATCACATACTTCTCAGGAATCTGATTTGGATGATTTGGGATGGAACATAGCAATCTGTATGTTTAGAAAGCACCCCAGATCATCCTGGTAAAAGCAGAGTCCAGGACCCATAGGCTAATCAAATGCTTGAGTCTTTGCTGTGATGTTCACGAAAGGGTTAAGCACCTAGAAGCAGATAATGCCTTCTAGGAATTATTAGCCAATGGCGGTGCTGACCGGTGATGTAATGTCTTTGGCTGGCACTCCATTGGTTAAGTGTATTGTTTCTCTTGCTTCAGCTGTGTGAGGAGCGAAGCTGGAGCCCAAGGGTTAATAATTCTGTGGCAGCACACAGAGCTATTTTTCTCCCAGTCCGCTTCTGCTGGTTGTGAGCGTGGAGCATGGCTCAGCTGGCTGTTGCCCTTCTTCCAGTAAATAGCTGCACCTTCCTCCCTACCTCCTCCCAAGCAGAGCACATGTCTCCATAGTACTACGGAGGGGGAGGAGGGTGATCAGAAGTGTTTAGGGAAGAGAGAGCCCTTTCAAAGTTAACACGCGGCAGTCTCTCCTTGCCACTGGGCACGGGCACAGCTCCAGCTGCTCTGGCCTGCAGAGGTCCCACTGGATGAATTGTTAAATGGTCACCTGCTTCTGAGCATTGTTCAACCTGGCAGGATCCTCAGAACCAGGAGGTGAGCCGCCGGTTTTGGAAGGAAGAATGGGCCTGGAGGAGAAGAGCCTTGGGGGCAGCGGGAGGGAACAGCTCTAGAGGGCAGGTCGGCACAGGCTCCATGCAGAGCTGCCCCCACACGCGGTGTGAGCTGGGCCAGGACGGTCTCCCTCTCTGTGTCTATTTGCTCAAGAACACCATGTGAGGCTTGGATTAGGGGGCCACTTGGTGGGGAGTGTGCTGACAAGACACTGTTCACAAGCCTGCTCTTGGTGTAGCTTTCTGCCCAGTGCTTCTGGAGGAGAAATGCTGCTTTCTGTTAATCTGAAACAGGAGGGGGCACATCAGGTTAGTGTCTCCCCAGAGCCAGCTGCCACCCATGCCCCTCCTTGTCTTACTGGGGCTCCCTCTTCAGTGCTCACTTGAGTGCCCTTGGTGGACTCTGGGCGGAGGTTTCCAGGAGTACTGAAATGGTCTCAGGGATTTTTGATCGTGTCTTTCGGGGGGACCTTTGGATCGCTGGCCCTTGAGTTACGGGTGTGCCTATGTGGATTGGGTCATGTTCTTAGTGTCCCATGCTGGAGCTCTCCAGGGGGAGTGGGATTCTCTTTGTATTTTGATAGCACAGTTGGGGAACTGTGCTGTTTGTGTTTCAGAGGGCATGCGTTATTGCCTGGACTTGAGACTTCTCACCTTGCTCAGAGGGTAGCCTACTGCAGCATGTCTGCCTCAAGGTGTGCAAACTGAAAAAAGTCAAAACGGGGAGGGGAAAGGGGACTGGAGTAACTGGGAAGGGCTGCTAGCAAAAAACTGCCCTTCATCTCACAGGGAGTTCGGGGAAACTGCATTTCATAGACAAACTGTGACTCTACATCTCTTCTGCAGCTCTTGCCAAAATTTGTAAATAAAAAATACCATTGCTTTTATTCGTCAGAATTTGGTTTCATGTGGAGTGTCTCCATTTTCTTTAAGGAGAGCAGAGCCTGCAGAGGTTTCTGTCTGTGTCCTGTGTGACCCTTGGTGTCTGCCACCCTGTGTTTTGGGCCAGGCTTTACTGCTAAAGAACACCTAGGTTCTTGGGCCAGTCCTTGCACCTCTCTGAGTATCAGTTTCTTCATGTTCAGTCACAGAGGTGGGAGGGAGTTGAACTAATTGACTTTTAGAGCCCTTCCTCTCTGGCTGGCTGTGCTCTGGATCATGAAAAGCCTCAGGATCGGAATCTGTTGATTAAGTGGATGACTGCTGAGGTGCTGGATGTTTGCACAAAGGGAAATGTAGCATGTGTCCTCTGGGTGCAGGGGGCTTTACACGCATTGTAACACATCACCCTCCCAGTAGGCCTGGGAGGGAGGAGGTAGAATAAGCAATCTAAAGATGTGAAAATCGAGGCTCAAGGAGGTCAGTGACTTAGCCAAGATCATCGCTCAGTAGATGTTGACACTGGTGTTTGAACCTATGCTGGGGTGGCGGTTCACGGTAGAGTAACGGAAGGACTGGAGCTGGAGCCGCCTTTGGCTCTTTGCGTGCTCTCCATTCTTCTGGAAGTTACACAGTGATTTTTCAGATCAGCTAGTTCAGTCAGATTATTGTGGATCATCCACTTTACTGTCTGGGACAGCAGATGGTCCCTGGATCTGGAGAGGACCCTACAGTCCACTAGATCAGGCCCCTCAGTTTATATCCGAGAAAATGAAGGTCTAGAGAAGTTAGGTTACCTGTTTTATATCACTCAGTGAGTTGATAGATGGTAGAGATGGTGACCAAGACGCCTTACCTTAGGTGTGTGAAGTGATATTATTATTAAAGAGTTTTTTTAAAACCTTCATTGAGAACTTTGGGATCATTTCAATTGAATTATCCTTACCTCCAGGCCCCTTTGAAGTGCCNAGATGGTGACCAAGACGCCTTACCTTAGGTGTGTGAAGTGATATTATTATTAAAGAGTTTTTTTAAAACCTTCATTGAGAACTTTGGGATCATTTCAATTGAATTATCCTTACCTCCAGGCCCCTTTGAAGTGCCAGAGAGTGGAGTCAGGCTCAGTGAGCACCTACTCTGGGCTTGACATTGAGGCAGGTGTCTGAGACATGGATGGTGTAGTAAGTAAACACAGCTTGAGACCTGGTCAGTTTCCCCAGAGAGACTCAGGATGCAAACTTTGTTTCGAGAGAGTCTAGCTCATGGGTCAGCATGCTTTCCTGGTGGGGAGGCAGCTGCAACCCTGACCCTTTCTCTCTGCATGTGGCCGGCACCTAATTTATACACTGTAAGAACACTGGCCACATGACACGTGATCTCTGTTCTTTGTCTTCCCAACTAAGCTGCATATTTCCAGGGAATGGCTCCCAAAATGTAGAACCTGATCAGTGGAGCCGCCTCATGGGGAGGTGGGTGTCAGTATCTTGAATGTGCAGAGATGAGCACCTAGAAGTAAAAACCATCACTTAGTTATTTAAAAGTGCAAAGCAGATACGTGGCTCTCTTCTTGATCTCTATAACATTAAGAAAGAATCATCCTAATACCAGGCTTTGAATACACTAATGATTATCATAGGAAAGAGGGGTTATAAATATTCTGCAGGTCTAGAAAGCAAAGCTAGCAGCCAGGGGTGGATGTGGAAGGGAGTGGGTAGCAGGTAAATGGAGAAAGAGTGGGCTGAGGATGGCAGTGGTCCAGTGGGTAGGAGACTTCTCTCCTTGCCAGCATCATCAGAAATGGCTGGTAACCATCAGGCATTGCTGCCCCGGCAAAGAGTAGCACTTAGTAGTCTCTTACGTCCTTTCTTGATCTACGATCTCTTGATTATTAACCAAGCAGGAGTAAATGAGAGGAGGCCAGGAGATAGAGCAGAGTTTCATCTTACTGATATTTAGATTCCAGAGCCATAGTATGGGGGTAGAAATCATTCATAGCCAAAATACCCTTGAAGATATTTTCATTGCCCCCCAAATTGCATTTTGCCTGGTTTCTGTGTATGCACCCCTGAACAATAATTCCTGTGCTAACTAGTGTGTAAAACCCTGACCAACACTAAAAGAACTAGCATATAAAAGAAATGTATATGCAGCTGTTTGAGTTTCATACTGCTCTGTTTTTAAGGTAAGTTCAAAATTTCTAACTGGCATGAAGTGGGGGATTGAGAATTCTCAGGTGTTCTTGTCTGCTTGCAGGGTTGGTACCATCGTTTTTGGATAAACAGCCCTTAATGCTTCATACATGTAACCCATTTAAAATGATGATGAAAATTAAGTGAGATACTAAATGTGAGCCCAGTGACAGAGAAGATGCTCAGTACACTTTTACTGGACGTGCTCAGCATCTTGCTTTAGCAGATTTGCTGATGCCGACCTTTGAGAATTTTTAGTGAAGAACCTGAATGTCCGGGCTGGCATTTCCTGTTTGAGGTTGGCATGTCTGCTTGGTTCCTCTAGACAGTGCCCACCCTCGTGACTCTGAATATTGCTTCCAAAATTTAGAGTGGGAAAAGAATCAGGTTGGATGTTCCGCAGGCCTGAGTTCAGAGCACCAGTAGGTGTGTGACTCTGGGCACGTTACCTAACCTCTTTGCGCCTGGCTCTTTTCACATGTGAAAATGGGGTCCATAGAGTCCACCTTGAAGGGTAGATGGAGGATTAAATAGAACCTTCAGAGAGTGCCTGAACATATAGAGTAGGCGTCCTTTAAGTGCTAATTTATTCCTTCTCCTTGGAATGGTGTTGAGGAGAGGTGGTATATTTTTTCTCAATCTCACCTCCAACTTCTTTACACTTATTAGTAGCACTTCTAGATAGCTTTTTAGAAGCCCTGAGGAAACCCCGTGCGGCATTACTCTAAGAACGAGGATGCTTGCAGCCTTGCCCCAGCCTAGCTCATCCCAAGCCAGTTACCTAACCAAGTACTGGAATGCTGCACTTAGTAGGGAGTTGTTGAGTTAATCCATTTTTAAAACACTGATACCTTAACTAAATAGTCTGTACTAAGGCTGCTTTACTTAGGCACCAAGTGGACAGGTGATTTGAAGGATACTGCAAAGAAATCGAAGTATGCATCCCAAGTTCAATGCATTAGGAATCTCATCACTAAATGTTCATCTCTTGGGTTTAATCACTGATCATTTAACAGTTATTTGTGGAACTCTCATCTTGTGGTAGGCAAGGCGTTAGGTGCTGAGGATGTATTGATAAATGGTACAGACAAGATTCCTAGCCTCGTGGATCTTATATTCTGGTGCAAAATATAAAGTGCGTACAGATGTGAGTTAGTGATGTGTGCTATGAATTAAAATGTAAACAGTATAAGGGCAGGGGAAAATGCCATTATAGAAAATTCAGTTTAAGAAGGTCTCTCTGAGAAGTTGACAATTTGAGCAGAGGCATGGAGGAAGTTTGGAAGTGGGTTTTGGAAATACCTGTGGGAAAGAGTTTCAGGCAGAGGGAACAGCAGGGGAGCCTCAGGGTAGACAGAGACACAAAAGGAAGAGTTTGAGAAGATGTGGCCGGAGAGGTATCTGAAACCAGCACTGGTGGAACTCATGGGCTGTGGAGAGAAGTTTGGATTCTGTTCTAAGTTGGAGGGTTTTTTCTTTTAATTTTTACTATTTATGTGTATTTTCAGCTGTGCTGGGTCTTTGTTGCCACATGTGGGCTTCCTCTAGTTGCAGCAAGCGGGGGTTGCTCTCTAGTTTCGATGCACAGACGTCTCACTGCTGTGACTTCTGTTGTGGAGCATGGGCTCTGGAGCACAGGCTCAGTAGTTGTGGCTCATGGTCTTAGTTGCTGCACAGCACGTGGAATCTTCCTGGAGCAGGGAGTGAACCCGTGTCCTCTGCATTGGCAGGCAGATTCTTAACCACTGGATCACCAGGGAAGTCCCTCAGTTGGAGGTTTTGAAACAGGAGGTTACATGATTTGACTTCTTTCAATCGCTTTATTTTTTTTTTNCTTTATTGACTATGCCAAAGCCTTTGACTGTGTGGATCACAATAAACTGTGGAAAATTCTTCAAGAAGTGGGAATACCAGAACACCTGGCTCACCTCTTGAGAAATCTGTATGCAGGCCAGGAAGCAACACTTAGAACTGGACATGGAACAACAGACTGTTGGCTGTATATTGTCACCCTGCTTATTTAACTTCTATGCTGAGTACATCATGAGAAACACTAGGCTGGAAGAAGCACAAGCTGGAATCAAGATTGACGGGAAAATTATCAATAACCTCAGATATGCAGACGACACCACCCATATGGCAGAAAGTGAATNTCACCCTGCTTATTTAACTTCTATGCTGAGTACATCATGAGAAACACTAGGCTGGAAGAAGCACAAGCTGGAATCAAGATTGACGGGAAAATTATCAATAACCTCAGATATGCAGACGACACCACCCATATGGCAGAAAGTGAATAAGAACTAAAGAGCCTCTTGATGAAAGTGAAAGAGGAGAGTGAAAATGTTGGCTTAAAGCTCAACATTCAGAAAACGAAGATCATGGCATCCGGTCCCATCACTTCATGGCAAACAGATGGAGAGACAGTGGAAACAGTAACTGACTTTATTTTTCTGGGCTCCAAAATCACTGTAGATGGTGATTGTATCCATGAAGTTAAAAGACGCTTACTCCTTGATAGGAAAGGTATGACCATCCTAGACAGAGTATTAAAAAGTAGAGGCATTACTTTGCCAACAAAAGTCCATCTAGTCAAGGCAATGGTTTTTCCAGTAGTCATGTATGGATGTGAGAGTTAGACTATAAAAAAAACTGAGCGCTGAAGAATTGATGCTTTTGAACTGTGGTGTTGGAGAAGACACTTGAGAGTCCCTTGGACTGCAAGGAGATCCAACCAGTCCATCCTTAAGGAGATCAGCCCTGGGTGTTCATTGGAAGGACTGATGTTGAAGCTGAAACTCCAATATTTTGGCTACCTCATGTGAAGAGCTGACTCATTTGAAAAGACCCTGATGCTGGAAAAGATTAAGGGTAGGAGGAGAAGGGGATGACAGAGGATAAGATGGTTGGATGACATCACCAACTCAATGTACATGTGTTTGGGACTCCAGGAATTGGTGATGGGTAGGGAGGCCTGGTGTGCTGCAATTCACAGGGTCACAAAGAGTCCGACACGACTGAGCAACTGAACTGAACTGAACTGTGAAGAACTGACTCATTTGAAAAGACCCTGATGCTGGGAAAGTTTGAAGGCAGAAGGAGAAAGGGACGACCAAGGATGAGATGGTTGATGGCATCACCAACTCGACGGAGATGAGTTTGAGGAGGCTGCAGAATCTGGTGATGGACAGGGAACCCTGGTGAGCTGCAGACCATGGGGTTGCAAAGAGTTGCACATGACTATGCAACTAACTGAACTGAACTGAAATTATCATATACTTCTAAACTTTGAAATATATCCTTTCATGTTTACATTAGGGTTTTACATAAATTTCTACTGTATTTCCTTGATACATCAACACTAGTTCCTTAGTCTTCTGTCCCTACCCATGGACATAATAAAGTTATCAAGCTATCATTTATTTACTGTTTAAAAACCTTCCTTATACAGATTGCTTTTGATCTCCCAAACAATCTTCTTAGACAGATTTAGTTAGGAAATATTTACTGGATATCATCCAACTGTACATTTCATACCGTAGCAAAGAAAAGGTATAGTATATGAGCAAATCTCAAAAAGTTTGTCCTTTGATGGTGAGACCCAAGGACAAATTACTTCAATTAATTATAAATGCCTGGAAAATTATAAGTATCAAATGTTGTGAAGGAGAAGCAAAGACTGCTATCATGGTGAAGGAAGCCAAAAGATCTTTTACAAAGTATTGAAAGTATCTTGTCTGTTTTCTTCCTTCCTTTTTTCATTCTCTTTCTTGCTATTTTTAGGTATACACTATAGTTTCTCTTCTCTCAAAAGATTTATCCCCCTTTTCCAAGACAATTTTATAGGTTTTCTAGGAACAAGTGAGTTTTTTCACTTGATGTAAACTGTTCATATGTAATTGAAGCCCACAGAAGCCAACAAAATATTGTAAAACAAATATACTCCAATTAAAAATAAATTTAAAAAAATTGAAACCTCAAGAAACTTGCATATGGTTTTCTCAGATGCGTCTACTAGGCCTATATGATGACATCATTTTGTTTGTGTTATCAGTGATGTCATCATTGTTCTTGCTATCTCCTCCATCCTCTGCCAATAGGGAAAGAAACATTCATAGTAATTCTAGTCTTTTGAGCCCTCAGGGGATTTAGAAAATAATCTTACTTATTCTCTCCTGTGGCATTTATCCCACAGATTTAGTTATTTTTTTTTTTTTTAAGCAGAGTAAACTTGTAAATAAAGGCTTCTCCAATTTTAAGGAAAAAGAGGAATAAGTTTCAGCCTAAAAACTAGCAATTACTAACCAAGCCTAATAGCCTCAGTTAAACCTTCTCTTGAGGAAATATCCTCAGAAGAGAAAACTAAAACTTGAGTACATCTTACAGGGTTAATATAAAGTTACAAGAATAATAATTTTCACATAAAATATTATCTGATCATCATCTAGATTTTACATGAAAATATTATGATTAGCACCCTGCATTGAATGATTATTTGAAACTCTATATAAAATATTATCTGATCATCTAGATTTTATATGAAAAAATTATGATTCACACCCTGCAATGAATGATTATCTGAGTCTCTATTTTTTTGATTTGTTCAGGGACAATGAAGAAAATAATACTTCAAAGAGGCATACAAGCAAAGCAAAAGATACTTGTAGCATTTTAGATTTTAAGATTATCTTCCTACCAAATGCAAAACCAAACATCAAGACAGCAAGGAATCTCATATTGAAATATACAGATACCCTTGATGTTTTAACTCTATCAAAAGAAAATTCCCTTTATGAACTTTGAAACAGGAAATAAGGAAATTCACTTTTATATTCATACCTTACTTCCTTGAGGTAGCAATGCTTCTTGGTTGATCCAGTTGATGGAAAAGGTTGTCAGGATCTCCAGGAGTCTTCAGAGCAGCACTACTTCTTAAGAGAAAAATCTGCAACAGTACAGAAAAGATGGTGTGGCCTGTTGGCATAAAAAGTTCACAGCATACCATCATCCATCCCATAGATACAAATGCCAGGAAAGGGAGACCTCCTTAGGACTAAATCTATGGCTATGGTTTGGAACAATAAAGGAGAGATCTGAGAGGTCAAAATCATAAGAGAAAAATGTCTCTATATTACAGAAATGAAGAATTCCATTTTTATCCACAATAGCCAATACTGTCTAGAGACTTCTCAGGCAAGCAAAGAAGGAAAAAAAAAAAATCAAGCTGGCCCCAGAGGTCCAGAATATGCACCTTCATTTATTGTGCAGTCACACAAGAGAAATGACCTTTCCAGAGGGTGCAATATGAATGATTTAAGCTCCCTTTAACACTCCAAAGTACTTCCAAAGCTCAGTGGGAACTCTGTGTTGCATTACTGGAGGGAAAAAAATGAGTAAATATAAATACTCCACTTTTCCTCTTTAGATCTCATCTTTGACTTCTTCCTAAATACTCTTTCCAATATAGGAATCACTATTCCTTTCTTCTCCTATACATTATAGATGCCATAGCTATATACTTTAGAAAAATGACTGCTTGGATATAATCATATAAAAGAATTTCCCTTATTCTAAATATAGCCTGTGTGAGTTTTGTTATCTTTAATGGTTAAAATGCTTTGTTACATTAGATATATCTTTGGCTGAATGAATCCAACTAGTTTTTCCTGTATTGGCACCCATACTAAATGTAAGAACTGTTCACAATGATGAACTT
The DNA here is from genome assembly GCA_006410875.1 of Neotragus pygmaeus. Lineage (NCBI taxonomy): Eukaryota > Metazoa > Chordata > Mammalia > Artiodactyla > Bovidae > Neotragus > Neotragus pygmaeus. Next base: position 932,901 of record SJYV01036922.1, on the reverse strand, counting down.
TAAAGAATATATATGAGAGCTAGAGAGTTAGTCTCTTTTCTGTGAAATGAATAATCAGGAAAAATTTTCAAACAGGTAACTGAAAGTAAATGAATAACATGGGAGCTGACTGATAGCTTTCAGAAGAGAAGTACATATATTGGGGATTACATATATCAGGAAATAAAATAATGATATCTGGGAGTAAGGACAAGGAATTTAAAAAATAAAAAAAAATTTTTTGAGCATCTATAAATATAAAGATACACTATACCAAGCATGGAGTTTTTCTCAATTAAAGCAAGGGCCTTTATTAAAATGTTTTTTGCATATTAATCTCCTAATCAAAGTAGACACTCAAATAATTGTGGAAAGGAAGGAGGAGAGTAGGGGGAAAGAGAGTGAGAAAGACAAAATGAAGCAAAAGCCAATAGTGAGCATACCACAAATTTCCTATGCCCTCTCAACACAGAATCAGCCCTCCTGACACAGAATCACATCCTTATCTGTCATTTCTCCTCATCTTTTCCTGCCTTACATGAGACAGAACCAGTTTTGCATTCCATCTCCATCTTCTTACACATATATCTCACTGTCTTGTTGTAAAGCACACTAAGTTGGAAAATTCACTCAAGAATCCATTCTTGTCTGTCTCTGACCAGATCCAAGGCAGAAGCCACTGATAAACTTTGCAATCCTCCCACTCCACAAAGAAAGAGGTAAAAACTGTATTGCTAGGTAATTTAATCAGATTTTACCATGGGTAGAGGCAGTGTCCTCTGTCAATGGAAGAAATGAACTAAGACCACAAGAACTGATTTCCAAAGATGTTTGCCATTGTTCTTCGGTTGGTTTTTTTAGTCATCAAATTGTAACTCCTACTCAATAAAGAGCCAGACTCCTTTATGTGAGTAAAATTCCAGAAACAAATCCAATTGCATATTCCACTCCAGTCAATGAATCAAGTGAAACAGAAATATAAGAACCATGCTGATGTCCTTTTCATAGAGTAAAAGATTTTTTTTTCCTCTGCAGGAAAGAGCTTACATGCTAAAATTTGCTTTCATAAGGATGAACAGATTATCATGATTTAGAAAGATTAGCCACTCAGTAAGAGCCATAATGCTCACAGGAACCACATATAGGATTAAGCATGGAAGTCTTATAGTCTTATGGTACAGTATATGATTTATACATAATTCAGGTTCCAGAACTGATAGTTATATCCTAACCAGTTGCATTTGTAATAGTTTTACTTTCCACACTCTGTGGCTCAAATGGTAAAGAATCTGCCTGCAATGCAGGAGACCCAGGTTCAATCCCTGGGCTGGGAAGATTCCTTGGAGAAGGGAATGGCTACCCACTCCAGTATTCTTGCCTGGAGAATTCTGTGGACAGTGGAGCCTGGCAGACTATAGTCCATGGAGTCACAAAGAGTCAGACACAACTGGATGATTAACACACACACACTTTTATATTTCAATTAAGCAATAGGATGGTGACTAATGTTCTCTAAGACAGCACCTTAAGAAAAAGTGACCTGAAGTGCATTAGCTAGCCACAGCTTAGCTTGCTTTAGGCGTCATTTAAAGAAAACGGAACTGGCTGTGTGCCTACTGTCTTCCCTATCTTTATGTGTCCACAGACAGAAGCAATGTGCTGTTGATCTACATTACCCCTCGTCTCCTTTGTCATCATGGAGTCCACCTTTTTATATATATATATATATATAATGTAAATATAAGTATATTTGTATATTGCCTACAAATATTGAAGAAATGTTTTAGAAATGGAAGTCTAAAGAGTGAAAAACAAACAGTAAAGTTTAGGTGAAGCACAATAAACCAGAAATTTCACAACATATAGTGATCATCTGTATGATTGGTGCTAAGCTCTAGTCACAAAACTCCAAGAAAAAAGAAAAGGAAAATATGTTACTTTTTTTTTATTTATTTTTTTAATTTAACTTTACAATACTCTATTGGGTTTGCCATACATCGACATGAATCCACCACAGGTGTACACAAGCTCCCAATCCCGAATCCCCCTCCCACCTCCCACCCCACAACGTCTCTCTGGATCATCCCCGTACACCATCCCCAAGCATCCTGCATCCTGTATCAAACATAGTCTGGTGATTCGTTTCTTACATAATAGTATATATGCTTCAATGCCGTTCTCCCAGATCATCCCGCCCTCTCCTACTCCCTCTGAGGCCAAAAGTCCATTGTCTATGTCTGTGTCCTTTTGTTGTCTCACATACAGGGTCATCCTTCTTATTTTTTAGGTCAATACAAATTTTCCTTAGTTTCAGCAATTTGAAGATTCGTTTTGTAAAAAGTAACATGAATGTCTCTAGCTTCACCCATTTTGGGGTACAAACAATACCACCATTCAAACCTCATTAGTTTGTTAGCATGGTTCTATAGACTATCTAAACTCAGCCTCCATCTCGCACTGTATCCTCAGTTATTTCTGGGATTTCAGAAAGGTTTTTTCATGTACATACATGTATTTGTATTTTCCAGTTAAAACAACTCTTTTCACTATGTAGAAACCCACAGGAGTTCAATACTGATATCTTTCAGTGTGCTGTGTTGCTTCATTTGTGTCTGCTTCATTCTTCAATATTTGTCTGACTCTTTGCAACCCTATGAATCATAGCCTATCAGGCTCCACTGTCCATGGGATTCTCCAGGCAAGAGTACTGGAGTGGGCTGCCCTGTTCCCCTCCAGGGGATATTCCCAACCCAGGGATCAAACCTACATTTCTTACATCTCCTGCATTGGCAGGAAGGTTCTTACCACTAGTGCCATCTCTTTAGAGGCAGGGACAAATGTCATACTGGTCTCTATTTTAATGTATCCTTTCCTCATTTTGAGCATCTGCATACATATGATCTCCTTCCTCCACAAAGTTGGTTTCTCTAATCCTTTCTCTTAAAACAAATTATCAAATCCTTACATATATCAACTCACACCAATGAATGACTGGAAGCAAGCTGTATCACCCAACAGCACTCAATCTCCCAAATGGAATCTAACTTTCCATAAGATTGAGACAGTCACTGAATTTGTCTAGGCAACATGTTTTTCATTTTTAAAATGATAGATTTTTAAATCTCTGTGGCTTTTTTTAATTAAATTTTAAGATTGCAAAATGTTATGGGTTTTTTGGAAGCAAATAATCACATATTTTACAGGATCTCTTTTTACTTTTGAAAATCTTTTTAAGATGTCAGAATGTATTTATACCTATAATTTCTCTATACAATTCTTCCAGAGTATTTCACATGGACATCTAATGTGTATGCTTAGGTGTTCAGGTTAATAGTATCCTATTATAAGATGTCCTTGTAGAATAATGTGGGTAGATGCAACATTCTGAAAAATAAAGTATATGTATATCAAGTCTATAAATTTAAAGAAAGCAAATTCCTCTTCACACAATTATGGGTTCCTCTTTCCCCAAGAAAAGATTGTTAGTACTTGTCCATAGTAAGAAAATAACTAGAATATTTGCTTAAAAATTAATCTGGTACTGATACAGATGGAACTGTGAGTGCTGGGAATGAAAGAGTATTTATACAAATAAAATATAAAGTGAATAAAAAACACAAAGAACTACTAATCCTCCTCAAACTTAAATCACATACATGATACAAGTATAAATATTGGCCTATAAAAATAATTATGGAAGTTCTGAGTGACTTTTAAAGTTTTACTTAAGGACAAATTCTGTAACCTGATTGAAAGGAAGCACTGCGGTAATGTGTCTCCTTATATGGCATAGCACCCTAGATTATAGTAACTGCACAAAAAGTCATCAAAAATACTGGGAAGCATTCTTTGATACAAGCCAGGTTTCACAAAATTGAATGAGATTAACTATTCAGTTTGTCCTAAATTACTTATTTCTCAGAAGCTACAGCTATTTTTGCAGTTTAATGCTTCCCAGTCATGGATCCTTAGAAATACAAAGCAGAAATCTACTCTCTCCTATGCAATAAACTTAACCATGTTATTCTTAGATCAAATCTCATAACACACCTATACTTTATTGAAACTCTAAAGCAGTAACAAAGGGGAAAAGACACAAATGGAATTAGAATCATTTAATTCAGTCATGGTTATAATTTATGACTTCCAGTCATTATTTAAACAAAAAAAAAAGCCTGTATTTTTTTAAGTTTAGTTTTTATTTTATCTGTTTAATAAAACTCCAGTGGAATGGTAAGCTATAAACAACCACGATTTCAGGTTTTTCCCTCCTTTGATACTGTATTGTTTTATTGCTATTTTAATAAAAGGAGGCACAGTACATTTAACATTTTTACTCTGTTACAAATAATTTTCAAGCTAAATTTAGGAAAATTATAGTTAATTTAATATTATGAAGATGAAAACACATTACAGATAGCAAAATGCCTTATCTTTGTAAATATTCACACATCCAAAGAAATCAGATGCTACTGAATGAAATATAATAGGTCATGTTACTGTCTAAGCTTTTAAGAAATGACATGTTTTCTTCTTCTACCTTTGCCATTACTTCTTATCACCAATAGGAAGTCAGTTTATCCATGCGTATCATTGGGAGAGATGTGAAATGAGGAATAAAAAAGATGATAGCATCTATGCTTATTTGAAGGGTCAATGCACATGAAATACTCTTAGGGACTCTTATAACAACATAACACCATAACATAATATGGTCATTATCATTACCAAGTCTTTATTCTATATATGAGTATCTGGCTGTCAGAGCCAACTCTCGAATGAGACTCAGTTAAATGGAGCAGCTTTTGCAGAAAGAAATACCCCAGGAGTATCCTGTCAAACCTCATATACCAACACCCCACTGGTTCATCCTCACTCTATGACTAGAGACATGCCCAAAACCTACTAGAGAAAAGAATGACCCAGAATTGTTACAGAACTTTTCAAATTATCTTTTTCTACAAACATGTTGGTCATAGAAAGTGAAACCGTCAGTAGCTCAGTTGTGTCCGACTCTTTGTGACCCCATGGACTGTAGCCTGCCAGACTCCTCTGTCCATGGAATTATTCAGGCAAGGATATTGGACTGGGTTGCAAATTCCTTCTCCAAGAGATCTTCCCAACCCAGGGATCGAACCCAGATCTCCCTCATTGCAGGCAGATTATTTACCTTCTGAGCCACTAGGAAAGCCTAGTCAAACGCCTTATTAAAAAAAAAAAAGGAGCTCCCAATTTTTGATACAATTTCTGCATTTCTTTTTTTGTTGTTGTTCTACCACTTGTAAGAATATGGATAATACCTTTAACAGATGAAGATACAGAAAAAGTAATTAGCATTTGTGTTGTGTTGTAAATATTAAGTACTATATATGGAAAAATTGTGTGATATAGTGGGAGAAGGCAATGGCACCCCACTCCAGTATTCTTGCCTGGAAAATCCCATGGACGGAGAAGCCTGGTAGGCTGCAGTCCATGGGGTCGCTGAGGGTAGGACACAACTGAGCGACTTCACTTTCACTTTTCACTTTCATACATTGGAGAAGAAAATGGCAACCCACTGCAGTTTCTTGCCTGGAGACTCCCAGGGACAGGGGAGCCTGGTGGGCTACTGTCTATGGGGTCACACAGAGTCGGACACAACTGAAGCGACTCAGCAGCAGCAGCAACAGCAGCATAGTACAAAGTGTTTAGAGATGACTAATTAAACTAACTTTTGATTTAATGAAATTAAAAAATCATTTGTATTCAAATTTCAAAATGAGAGTTGCTAATCTACTGTATTGAAAACATGATTTTCTTAATACTTTATTAGTTAAACATGACTTTTCTCTTTAAATATATTAAATAAACTACTAAAATATTTTCAAATTTTGCATTACCCTTGCATTTCCAAAATAATATCCATTTGTTTAAAACTATATCATTCTTTTAATCTCCTTCTGGATACTGATATTTTATCTATCTTCATTTTAATATTCATAAGAAAATGGCAGGAGGGCCAAGAGGAGCTACTCCACATTCAGGGTCAGGAGGGGCTATGGTGAGGAGATACCCCTCGTCCAAGGTAAGGAGCAGCAGCTGTGCTTTGCTGGAGCAGCCGTGATGAGATACCCCACGCCCAAGGTAAGAGAAAGCCAAGTAAGATGGTAGGTGTTGCAAGAGGCCATCAGACGGCAGACACACTGAAACCATAATCACAGAAAACTTGTCAATCTAATCACACTAGGACCACATCCTGTTCTAACTCAATGAAACCAAGCCATGCCTGCAGGGCAACCCAAGACAGGCGGGTCATGGTGGAGAGGTCTGATAGAATGTGGTCCACTGGAGAAGGGAATGGCAAACCACTTCAGTTTTCTTGTCTTGAAAACCCCATGAACAGTATGAAAAGGCAAAATGATAGGATACTGAAAGAGGTACTCCCCAGGTCAGTAGGTGCCCAATATGCTCCTGGAGATCAGTGGAGAAATAACCCCAGAAAGAATGGAGTGATGGAGCCAAAGCAAGAACAATACCCAGTTGTGGATGTGATTGGTGATAGAAGCAAGTCCGATGCTGTAAAGAACAATATTTCATAGGAACCTGGAATGTTAGGTCCATGAATAAAGGCAAATTGAAAGTGGCCAAACAGCAGATGTCAAGAGTGAACATCGACATTTTAGGCATCAGTGAACTAAAATGGACTGGAATGGGTGAATTTAACTCAGATGACCATTATATCTACTAATGTGGTCAGGAATCCCTTAGCAGAAATGGAGTAGCCATCATGGTCAACAAAAGAGTCTGCAATGCAGTACTTGGATGCAATCTCAAAAACAACAGAATGATGTCCGTTCATTTCCAAGGCAAACCATTCAATATCACAGTAATTCAAGTCTATGCCCGAACCAGTAATGCTAAAGAAGCTGAAGTTGAACGGTTCTATAAAGACCTACAAAGCCTTTTAGAAGTAACACCCAAAAAAGATGTCCTTTTCATTCTAGAGGAATGGAATGCAAAAGTAGGAAGTCAAGAAACACCTAGAGTAACAGGCAAATTTGGCCTTGGAATACGGAATGAAGCAGGGCAAAGGCTAATAGAGTTTTGCCAAGAGAACGCACTAGTCATAGCAAACACCCTTTCCCAACAACACAAGAGAAGACTCTACACATGGACATCATCAGATAGGCAACACTGAAATCAGACTGATTATATTCTTTGCAGCCAAAGATGGAGAAGCTCTATACAGTCAACAAAAACAAGACGAGGAGCTGACTGTGGCTCAGATCATGAACATCATGTTGCCAAATTCAGACTTAAATTGAAGAAAGTAGGGAAAACCACTAGACCATTCAGGTATGACCTAAATAAAATCCCTTATGATTATACAGTGGAAGTGAGAAATAGATTTAAAGGACTAGATCTGATAGAGTGCCTGATGAACTATGGATGGAGGTTTGTGGCATTGTACAGGAGACAGGGATCAAGACCATCCCCATGGAAAAGAAATGAAAAAGGCAAAATGGCTGTCTGGGGAGGCCTTACAAATAGCTGTGAAAAGAAGAGAGGCGAAAAGCAAAGGAGAAAGGGAAAGATATAGGCATCTGAATGCAGAGTTCCAAAGAATAGCAAGAAGAGATATGAAAGCCTTCTTCAGCGATCAGTGCAAAGAAATAGAGGAAAAGAACAGAATGGGAAAGACTAGAGATCTCTTGAAGAAAATTAGAGATACCAAGGGAACATTTCATGCAAAGATGGGCTCGATAAAGGACAGAAATGGTATGGACCTAACAGAAGCAGAAGATATTAAGAAGAGGTGGCAAGAATACACAAAAGTATTGTACAAAAAAGATCTTCACGACCCAAATGATCACGATGGTTTGATCACTCATCTAGAGCCAGACATCCTGGAATGTGAAGTCAAGTTGGCCTTAGAAAGCATCACTACAAACAAAGCTAGTGGAACTGATGGAATTGTAGTTGAGCTATTTAAAATCCTGAAAGATGCTGCTGCTAAAGTGCTGCACTCAATATTCCAGCAAATTTGGAAAACTCAGCAGTGGCCACAGGACTGGAAAAGGTCAGTTTTCATTCCAACCCCAAAGAAAGGCAATGCCAAAGAATGCTCAAACTACCACACAGTTGCACTCATCTCACATGCTAGTAAAGTAATGCTCAAAATTCTCCAAGCCAGGCTTCAGCAATACATGAACCATGAACTTCCTGATGTTTTAGAAAAGGCAGAGACACCAGAGATCAAATTACCAACATCATCTGGATCATTGAAAAAGCAAGAGAGTTCCAGAAAAAAAAAAATCTATTTCTGCTTTATTAACCCTGCCAAAGCCTTTGACTGTGTGGATCACAATGAACTGTGGAAAATTCTGAAAGAGATGGGAATACCAGATCACCTGACCTGCCTCTTGAGAAACCTATATGCAGGTCAGGAAGCAACAGTTAGAACTGGACATGGAACAACAGACTGGTTCCAAATAGGAAAAGGAGTATGTCAAGGCTATATATTGTCACCCTACTTATTTAACTTATATGCAGAGTACATCATGAGAAACACTGGGCTGAAAGAAGCACAAGCTGGAATAAAGATTGTTGGGAGAAATATCAGTAACCTCAGATATTCAGATGACACCACCCTTATGGCAGAAAGCAACTATAGTAGAGGAGAAGCTGGTTAACCTAAAAGGTTTGGAACACCAGAGTAACTATACAGAGTAACAACTTGCTATAAAGGACTGTCATTCTAGGTTGCTAAAAGAGTTCAGGAGCAATCTTTCCTTTAACATCCCCTTTAATCTAAATATGTACTCAGCAAGAAAAGGATACATCTCCAACTTCCATTTTCCTTCCCAGCAGCCCAGCCCAACCACTGCTTAATTTAACCAATTAGCCATTTGCTGGGGAAATGTGAACAAATTAAGCTGATGATTGTGGGCCACTAATTGGCTGCCAGTCTGTCGGAGTAGCTTCACAGGTGCTAAATCAAATTGATAGCTAAAGGCTATGAGCTATTTAGCCTTCTGCTCCTCTCACTTGGGGCTTCAAGGCTGAGGAAGAGGAGTGGTTTACGGTGGCATTTTGGTCAATTTGTCATGACACATCCCCAGGGCTGTGCATGGTTAGGGTTGTTACTTATAATTGTGGGTCTGGTTACCAGGCTGTGGCCCTGAAAAGGCAAGAGGCTGCCAGGTTTGGGGAGATGTTCTTATCCTTGATGACAGGCAGTGAGGCATCTTAGGTGAACTCTGAAACTGATGCAGTTTTGGAGAAGCTGTGAGAATTCTTGGAGGCCACATATTTGGAGGGAAAGTACAGAGGTTGGAGCAAAAGTAGAAGCCACTGAGGAAGGAAGACAAGTCAGAGGAAGAACTCAGGCCTCTCAGGGGCAGGATGGCTGGGGTAGAGTTCTAGCAACTCAGCCAAGTGGCTGTATGTTCCCAGGCTCCCCTTCCTATCTAATAAATGAGAGGATTCATTAAGCAATACTGTGGGCTTGAGAGAGGAAGATGCACTACATCAGAGTGAAATAACGAGTCCAGGTTTTTTTTGTTTGTTTGTTTGTTTTAGTGTATACAGACTCACAAGAACTTAAAAAAAAAATCAAAATATGTGTTGTTCCTTTCAAAATAGTTCTCTTAATAAGGTATGTTACTTACTTTAAAGATGTTATTACTTAAGTCCTGTCTGGACATCTTCTAGGAAAATTGCCAGAAAAGCAAATACAACTCATTTAAAAAAAAGAGAGAGAGAGAAGAAAAAAAGATTTTTCTTAATGATTTACAACAGTGGTTCTTAACCAGAGGCACTTTTGTTCCAGCCCTCACCTCTCACCCCTGAGACATGGAGACCAGTGGTTGTCATAAGTGGGAGTGGGGATAGGATAGTGTCACAAGAAGGGTGTGGGGATTGACACCTATCCTGAGTAAAGACCAGAGAGGCTACTAAATACCCTACAATGTATAGGACAACCACCTACAGTAAAGAACTGACCAATTCATAATATCAATAGTGCCAAAGGCTGAGAAAATCTAATTTGTACTGGTTTTCTTCAGGGGAAATTTTGGCTGATTTTGAAGACTTATCTAAGGGTCACTGAAGCTAAGTATGATTTTTAAGGTGACTTATCAAGCTGGAAAATACCATTCCTGGACTGAAAGAAGGACTGATGAGATTTATACAACAATTTCCAACATGGCACTCAAAATAAAGGTTTCAATCAATATTGATGTTCATTTATAAAACACTCCAGTCATTAATACTTAAATATTTAATATGTGCTTGGAGATAAGTAGCAAAACAAAATTCCTATGTTGAAGGAATTCATTCTGGAATCATACAGGGTAATATCCTAGGGCTGTCTGGTAGAGCACACCTCTTTAATCCTTTCACAAACCTGCATCTTCATGAAGATTACATGAATTAATGGACATAGAATATTTACAACAGTTACCTGGCACATAGCTAGCACTTGATATATACTAAATATTAAGTACTAACACTAAAAATGCAACAATCATAATGGTTTTCCAAAAAGATTCTTTTGAGGAATAAATATTCTCTAGAATTATATGCTTGGGCATCCTTAAAAATATACATATATCACCAATTGTGCATTTCCTATGTTAGGGAATGTATCTTCATTAATAATCAGTAGGTTAGAAAAAAAATGCTTATTTTGTAGATATTCATCCAGCATGTATCATTTGGAGGCACTATACAGATTAACATCCTTAATATAAAACAATATAATTAACACCTCCAGAGGAAGAGTAGTGGGAGAAATCAGAGCACAAGTGAGGGTAAGAGACTTTGGCCCTCCAGTTTCCCCATCCATAAAGGCCTCAGAAGAACACAAAGGTGTTAAATCAAATGACCATAAACAGGTCAGTAAGAAAATCCTGGACTGGAATGTTAAGAAGGGAGAGGAAAGGCAATGCCTTAGTGGGCTGAAGGCTAAGAAACTTAGACTCACTGAGGATTCTTGAATTATTTTAGACTGAGTAAGACAGTCATGGAGGCCCCCGGTGGCTCCATGGAGAAACTCAAGGTTCTATGCTTTGTGGATCTCAGTATCATCATCAGAAAAGTGGCTTCTTTGCAGAGTGAGAAGCAGCTTGCTGATCCTTTGAGACTGGGAATAACTGAGTAATCACAAGTGTCTTAACTGAATAATCAAAAGTGGTAAAAGAATTCACCTGCCAGTGCAGGAGACATGGGTTTGATCCCTGATCCAGGAATATCCCCTGGAGAAGGAAATGACAATCCAGTCCAGTATTTTTGCTTGGAAAACCTAATGGACACAGGAGCCTGGTGAGCAACAGTCTATGGGGGCGTTAAAAAAGTCAGACATGACTCAGAGACTGAACATATACAAGTGGAACACATTAAGCAAAAGAAGGTCTAGGAAGTATGGTATATAAATTAAATATTGGCATACCAAATTCCACTTGAAATGCACCAAGAGGGTTCGTTATTTCAAAGAACTTCGTGGTAAATCCTTATGAAAAACAAAGGATCTTTGGTATTGTCTCAGCTTGGCTTGAGACTTGCAGTAAGTCTTGGCTTGGGAGTTGGCCTGGGACTTGGAGTAAGTCATTTCAACCCACTGAAACACATTGCTGCTCATTAAGACTCCATCTTCTACCTAAAGAGACTCTTTTCTCAGCCCTTCCCCCAAAGCTCTAGTAAACCACAGGTGATTTATTGTATATGATAGTGCCCTACAAACTGTAAAGTGATTAGTCACTTCAANAACACATTGCTGCTCATTAAGACTCCATCTTCTACCTAAAGAGACTCTTTTCTCAGCCCTTCCCCCAAAGCTCTAGTAAACCACAGGTGATTTATTGTATATGATAGTGCCCTACAAACTGTAAAGTGATTAGTCACTTCAATTTCTAAAAGACATTTAATTTGCAACTAAAACATTGTCTTAGAATGGGACTATTTGTCTTAGAATAGGACTACTTGTCTTCAAATGAAACTACTTTCTATTTAAATCTCTGTTTTAAAACTTAAAAAAGTTTTAAATTTTGACATAATCATATTATCTAACCTAATTATTTTAGCCTTCTTTGTACTTGAAATGGTATCACTGAAGTAAATTCAAAGCAAAAATTCAAGACGTAAACACTGTAAGTCAGTTTGCTGAACTTGAAAACAGGGGGATTCAATGCTACAACAATTGACTCTATAAAATTTTGATAATAGAATGGAATGGGGTAATGGATAGGAAGATACTTTTAAGTAAAGATTATTATGCTATTTAGGTCATACCTGAATGGTCTAGTGGTTTTCCCTACTTTCTTCAATTTAAGACTGAACATGGCAATAAGGAGTTCATGATCTGAGCCAGTCAGCTCCCGGTCTTGTTTTTGCTGACTGTATAGAGCTTTCCATCTTTGGCTGAAAAGAATGTAATCAATCTGATTTCGGTGTTGGCCATCTGGTGATGTCCATTTGTAGGGTCTTCTCTTATGTTGCTGGAGAGGGTATTTGCTATGACCAGTGCATTCTCTTGGAAAAACTCTATTAGACTGTGTCCTTCTTCATTCCATATTCCAAGGCCAAATTTGCCTGTTACTAGGTGTTTGTTGACTTCCTACTTTTGCATTCCAGTCCCCTATAATAAAAAGGACCACTTTTTTGGGTGTTAGTTCTAAAAGGTCCTGTAGGTCTTCATAGAACCGTTCAGCTCTTTAGCGTTACTGATTGGGGCATACTTGGATTACTGTGATATTGAATGGTTTGCCTTGGAAATGAACAGAGATAATTCTGTCGTTTTGAGATTGCATCCAAGTACTGCATTTCAGACTCTTTTGTTGACCATGATGTCTGCTCCATTTCTTCTGAGGGATTCCTGCCTGCAGTAGTAGATATAATGGCCATCTGAGTTAAATTCACCCANCTTTATATCTTCTGCTTCTGTTAGGTCCAGACCATTTCTGTCCTTTATTGAGCCCATCTTTGCATGAAATGTTCCCTTGGGGTCTCTAATTTTCTTGAAGAGATCTCTAGTCTTTCCCATTCTGTTGTTTTCCTCTATTTCTTTGCATCGATCACTGAAGAAAGCTTTCTTATCTCTCCTTGTTATTCTTTGGAACTCTGCATTCAAATGGGTATATCTTTCCTTTTCTCCTTTGTCTTTCATTTCTTTTCTATTCACAGTTATTTGTAAGGCCTCCTCAGACAACCATTTTGCATTTCTTTTTCTTGGGGATGGTCTTGATCCCTGTCTCTTGTACAATGTCACGAACCTTTGTCCATAGTTCTTTAGGCACTCTGTCTATAAGGTCTAATTCCTTGCATCTATTTCTCACTTCCACTATATAATCATAAGGGATTTGATTTAGGTTATACCTGAATGATCTAGTGGGTTTCCCTAGTTTCTTCAATTTAAGTCTGAATTTGGCAATAAGGAGTTCATGATCTGAGCCACAGTCAGCTCCCAACTAGGTGGGTTTAAATGGTGAGGTTTGGGGAGCTTTGTGACTTAGAGATGGACTTTTCACCTCCTTGTCAACTTTGGACATGCTATACCCTTCTAGAGTTTCTTTCAAGGTCAGGGAGGTTATATGAGTCAGAGATGTCATGGTGTATCAGCCTTTCTAGTTAGCTCAGTCCCAGAGCAATGTTCTGTTCTTACTCCAAACAATTCTTCAGTGAATTTGGCAACAGGCACTGGGCCTGGCTGTTAAGGTCCCATTAAAAAAATGTCTATCCTCTTCAGTAAGTTTTCATGACTTCATATTTTCTGGCATGAAATTAAGATAAAAATATCTTTCTTTTCACTGGGTTCTAAATCAAACGAAAGAAGGGAACTCTTTGTGGGGGAGACATTTATTGGAAAAGGGATTATAGAAGGAGAGGAGGCTACGCATCATCAGTTGACTGAGCCATTCGGAGTCTAGGATAGTGCCAGCACTCTTAATCAGCTTTTTCCATTTGTGTGAGGATGCCAGCAAAACAGCAAAGTCTGTAGGCCAGGGAATATTAGGCTCTATATTGGATATTTTTTACTTTAGCAGAAAGGAATGATGCTAAAGCTGAAACTCCAGTACTTTGGCCACCTCATGCGAAGAGCTGACTCATTGGAAAAGACTCTGATGCTGGGAGGGATTGGGGGCAGGAGGAGAAGGGGACGACCGAGGATGAGATGGCTGGATGGCACCACTGACTCGATGGACGTGAGTCTGAGTGAACTCCGGGAGTTGGTGATGGACAGGGAGGCCTGGTGTGCTGCGATTCATGGGGTCGCAAAGAGTCAGACATGACTGAGCGACTGAACTGAACTGAAGATTCCATCGGAGGGCTGAAGTTTTCTACCATAAGTCAAAAATTCAGATGTCAGAGGGATTTTTCTTTTAGCCTCCAATTAAAAAAAAAAGTTCCTACTCAGCACCTGAATAGAGATGGTGTCTAAACAAAAGTTCTTCTTGAGGTGATGATGTTGCTCAGCTGAGAATAAATTAATAAATCGATACTTGTTGACTAGGTAAAGTAGTTTTAAAGAATTTACATTTCTGTGTGGCTTTTAACAATTATAAACACAGTGAGAAGATTAGTCTCATGGATTTGTCATATAATCAGCATGGTTAATAAGAAGACATTATTGTTCAGCATCCATAGTAGTAATAACAGCACCATTATTCAAAGTTCTTCTCCAAGGGGGCTCGGGAAAGTAGATTATTGTTGGGCAAATATTCATTCCCTCTCCTCCAATCCTTACAGTTTGGGTGAGTGTTCTTCCTTTTCCCATTGATGTTGGACTTGGCTGTATGATTTGCTTTGGCCAGTGGTATATGGGCAGAAGTGATAATGTACAATGTGTGAGCCTAGGCCTTAAGAGGAACTGTGTGCATCTCTTCATTGCTCTTAACACCTTTAGTCCTCTGGCACGAGAAGAAAATGCTCTCCTTGTTCCTTCTGCCTAACATCCCAGCTTCCCAGCAGACCCGCAGCCTAAAGCAGGATGCCCCACTCAATCTGAAGATCTGTCAGCATGAGAATAAATGCTTATTGATATGTTGATTTTTAATTGCAAGATATGTTAATGGCTTGACCAGAGGGATAATAGTGGAGATGGAAAGAAATGTGGACTTTTGAGATATATTTTAGATTTAGAGTGGACTTACTGATGGGCTTATGTAGGGAATGGGAGAGAGGACTCAAGGATAATTTTTTAAATTTTTTGCTTTCATATCTGGATAACCTTTCCTGAGACAAGGAGGAGAGGAGTAGAAGGTCTTTTTTTTTTTGTTTGGTTGGTTGCTTAGACTGGAGAATAAATCAAGAGTTTTTTTGTTTGGCTTTGTTATTTTGAAATGCCTATTTTAGGCAACCTTTCAAGAAGAAAGGAGTGGGCAGTTGGGTTAAATGTGTGACACCAAATAAGATAAGGATCAAGACATGACCACTGGATTGGCATTGTGAGAGTCCTTGATAATTCCGAAAAGAGCAGTTTCTGGGAGAGGGAGGGGGCAGAAATGGGATTGGAGTGGGTGGATGAGAGATTGTGAGATGAAGCAGTGGAGACAGTGTATATAGCTAACTCTACCGAGAAGTTTCTCTGTGGAGGGTTTGAGATTTTGTTGGTAACGATTGACGGAAATTGAGAGTTTTAAGGAAGTTTTCCTGTTTAAATAAGATAAAACACAATTAGCTTCCCTAGCCCCTACTAAATGCCACTAGGGCTCCCCAATGATTGTGACAGTCAAAATGAATTTCCATTCATTTCCTAAATCTTCCTGGAAGGGAAAATCCTGCCTTCCTCCTTGCCCAACGATGACTTATATAACTATGCAAATGATTTAGTAGGGAGGGAAAATGCAGAAGAGACAAAGGATAATCGTAAAAGTGAAGACTGAATACAAGAGGGGATGGAATCGAGAGGTTGCCCGTATAGCAGTGAGGAAACAGTGAGAGGGCGTGTGCTGAATAGGTCGGTGGTGTGAGCGGAGGTTACATGTTGTGCACAGAGGCAGGAGAGTTGGGGTAATGGATTTAAAGAGGGAGAAGAGGGAAATAGTTGTTTTGGACGGTAGACAGTGAACATGCTAGGAAAGTGTTATCAGATTGAAAGAACATTGAGTATCCATGTGAAATTCCATCGCTGTTGAAATTCCAATGGTCTGTTTCTACCATTCGACTCTGAGCTCTGTGAGTGGAGAAACTGTGTCTCTTTTGTTGTGCACCAATGTACCTGTAGCACGTGGTGTAAGACCCAGTGCCTAGTAAATACTCAGTAAATATTCAATGATTTAATGTTGTTTGACTCTGTTGAAATGGCTACCTTATATGACAACTGTATTCTTTACCAGTATTCCATAATCCTTGCTATTCAGATATCTTTAACATTCGTTCATCCATCCATTCATTCCTTCCATCCTTCCATCCCCCAATTTTGAGAGCACTGTGCCTTCTTCTAGTCTTGAGCAGATCAGCTTTTCCAAGTGGCACATCCTGGGCATGACTTCACTTGCTCATCAGCTTGTCGTTGGCACTTTTCTAGGGCTTTCATCGTGGATGTATTTGTCATCTAAATACTTCCCTTGCCATCTCCTCCTTTAAACTCACACATTCTTTGATGAGCTCCTTGATTTTTGCATTCTTTTCTCCCCCATCTTCCATCAGCATACCTGCTCTCCTCTAAGTATCAGATTGTTCCCTCCTCAAGGATTCCAATATCTACAAGAGACACTAGCATTTTTCAACTTTTCATTTTTAAATTATATATATATCATAGAAAAAATTAAGAAAAAAGCCATAGTATCTTAATACTGAAAGTATCTTTCTCAAACACTATCTGGTAGACTGCATTGATTGCAGTTTTCTACTTCCTCCTTTCCTGTAAGAAAATTATATATCCTTTCCTTATTAACTTGGGACTTTGCCATGTGGCTGATTTTGGCCAATGAAATGTGAACATGCTATATCTGAGCAGAAGTTTTAACATGAATGTCTAATTTGGCTTGGCCATTTGAGTTTCTGCTCTTTGCTCTGAGCATAGCATATCCAAAATAAGGGCTGTTCCTTCTGCTTGAGGACTAAAATGAGAAGAAATGTGGAGTAGGCCCAATCTAACCCATAGTCGGACCCTCTGTGTAACGAGAAATAAGTGTTTATGTTTATAAGCTACTGAAAGCATGCTTTTTGTTGTTTGTTATTGAAGCAAGAACTAATACACATTTCTTCCACTAAGATTTGACTTTCAAGCTCAGTCTTCTCAGTCACTACAATAGAGATGTCACACATGGTAACAGACCCTCCTCTTGTATCATTGATACAAGATCTTCGGATCATTGATTCTCAGTGATCCGGAGTTCTTTCCCACTGAACCCAGATATGACCTCAGAGTGCTTTTGGATACAGTGTTCCAGAGAGCTACTATGAATCATGCAGAGACAGCTGGTGAGATGAAACCTTTTTGGCATGCTTCTACTCTATTCTGTCCTCTAAGTTTATTGATAGCTTTTGCTTAGATGAGTCTTTCAAAGCAGGAATGTCCTTGGAAATACTGATCGGAGATGCCTGCCTCTCAGAATCATTTTTTCTTTTCAATGCTTATCGTGTCATCAGCATCTTGGAAACAGTAATACTAGATGAGAAGGAAATGCAAACTCATAAAGGTGTGACTTGCTCAAGGTCATACACTAAGACTTGGACTGTGTCTCCGATGCTCATAATCTTTCCATCTTACCCATAGGGTCCAGGTGTGGCTAAAGTATTCCACTGGCTAGATCCTTTGGATTTCTTCTCTTGCTGGACCTCAGATTTTTCATTTTTGAGACTTTAGAGGCACTGAAGCAAATGACTACTTTAGGTCTCTCTTTCTTCCAACAAGTTGATATTCAAGTGTCTTCTTTGTGAATCAAGAGAACTATGGTGGAATTGTATACCAAGGAGTTATTAGTAGGATTAGGAGAGGCACACAGCTGTCTCAAAAGGCCTGTTTTCCTGGTTGCAAATCCTTAGTCCTGAACGTCACCCAAAGCAGTAGCTGAGGCATCATGGAGGAAGCCAACAGAAAAGCCAGATATCCTCAGCAAGTCATTGAAAGACAATCTGTTAATTAAAAAAGCGTAGTGGAGACTCCACTGAAGCATGGGGTTGGTCCTGTCTTCATAGCAACACCATTTACAATAGCCAAGACATGGAAGCAACCTAAATATCCATTGATAGGTGGCTGGATAAAGGAGATATATACAATGGAATATTACTCAGTCATAAAAAGAATGAAATAATGCCATCTGCAGCAACATGGATGGACCTAGAGATCATCATACTGAGCAAAGGAAGTCAGAAAGAGAAAGAGAAATACTGTATGACATCACTTATATGTGGAATCTAAAATACAACACAAATGAACATATTTATAAACAGATTCACAGATATAGAAAACAGACTTGTGATTGGCCAAGGGTTGGGGGAGGAAAGATTGAGATTAGCTGCTACAAGCTATTATATATGTAATGGATAAACAACAAAGTTCTGCTGTGTAGCAGAGGGAACTATATTTAATATCCTGTGATAAACTATAAAGGAAAAGAATGTGAATAAGAATATATATATATATATGTATAACTGAAGCTCTTTGCTGTACAGCAGAAATTAACACAACAATATAAATCAACTATATGTCAATATAATTTAAAAACCTAAACAAAAATCCACATGGGGTTGGGTGATGAGGTAACTAAAATCTGTACTAATAGAAAGCTATTTGTTTTCTCAGTAATGGTTTTGGGCTGAGATTCACTGGGGTAGAGGTCCATGGTTTTGCCTGCAAGGTGACTCATCCATGGCAAAGCCAGTCATTATCATGCGGGTTAGCCAAATATAAAAAAAAGTTCTCTGCTAAGATATAAGAACATCAGCTTCAGTGTTCTTCTAAAGCACTTACAGTTCTGCGATGAGGTTGCTATCATCCCATTTTATGTTTATCCTTCAAATGATGTCATTTTTTTCAAAGTGGGTGTGATTTTAGCCTTGTCATTTCTGCCACTAGGCGGCTTCCAAATCATCCATTCTTGGCGATGTTTAATGCCTTGTCCCTTGTCGTACTGTCAGGGGCAGATCATTTCAGCTGCCAAGAGGGCCTGCTTTATTGCTCAGCCAGCTGAGGCCTAAGCGGCTTTATGACATTTCAAAGTGAATTGATGATAGAAATTTCAATTTGTTTCAGAAGAGAGTTGTCAACAGGCCCAGAGCTCAGAAAATGAGCAGCCAGTTCTTCTGGAGGCATTGAGTGTCCATGGGTGAAAGTCAGTCTTATTGCTATTTTAGCAAAGGATGAAGAAACTTATCTTTCTTTATGTGGTAAATGCTGCTTCTGAAGAATGTTTGGCAGTCTAACACTCCAGTTCAGTTCAGTTCAGTCACTCAGTCGTGTCCGACTCTTTGCAACCCCATGAATCGCAGCACGCCAGGCCTCCCTGTCCATCACCAACTCCCGGAGTTCACTCAGACTCACGTCCATCGAGTCAGTGGTGCCATCCAGCCATCTCATCCTCGGTCGTCCCCTTCTCCTCCTGCCCCCAATCCCTCCCAGCATCAGAGTCTTTTCCAATGAGTCAACCCATCGCATGAGGTGGCCAAAGTACTGGAGTTTTAGC
>SJYV01036922.1:826238-912575 GCA_006410875.1 Neotragus pygmaeus | reverse complement strand
ATATATATATATATATGTATAACTGAAGCTCTTTGCTGTACAGCAGAAATTAACACAACAATATAAATCAACTATATGTCAATATAATTTAAAAACCTAAACAAAAATCCACATGGGGTTGGGTGATGAGGTAACTAAAATCTGTACTAATAGAAAGCTATTTGTTTTCTCAGTAATGGTTTTGGGCTGAGATTCACTGGGGTAGAGGTCCATGGTTTTGCCTGCAAGGTGACTCATCCATGGCAAAGCCAGTCATTATCGTGCGGGTTAGCCAAATATAAAAAAAAGTTCTCTGCTAAGATATAAGAACATCAGCTTCAATGTTCTTCTAAAGCACTTACAGTTCTGCGATGAGGTTGCTATCATCCCATTTTATGTTTATCCTTCAAATGATGTCATTTTTTTCAAAGTGGGTGTGATTTTAGCCTTGTCATTTCTGCCACTAGGCGGCTTCCAAATCATCCATTCTTGGCGATGTTTAATGCCTTGTCCCTTGTCGTACTGTCAGGGGCAGATCATTTCAGCTGCCAAGAGGGCCTGCTTTATTGCTCAGCCAGCTGAGGCCTAAGCAGCTTTATGACATTTCAAAGTGAATTGATGATAGAAATTTCAATTTGTTTCAGAAGAGAGTTGTCAACAGGCCCAGAGCTCAGAAAATGAGCAGCCAGTTCTTCTGGAGGCATTGAGTGTCCATGGGTGAAAGTCAGTCTTATTGCTATTTTAGCAAAGGATGAAGAAACTTATCTTTCTTTATGTGGTAAATGCTGCTTCTGAAGAATGTTTGGCAGTCTAACACTCCAGTTCAGTTCAGTTCAGTCACTCAGTCGTGTCCGACTCTTTGCAACCCCATGAATCGCAGCACGCCAGGCCTCCCTGTCCATCACCAACTCCCGGAGTTCACTCAGACTCACGTCCATCGAGTCAGTGGTGCCATCCAGCCATCTCATCCTCGGTCGTCCCCTTCTCCTCCTGCCCCCAATCCCTCCCAGCATCAGAGTCTTTTCCAATGAGTCAACCCATCGCATGAGGTGGCCAAAGTACTGGAGTTTTAGCNCCATCGAGTCAGTGGTGCCATCCAGCCATCTCATCCTCGGTCGTCCCCTTCTCCTCCTGCCCCCAATCCCTCCCAGCATCAGAGTCTTTTCCAATGAGTCAACCCATCGCATGAGGTGGCCAAAGTACTGGAGTTTTAGCTTCAGCATCATTCCTTCCAAAGAAATCCCAGGGCTGATCTCCTTCCGAATGGACTGGTTGGATCTCCTTGTAGTCCAAGGGACTCTCAAGAGTCTTCTCCAACACCACAGTTCAAAAGCATCAATTCTTCGGCGTTCAGCCTTCTTCACAGTCCAACTCTCACATCCATACATGACTACTGGAAAAACCATAGCCTTGACTAGACGGACCTTAGTTGGCAAAGTAATGTCTCTGCTTTTGAATATACTATCTAGGTTGGTCTAACACTTAGTGATGATCAAAACTGACTAAATTTCCTTCTTATCTACTTTGCTAAAAACACTGATCAGAGGCTGTTTTTGTCTGTTCTTTGGCAGTTGACCACCTCTTCCACTTTCAGTACCTGTGGTTTATATGGAGCTGATTTCACACCTTTGCTTCAGGGGCAGGCATGTGACCCAGGCCTATCCAACGAGAAACATGGATTTGGTTTAGGGATGGGTATGTTAGCTGTGTCAGTCAGGATCATGGGAACAGATAAAACTCTCAAATAACCTTCCCACAGAAGTAAGGCAGAGTATGCTCTAAGTTGCTTCAGTCATGTCCGACTCTGTGCGACCCCATATAGATGGCAGCCCACCAGGTTCCCCCGTCCGTGGGATTCTCCAGGCAAGAACACTGGAGTGGGTTGCCATTTCCTTCTCCAATGCCTGAAAGTGAAAAGTGAAAGTGAAGTTGCTCAGTCGTGTCCGACTCTTTGTGACCCCATGGACTGCAGCCTACCAGGCTCCTCCATCCATGGGATTTGCCAGGCAAGAGTACTGGAGTGGGTTGCCATTGCCTTCTCTGAAGGCAGAGTATAGGAAGACCTTAAGAGGCAATGTAGTTCCTGGGGTTACTCATACTCACTGGTACCACCAACAGCTTGTAGAGGCAAAAACTGAGGAGGCACTACTGGATCTCAAAGAGGGAAAGATAGATGAAGAGAGCAGGGGTAGGACCTCTGACTATTGGCCAAGAGACATAGCTACCCCATGCTGGTCCTGGCAGAGGGATCTAGGGGAAAGTCAACATTCTGACCTCACTCTTCTCTCTTCCTCTAGTTTCCTGCGTGTCTTTCCACTGACAATACCCAAAGGAAGGAGCCACTGGAACATCTGTACAGGCTAATCTCCCAGTTACTGAGCAGAAAGAAGGATAGAGAGTGGATTTGAAGATCAAGCTGAAGATGTTTACCAAGTGAGCCAGTTTCGGCCAATGGAAAGTCAGTCCTGAGACTTTTAATGGAATAGTTGGGTAATACATATTCATCCACTGGGATCTGTGTGAAAAACAAGGCTAGATCTACTGGTGATCATCTTGTCATCCCTCTTAAGAGAGGAAAGCAGAGCAAAGAGATGGGGATGAATTCCTAGTGACATTTAAGCACTTGGATCCAGTTATACTTGAAGACCACCCTTAGGATTTTCAGCAAAGTGTTGATAAATTCCCTCTGCTTCCACTAGTGAGGTTTCCATCATTTGTACCTGAAAGAGGTCTGAGGCCTGTATGGTGGGCACAGGTCAGCATACCACAGCACTCAGCTCATGTAGCCATCTGGATGATCCCCGCCACCCCAAGCAGTGGCTCCTTAACCCATTTGTTTCACTAAATATGAGCTTCTTGGTCTGTGCAGGTTCCAGCCCCTCTCTTTCCATAAATTCTACCCAGCTGCAGCTTGTTCCTAGGTAGTCCTAACTATGACAGCCACAATATCAGTGAGCCAGAGGCATTACTCATTGAGCAACATCTGGAATTTCATGAATTCAATGTGTTTGGGAGAGACAGTGTTCTAAAATATGAAGGAAAAATAACATATCCCCTCCCCACCTCCAGGTAGGGGAGAAAAGGGCTAGAATTAATATATTCTGAGGTTAGATGACTTAATTCAGATATTAAAATGTAGGCAAAGTTGGTAAATGTTGGGCTAGATCAAGTAATTCCATTGGAGAGCTATTGTAACATAAGGATAGGCCCAGTCCCTAGTAATTCCTGTTCTGAGAGATACTTAGCCTCAAAGGACATTTGATAAGTCCTTTGTCAGCATCTTTGATAAGTGGTTGATCCTCTATATATAGTGAGCCCTCTCCTTGGAGCGTGTGTGTGTGTATGTGTGTGTATAAAACAAAGTCACCTATAATATCATGCTTTTCCTCAGCAAGAAAGAAAAGGGAAAGAGTTTGTGGCTGCTTCTGCTGCTGCTAAGTTTGTGGGCAGAAGGCCAAAAGGTTTCGGTCCTCTGCAGAGAAGCCTTGTAGCTCACCCTCCCTGCTAGCCCCCATTTCTAGCTTTCACCCCGCAGAGGGTGAAAATCCCATCTGTAATTTCAGGGCTGGGGGAAGGGCTGGAACACGGTGTGGTGGAGCAGACAGAGTGTAAGGTTGGACCCAGTTTGTCCCGCTTGTTAGCTGTGCGACCTTGGATGAATCTCTCTGAGTTCCTACTTCTTTCTTTGTAAAATGGGGATAATAATATCTTCCTCAGAGCATGGCTGTGAGGATTAAATGAGATCAAGTGAGCAAAGCTTCTAGCATACTGCTTGGTGAACGTTTTCATAAACGGCCAAAACAACATCAATGACAACAAAATGGAACAGGCTGGATCGCAGCCCATCAAGGATTCAGTTTGAACTTAGTAGCATCATGCCTAACACTCAACAGCATATG
Source organism: Neotragus pygmaeus (assembly GCA_006410875.1). Lineage (NCBI taxonomy): Eukaryota > Metazoa > Chordata > Mammalia > Artiodactyla > Bovidae > Neotragus > Neotragus pygmaeus. The sequence goes on along the minus strand of SJYV01036922.1, from coordinate 908,697 downwards.
CTAATTCCTTTCTCTTTCTTCTTGCTCCCCTCTCACCTCTACCCTGGGAAATAACAAAAAAACTATTTATGATTTTATGTTAAATCAAAAGATACATATAGAATTACAGTGCCTAGACTATGACACACTATGGCTCGTATCCATATGAGGGCACCGTTGGGAGTCTCTGAGCTCTAGGTGCTTTGTTTTTTTTTGGGTGAAATAGTGTTTCACGTAGTGTATCATCTGGGTTGTCGGAATATCATCGTGGTATGGATGTGAGAGTTGGATTGTGAAGAAGGCTGAGCACCGAAGAATTGANTCCTTGGAAGGAAAGTTATGACCAACCTAGATAGCATATTCAAAAGCAGAGACATTACTTTGCCGACTAAGGTCCGTCTAGTCAAGGCTATGGTTTTTCCAGTGGTCATGTATGGGTGTGAGAGTTGGACTATGAAGAAGGCTGAGTGCCGAAGAATTGATGCTTTTGTACTGTGGTGTTGGAGAAGACTCTTGAGAGTCCCTTGGACTACAAGGAGATCCAACCAGTCCATTCTGAAGATCAGCCCTGGGATTTCTTTGGAAGGAATGATGCTGAAGCTGAAACTCCAGTACTTTGGCCACCTCATGGGAAGAGTTGACTCATGGAAAAGACTCTGATGCTGGGAGGGATTGGGGGCAGGAGGAGAAGGGGACGACCGAGGATGACATGGTTGGATGGCATCATGGACTCAAGGGACGTGAGTCAGAGTGAACTCCAGGAGTTGGTGATGGACAGGGAGGCCTGACATGCTGCAATTCCTGGGTCGCAAAGAGTTGGACACGACTGAGCGACTGAACTGAACTGATCCTTGTTAAAGAGTTTTCAAATTTATTTACCTAGAGATGATTAAGAAAAGCCCCATTATTTTCCTAACTTGCTAGCCTATATCTTAGTTTTTACTATGCTGGATCAATTTCCCTGTTTTGTTTTGTTTTGTTTTTTAATGTCATTGAAAAATGTAGCTTCAAATCTTCTGGCTCAGAAAAATTGCAATGAATTCTATTACTTCATTTTTGCTTTATAAAACTATTATGGAGTTTTCCTTTGAGATCAATTATGCTTGTATTTAACTTTGTGTTTGCTGTAGTGTGCTGTCCTCAGGAGGGTAGGTGGTTATAAAATGCCAGCAGTCAGGCCTCTGGGAACTTGTTCAGCTGAAGAGATCTCCTTTACTTAAGATTCATCCTAGTGTTGCCTACCTCCAATTACTAGCACTTGCAGGTACATAAGACTTGACCTTTGGCTCAAATTGTTGATAACTTTGATGGTCATCCTAGTTCCAGCATCCTCTACTGGTTCCTGTGAAGTTTTATGATTGTACCTCAGGCAAAACTCTTCCTTTGTCACCCTTTTTTTTTTTTTTCCTCCTTCTCTCCACAAGTAGATATTCTGATTGTTGTTATTCAGTTGGTAGGTTCTGTCCAACTCTGTGACCCCAGAGACTGTAGAATGCCAGGCTTCCCTGTCCTTCACTGTCTCCCAGGGTTTGCTCAAATTTGTGTCCATTGAGTTGATCATGCCATCCAACCATCTCATTCTCTGTCACCCCCTTCTCCTCCTGCCTTCAATCTTTCCCAGCATTAGGGTCTTTTCCAGTGAGTTGGCTCTTTGCATCAGGTGGCCAAAGTACTGGAGCTATAGCTTCAGCATCAGTCCTTCCAATGAATATTCAGGGCTGATTTCCTTCAGAATTGAATGTTTGATATTTTTGCTGTCTGAGGGATTCACAAGAGTCTTCTCTACCACTACAGTTCAAAAGCATCAATTCTTCAGCACTTAGCCTTCTTTATGGTCCAACTCTCACATCCATACATGACTACTGGAAAAACCATAGCTTTGAATATATGAACTTTGGTCAGCAAAGTAATGTCTCTGATATCCTGATAGCTTTCTTAAATAAACTTCCTGCATTCTCACTTCCATAAAAGGCTTGATTTAGGAATGACCAAAATATTGCAGATGCTAAAATTGTATTATGGTGATAGATGCCTGTATTAGTTATCAATTGCTGTGTAACAGCTACTCAAAATTTGTCAGTTTGTAACATTTATCATTTCAACCAAATTCTGAGTGTTAGGCATCCAGAATCACCTCAGCAATGTGGTTCTACATTAGGGTCTCCCAGGAGGTGGCAATCAAGTTGTCAGGCAGGACTTCATTCATCTCAGGCTCCACTGAGGCTGAAGGATCTGCTTCCAAGCTTTCTCAAGTGGCTGTCAGCAAACCTCAGCCCCTCACTGGCCACTGGGTGGAGATTTCAGCCTCTTACCACATAGGCCTTTCCAAGAGGATGCCTCAATACAAGGCATCTGGCTTCCCACAAAACAAATATCCAAGGGAGACATTGAGAGCTCAAGACCAAAGCCACATTCTTTTATGAGTCTCATCTCAAAAGTGACATACTTAACATGTCTGCTGTATACTATGGTCTTGGAGAGCAATCCTCATATAGTATAGGACAGAGCTACACAGAGTATGAATAACAGAATGCAGGAATCATCTGGAATCATCTTGTAGGCTGCCTACAATTCCTCATGATAAGGATGATGTTCCAGGAGTCATGTATGGATGTAAGAGTTGGACTGTGAAGAAGGCTGAGCACCGAAGAATTGATGCTTTTGAACTGTGGTGTTGGAGAAGACTCTTGAGAGTCCCTTGGACTGCAAGGAGATCCAACCAGTCCATTCTGAAGGAGATCAGCCCTGGGATTTCTTTGGAAGGAATGATGCTAAAGCTGAAACGGCAGTACTTTGGCCACCTCATGCGAAGAGTTGACTCATTGGAAAAGACTCTGATGCTGGGAGGGATTGGGGGCAGGAGGAGAAGGGGACGACCGAGAATGAGATGGGTGGATGGCATCACGGACTCGATGGACGTGAGTTTGAGTGAACTCTGGGAGTTGGTGATGTACAGGGAGGCCTGGCATGCTACGGTTCATGGGGTCACAAACAGTCAGACATGACTGAGTGACTGAACTGAACTGAGCTGATTAGTTATATGTTGCTGTGCAACTGATTCTCTTGAGAGTCCCTTGGACAGCAAGGAGATCAAGCCAGCCAATCCTAAAGGAAATAAACTCTGAATATTTGTTGGAAAGACTATTGCTGAAGACGAAGCTCCAATACTTTGGCCACCTGATGTGAAGAGTCAATTCATTGGAAATGACCCTGATTCTGTGAACAACTGAAGGCAGGTGGAGAAGGGGATGACAGAGGATGAGATGGTTGGATGGATCACCAACTTGATGGACTTGAATTTGAGCAGGCTCCGGGAGCTGGTGATGAACAGGGAAGCCTGGTGTGCCGCAGTCCATGGGGTTGCAGAGTCAGACATGACTTAGCGAATGAACAACAAGTGCAACTAATTACCCCCAAATTTAGTGCCTTAAACAACATTTATTACCTTACCAAGATAAGAGGTGTCAAGAGGTTGGACAAAGGTTAGCCAGATCTTCAGTTTCTGAGCCTCTTACAAGTCTGCAGTCATCTCAAAGCTTGATTGGAAAGGATTTGCTTTCTAGTTCACACACACGGCTGTTGGCAAGAGTCGTTCCTCATGGACTACTGAAGTAAGGTCTCATTTCCTCATAAATTGTTGGCTGGAATCCTTTTTCAGTTCTGTGCCATGGGAACAGCTCCACAGAATAACTCATGACACACAGTGAGATCAGACCAAACAAGAAAAAAGATAGAAGTGAAAAGTCATAGTTCTCTGTAACCAAATCATGGATGGGACATCCCATCATCCTGTCATTATTCTGTTTGCTGGAAACAATCAGTAGGTTTATTCAACACTCAAGAGGAGAGGGTTATCTAGTATGAAGATCTTTGCAAGTCACACTACAGCTGGAAACGTGTACTCTATCAGAGTTTGTAGGTAAAGTTAGCTGCAGACACTAGGTGGCTATGTAATTAAAAATAAAAGTTACATAACTGATGAACTAGAAGCTACGCTTATAAGAGGAACTATACTAGAAATCTACAAATCTACAAAATTTGAAGAATATGGAAGACATAGTAATAATAACAATAATGGGAAAGAATGATTGTTATTGGATACAACTGATGTTTTAAAGAGAGACAATGTAGGGCTGAAAATGATTAACTATCAATTAAAGGCTAAATATGGGAGCCAGTGGGCTGCCCAGCAGCATATAAATCATAGTTTTTGCAGTTAGATGGCAAAAAAAACTGAGGAACAGGCTCTTGACTTAGAGCAGTAACAGAGCTCCAAAGATGATCAAATTCTCAAACTAGACATGCTTGTTATGCCAAATTTAGGACCCTGGTGGGCAATAACTGCACCCTTAAACAGGATAGGAATATCTATGTTAAAGAATATTTAGTGATGACCGTTTAAGCAAGAGATGTTCAAATCACAGGTGTAATTCAAGGGATTTCTGAGCAGTGTCACCTACAGAGCAGCAATCCCATTGCTGGCCATTCCAACAGTGAGTCTTTCATACTATCAGTAACAAGTTGTCCTTCTAAGTACAGTGTCCCTGAGTGGTGTGCCATCTTAAGCCCTTGTCAGTAAGCATCAAATGCTAAAAGCTTAGGAGCAATTGGCATGTCACCAGCTAAAAACAAGACAGTATTATTAAGAAGGAAAATGGAGCAGTAATTCAAGAAGGAGGAAAATGGTGTTACACTGAAGGCAAACTATGTCAACCTTCTTCCCAATCCTGCCAGCCATTACTGACAACTGAGGGCTGAGCAGCATCCAACACCAATTTCCAAATTCAGCCCAAAATGTCACCACTGCCAAATAACTGTATTTTTCTGGGTTTCGGCAACCTTGTCAGTGAATCAGAATAATATTATTTTCACCATGAATATTCTATAGAGGCTCAGAAAACCATTTATTTAGTATTAAAGTTATAGTATATAAACAAAGAAACTATTTCTCAAATGTTTACTCACAGCAACTGGGGGCATGTGTCAGAGAAAAAGCTCAGTATCTGAGACAAGTTTTGCAGACTATTAAAACAAAAGCAAGCCAAGGTTACAGAAAACTGAAAATAGGAATACTCTGAAGACCATCAGTGTTAACCTTTGCCCCCCACTCACTCAGAGGATGCGTTCATGTTTAAGAAACTTGTTTGTGCTGCCTTCCTACTCAGCTATAAAAGACCAAAAACATGCAGAGAAATGTAAGCTCCAAATAATCACTAGCTGCCAACCCCTAGAAGCAGGCCCCGAAGCAATGCTTCAACCCTATCCGTTGATCTGGGCAATGAATCCCCATGACACTCGTCTGTTTACTCTTGTTTGGTCAGAAAGTCTTTGCCTCACCAGAGAGCCTTGCCCCCAGGCCTCTCCTCAAGAGGTCCAGGCATCTAAGACATTACACCTCAGGTCACCCTGCATCTGCTCTTCCCTATCTCACCGGACTGCACAGTTATGACCCAACTTGTTTTCCTAAGTTATATGCTGTTAACTGTTTCCTTCAAAGTCAATCTAGTTGCAAAAAAACCCATTTGACAGTAGAAGGTAGTGAAGCAGTGAAGTGAAAATCGTTCAGTTGTATCTGACTCTTTGCAACCACATAAGACTGTACAGTCCATGGAATTCTCCAGGCCAGAATACTGGAGTGGGTAGCGTTTCTCTTCTCCAGGGGATCTTCCCAACCCAGCGATTAAATCCAGGTCTCTCACATTGCAGGCGGATCCTTTACCAACTGAGCTATTTAACTGTAGAACAATGGTTTAAAAAAAAAAAAAAAAAAAAAACATATTGGGGGAAAAAATGTAGTAGCTGGATATGAATCACTCAGAACTGTTATTAACTGTATTAACTGTTTTCATCCTAACTAATAATTATGATTAAGTAGATTGTAATTATATTCATCTGGCTTTACTCCTCTAAAGAACTCAAAACACTGACACGTTATCTTGAAAAAGAACCTCTAAAAAGAAAACTGGGTCTTCCCTGGTGGCTCAGACAGAAAAGAATCTGCCTGCAATGCAGCAGACCCACCTTCGATCCCTGGGTTGGGAAGATCCTCTGAAGGAGGGCATGGCAACCCACCCATTCTTTTCTGGAGAATCCCACAGACAGAGGAGCCTAGCAGGCTACAGTCCATGAAATTTCAAAGCGTCAGACACAACCGAGCAGCTAACTCTTTCACTTTCAAGAAGAAATCACTGGATATTTAAGAAATGAATATTTTTCAAAGATATTTTATTATTTGTACCATTTCCTTTTTATTCCCTTTTCAGAGAGTACATGGTAGAAATTATCTTAATGCCAGATTTTTTCCAGGAACGAAAAACCAATTTCTAGTTACCTCCCTCTTTGAAGATCTCTCTTTGGTGTTTGTATCAGTTTGCTAGTGTTGTCATATAAAAGTACCTCAAACTAAGCATCTTAACAGAAATTTATTGTCTCTTGGTTTTAGAAGCTAGAAGCCCAATATCAAGGTGTCACAATAGTTGGAGGGTTGTGAAAGAAGGTTCTATTCCACTCCTGACTTGTAGATGGCTTTCAGCTCTCTGGGGATGTATAGATATGCCTTAACATCATCTTCTCTCTCTATGTGCCTGGCTCTTTGTTCAAATTTCCCTTTATTATAAATGACATATTATATTGGATTAGGACCCCATCCTACTCCACCCTGATGACAGTCTGTCCTAACAAGTTACGTCTACAATGACTTCCAACTAAGGTCATGTTCTGAGGTACTAGTGGTTAGGATATCAGCATATAGATTTTATAAAGACACAACTGAACATTTAACACTCATGTTACAGTTTGATACAACTTTTCAAATACTCATCCATGAGAAGGAAAAAAAAATGATAGAATAAAACATGAGATCTAAAGAGAAAAAGTTTCACCTCTATTATTTTTAGTGTGTAGCTTCACAACCTTGGAAAAATCCTAGAAGAGCAGCTTTATACGTACCATTGTATGTTCCTTTATGTGAACTTGAAGGTGTAAAATAGATCTATCCTAGGGCAGTTCATCCAATTATAGCACTCACCAAGGCATTCTTGAAGTTCTTCTTAATTCTACTGCTTGTATCAGTAGAATTAAAACAATTTTTGAAAGTTATCTTTCTACATAATAGACAAAATAGTATTCATTTATTGTGGTAAGATAGGTCTATGATTGTGATAGAAAAAGATTCAACAAACTAAATGGAATTTCTGACTAACAGCTAAAGTCCTAACGAATACTCATAGATCCTTTCTAGAGAACACATGACATATTTCATTATTATTTTTACTCTGATTAACCAATCGTTTGGACCAAGTGATGAAGAGCCATTAGTTTGTCTTTTCTCTCACTGACTTAATTAAACCAACTAATTATTGGGAGGCCATGAAATCATGCAAACCTCATGCATATACATTTTTAAAGTTAAAACCTGCTAGAAATTCAGTTTAATAAACAAAGCCATCCCTTTCCATTTACTCCTGCTTTGTGTAAATTATAGAAAAAATAAAGTCAGAGATTGACTGGTGGGCATCTGAGTGTGTAACACGAGTTAAAGTTTTGATTTTCAGTTTAGGCAATAACACTAGAATGCTTATAACACATTCTGTGTGTTAAAAGTGCAAGTATATTAAGTATTACTTGATATGAAGCATAGGAAATTCAATAAGACTGTAAATTTTAATATCAGGGTCATTTCCCCTCTCCCCATACTATTGGTTAATATTTATCCTGATATTTTAAAGTATAAGGTAAAACTATGATTTACTTCCCTTACTTCTCAGTTACAGAAATTTGTTGATTCTAAATATTCCATTCAACATATTTTCTAGAATGTTCTTTCTAATTTAATCTTAAAACGAGGTCAATCCTTCTAGTTCATTTCTATGTGACCTCAAACAAACCCTTATTTAAAGGACATGCTCCCCAAACTACATTTCATAAACACTTAATATGTTAATGGGGATATAACTTCTGTCTTAGTTCTTTCCCTTGGCACTAAAATTAAAGCAGGAATCTACCACATTAAGAGCTATAGCTCTCATATGTAAACTGGCCATTTATATAGTCTTTATAATTACCTTTAATCCTTAAAGCAATCCTATCAGTTTAGACTGCTTATTAGCAGCAACTTAAAATTTAGATGTCTTTAAATAAACAAATAGAATAACTGGCTTATATAAACAAAAGCCCAGAAATAGGTGTGAATTTAGACAGGTTTTGATCTGCAAATTTATAGTCATCAAGATTCCAAGTGTAACTGTGGTTCTCTTACTTCTATACTTTTTCATGTGTTGTTTTCTTTCAGCACTGATTCTAAGCTTAGAAAACCACAACTGTGGCCTCCCTAGACTGTCCCCTAGGCAACACGTCTTTAACTCCATTATCTGGAGGACAAGCAAACATCTCTTTTCACAGCTTCTACGGAAAAGAAAACACATGTCTTTCCCAGATGCCCCAGACATTGTCTCCTGACGTCTCATTGGCTCAAATACGATCATGTTCCTGTCTATCAATGGGATGGCCTAGCTGTTTTCAAGTATTCTGATCTAAGCCATATAACTGAAAACAGAGACCATTTTTTTCCAAATAACATATCTCAGAATAGAAGAGAGGCTTTCAAAATAAATCTGACATCAGGATGGGTAAATTTGGATACTAGATATACAGACTTTAAAAGAATCAATTTATAGTAAGTATCATTGTTTCCATTTAATAAATGAAGAAAATAAAATGCAGAGAGATTAAGCTATACTTATATCAAGATACCATAACTATCAAGTGACAAAACATTAGAAAAACCAGTTTGGGCACTATGACAGATCTTCAACTACAAAATCATATTCCTACAGAAAGGTTTAGAAGATTGAAGTTACTTTGCCAGCTAGTGTGATCTTAGATCAACGGCATTTCATCTGTTTCCATTTAAAAAAAAAAAAAACACTTGTAAGACAAAGCACCTGCTTACATATATTCTAAAGCTATTGAACAATTAATTATTGATTATTATAGGGTAGTAACAGTGGCCAAAATATTTATTGCCATACTATTCAAAAGCATTGCAATGATCACTATCAGACACCATCAGCCACATCTCCATTTCTGACTGTATGCAATGTGCATGCAATGTGTTACTGGTAACCAAGAACTTTAATAACATAATAATGGAGTTCCACATAGGTTAAAATCCTTAAAAAATGGCCATTATTGAGATAAGTGCATCTTTGGAAAATAAGACAATTATGCTAAAAGAATATATACTCTGTACATTTAATTCAATGGCATCTTCTGTTCATTTCACTAACATTACTACCCTTATGAGTTATAAGTCACCCAGTTCCATCCAAATTATTCTACTAAGAATTTCTACTGTAAGCACCACCTCGTCTCTTCAGAACTTACAACATGAAAATGCCACATTGCCTCCAGAAACCTTCTGAAACTCCGGGAGACTGAGAGGAGAGATTCTTAGAAATGCAATGAGAAGTTTACCTTGTGTCAAATATTTAAGCTGGTAAAGTGACATGAAACGGAAAGCGCTTTTTTTTTTAAGGTATCAATTAATTACAATCTGTCTCCCCTTTGTGTTCGGAAGCAACTGAGCAAGTGACATGGGAAGTACATGGAAAGGAAAATAACTTCATTATTAATGGTAAATAATAGAAGAATGCAGCTTAAAACCAAGATTATGATGGGGCCTCCTCTGTCCAACATCCTTCTTAATAATCAAATTACAGATTACGTCAACTGAAAAGGAGCATAATGCTAAGATTCTTGCCCCTCAAGTCCTCAGGCTGCCTTTTGTCTGTGGAACAATTTTAGCCAAAGAGTAAAGTGTCAAGGCTATGGTTTTTCCAGTGGTCATGTATGGATGTGAGACTTGGACTGTGAAGAAAGCTGAGCACTGAAGAATTGATGCTTTTGAACTGTGGTGTTGGAGAAGACTCTTGACAGTCCCTTGGACTGCAAGGAGATCCAACCAGTCCATTCTGAAGGAGATCAGTCCTGGATTCTTTGGAAGGAATGATGCTGAAGCTGAAGCTCCAATATTTTGGCCACTTCACGCAAAAAGTCAACTCATTGGAAAAGACTCTGATGCTGGGAGGGATTGGGGGCAGGAAGATAAGGGAATGACAGAGGATGAGATGGCTGGATGGCATCACCAACTGGGAGTTGGTGATGGACAGGGAGGCCTGGCGTGCTGCAATTCAGGGGTTGCAAGGAGTAGGACATGACTAAGTGACTGAACTAAACTGAACTGAAACTTATTCAGAGAAGTGAGAAAATGCAAAAACAAAGGAAAACAGTCCAAGAGTAATTAATAAATAGTTTAATCATTAAGCATGGCCAAGGGCCTTTAGTTACTCTTCAAGGGATAGAGATAATATTCTGATACATGTCCTTTGTGCTGTCTTATAGAGGCTAAACCCCTATCTAGATGGAAGAAGTTAACTACATGAGAACCAACTGGACTGTAACCATGACATTAAGCTGCCATAATTCAGAAGGCTGGCCTCAAAGAATCGGGAAAAAATTGATCCTGGAACTAAAGATGAACTGTAGTTTAAACAATCAAGATGACACTGATCAGACCATTGCATAACCAATTTTAAGATGACCGTCAGAGCTGACTGTACTGTTTCTGTAAATAGGCCCCCTCTCCCTCCATCTGTAAAAGTTCTTGCCCACTGGTTCTTTCCCACTGGTCAGGGGGAGTTGACCTTTGGACAGAAGTCCACCCTCCCCCACTGGTTGCTGACCTCCAAAATAAAGCAAACTTTCCTTTCCACAAGCCTTGCCTCATTATTGGCTTTTAAGCAGCAGTGAGACTCCACTTTGCGAAACACAATCAGTTGCAGAAAAGCTCGAAGATTCCTATCCAGGAGAAGTAAACCATAACTCATTTTCATAAAACATGGAGGAAATCTCTAAGAGGAACCTCTTGGTTCTTTTCATCTCCACATATCAGGAAAAAGAGCAGAGGACAAATAAATATTGACTCGCACCCAGGTCTTACGATTCAACAAGAGAGAAAACGATTTCTTTTAACAGATTGGCTTTGAGGACTGGAGGAAGAAAAAATATCTTCCTCTTTAAAAATGATGTGACCTCCCAAACTGGTACTGTATCAGATCAATGAGATTTAATCTTCTTGTAAAAGTTTTTCTATGCAGCATGCTCCTTCTCTCCTTGTTCCCCTTGGAGGTAATAAGAGTGTGGTGCTAAGAGACCAGATATAGAATCAAACGGCTCAGGTCTGTGTCTTGTCTGTCAGTTCTCAGCTGTGCCACATTGAAGAAGAAATCTGTCTAATTCTCAGTTCTCTCACTTGCAAAAAAAATGCATAATTGCAATACCTATCTTATAGGCTTGTTGGAGCATTAAATGAAGTAGTTCATGTCAGGTACATAGGACATCACCTATTACAGAGTAAGCTCTCCAGAAATGTTAGCTGTTTTGTTAATTAATTAATTCTATGGGCTCTATCAAAGAAAAACAAGTCAGGATTTGATAAGTAGAGACTTATTCAGAATGATTATTGCAAGGGAGAGAAAGGGACTATTACAACAGAAAAAAACACTGTGACTATTAATGTCTGCAAGTGTCTCAAATAAAAAAGAAAACTTTTTTATTTAATAGCATTTTAATGGAAACAAAAAAGACCTCATGTAGCCAAAGAAATGTAGAGAAAGAAAAACGGAGTTGGAGGAATCAGACTATACTATAAAGCTAGAGTAATCAAGACAATATAGTTTTGATTACTGTAAAGACAGAAATATAGATAAATGGAACAGAATAGAAAGCCCAGAAATAAACTCATGCAGCTACAATCAATTAATCTACAACAAAGGAGGCAAGAATATGCAATGGAGAAAAGATAGTTTCTTCAATAAGTGCTGCTAAGAAAACCAGACATCTACATGTTAAAAAAAAATGAAATTAGAATATTCTTTAACACCACATGCAAAAATTAATTCACAATGGGTTAAATACCTAAACAAAAAATTGGATACAATAAAACTTTTAGAGGAAAATATAGGCAGAACACTGACATAAATCAGAGCGATATCTTTTTAGATCCATCTTCTAGAGTAATGGGAAAAAAATCAAACAAACAAACAAACGGGACCTAATTAAACTTAAAATCTTTTGCACAGCAAAGGAAATCATAAATACGACAAGAAGACAACCCACAGAATGGGAGAAAATATTTGTAAATGATGCCACTGACATGGGATTAAAGTCCAAAATATAAAAGCAGCTCATGCAGCTCAAAATAAAAAAAACAACCCAATCAAAAAAAAAATGGTGGAATAACTAAATAGACATTTCTCCAAAGAAATATTGATGGTCAAAAAGCATATAAAAAGATGCTCAACATCACTAATTATTAGAGAAAGGCAAATCAAAACTACAATGGGGTATCACCTCACAGCAGTCAGAATGGCCATTATTAGAACATTTACAAACAATAAATGCTGAGGAGAGTGTACAGAAAAAGGAACCTTGCTACACTGCTGGTGATAATCCAAATTGGTACAGCCACTACAGAGAACAGTATGGAGATTCCTTAATGAACTAAAAAAAAAACCCAAAAACTATCGAACGACCATGAAATCCCACTCCTGGTCATATATCTGGAGAAAAACATGATCCAAAGGAAGCATGCATCCCAATGTTCATTGCAGCAATATTTACAATAGCCAAGATATGAAAGCAACCTAAATATCTATCAAAGGATGAATAGGTAAAGAAGATATGGTGTGCACACACACACACATACACACACAATGGGATAGTACTCAGTCATAAAAAGTGAAATAATGCTATTTGAAGCAACATGGATAGACTTAAAGATTTTCATGCTTAGTAAAGTAAGTCAGACAAAGACAAATCATATAACACATATGTGGAATCAAAGAAATGATACAAATGAACTTGTTTAGTTCAAAGCAGATATAGACTCATAGATTTATAAAACAAAGTTATGGTTATCAAAGGGGAAAAGTGGGGGAGGGAGGTATAAATTGGGAGGTTGGTATTAACACATACACACTGCTACATATAAAATAAAAAAAACAAGGACCCATTGCATAGCACAGGAAACTCTTCTCAATATTCTGTAATAAACTATATGGGAAAAGAATCTGAAATAGATTACATATATAACTAAATCACTTTGATCTCCATCTGAAATTAACATACTGTAAATCAACTATACTCCAATATAAAATCAGAATTTAAAAAAATAACGTAAGCAAAGGGTAAACAGAATCTTTGGAAAGGAAGCTGAACAAGCAAGGAGAAATGAGAAGAAGGTTTTGACAAGCAAAGTTTTCATTGGGTGCTTAGCTGATTCCCAAGAAAAACTCAGGAGAAGGCACTTAGTCAATTTGGGCTGCTATAATAAATCATCATAGGCTAAGTGGTTAAACAATTCATATTTAATTCTTCATTCTGGAGATTGAGAAGTCCCAGATCAAGATACTAAGAGATCCACTGCCTGGTGAGGGCCTACCTCCTTGCTTGTAGATGGCTCTCTTCATGTTGTTTCTTTACAGAGTGAAAAGCAGAGACTGAGAGTCCTGTGTCTTCTTATAAGGGCACGGATCCCATTCACCAGGACTTCTTCCTTGTGAACTAATTATTTCCCAAAGGCCTCGCCTCCTGAGATCACCACATTTGGGTCTAGGATTTCAATATATGAATTGGGTGGGAGAAGGAAGAGATACAAATATTCAGTCCATAACAGGTGCCTCCCTCTTTTTTTTTTTTTTTTGGTGCCTGCTCAAGCCTGCAGGTAAGCAGGGTTCAAGGGACTGTAGGAAATAGAAGCCTGACTGAAGTTTGGTCAAGATAAAGCATCAAGTAAGAAATCAGTCACTGTAAACACTTCAGTTCCAAGTGACTGTCATGTGGCTTTTATATTGTTCAGTCTGGGTTGCTTGTTGTTGTTTAGTCTATCTTTGTTATACTGCAGATGCTTTGTGCTTATGTCTGGGAGTGAGTGCTGGGAACGATTATCCAGTGGTTTCTAGCAGCCAGCCCTGTTGAAAACCCTCTCTACCAGATTTCCCACTGTATGGGAAGAATCCTACTCACATATGCCTTGCAAGTCATCATCTGTCTTTACCATCCCACTGAAATTGTACTCCACTTGTTCAAAAGTTATGACATTCCCTAAAAGTCTTCCTATTTCAATTCTTGCTTGAAAAGTGAAGTAACCCTGACCTGTCATACTCCAATTCAGCATTGCAATAGTCCAGATTCTCCTTAATTTTATCGAAGTAGATCCTTAGTGTTACATCGTTGCTTCATCTCACCTGGAATCTTCTAGCATTTTCCATAGGACAAGTGGAAGAAAAGGAATACACCTATGTAATACACACTTTCTCTTTTCAATGCTGGAATCTCCTACATATCAGTGTTCTTGTGAAACACTGAATATACAGACAATGGGCAGGCCATAAATTACTAGAGAAGGGTGACCCACAGTCTCTGTAGTAAATAGTCCAGAAAGCCAGTTGACACGTCTATAGCAATAGGTAAAAGGTAAGTGTTTGGTCAATGATTGTCATCTTCTCTAATTTTTGCTCCTGCTTCCAACTCAAGACCAACTATTACAGAAAAACCCAAATATACTCTCCAATCAGTCACATAGAATACCTAGCTTCTAGTTAGACTGCTTCCAGCTTCCTCATTCTGTCAAAGAAAATTACAGCAGACTTTTCTGGTGTAAAAATTATGCAAAACTATTTCTATAGAGGTCAAGACCATTGAAAGAGAGAGAAACTGAACTAAACTCTCTGAAACCAAAGGCAGAAGGATTTTTAAATGCTGGGAAGAATTAATATAAAACTTTGGTGGATGTTGACTGGGAGGTATGTCAAGGTAATTTAGCCCCCTGTGTTTTTTACTAGTTGTTCTTACCAAAGTTAAACTCCTAACCCCCCAGAGACTGGGAAAGAGAGGCTCTTTCTTTTGATGAATGTCCCAATCTTCCCTTGTGGTTCAGCTGCCTGCAATGAAGGAGACCTGGGTTTGATCCCTGGGTTAGGAAGATCCCCTGGAAAAGGGAAAGGCAACCCACTCCAGTGTTCCGGCCTGGAAAATTCCAAGAACTGTATAGTTGATGGGGGTCACAAAGAGTCAGACATGACTGAGCAGCTTTCACTTTCATTTTTCAAAAGGATGACTCCCAGGTCCTTGAGAAAAAACAGTCCTGTGATGTGGAAGATTTACATCTCAAAGGAGAAGAGAATTTACAATTCCAAGTTTTCATGAGAAAGCAAAGGGAGGTTAGGAGCTTGTAGTCAGGAACAAGGGAGTTTACACAAGCTGTGGGGGGTATTATGGACCCCCCACTATCAATGCCAACAACCTCCAATCAAAGCAAACCTAAAACCTTCCCTAGTTTTTCATTAACAAAGCTTTCTCACTGCACTGCCCTGTCTGCCTTTCAGACTCTGCCAAACACAATTAATAGTTACTGGTTTCCTTACTATAACAAGCTCCAAATAAGAGCCTGTGTTCATTCTCACTTGGGTTCTCTTATTTCCACAGCTGAAAATATGAGATTCTCCTATAAAGGAGATCTTGATCCTGCAGACAAAGAATGTCTTCTGCCATTCCAGTAAACAATACATGTTGTCTGCATTCAAGCCTTCAGTGACTACAGCCCCCCCACCTCCACGCATGGTGCATCCTCAGGGGCATTCAGGATGGAAAAAAAAAAAAAAAAAAAGGAGGCATTCCATGCCCTGAATACTAACCCTAGATAGTAAAAATGCACATCTAAGGAATAAGTTCAACAAACCCTGATTCTTGTGTCTTCTCATACATAGAAAAACACTAAAATCATTACCTTGAGGTTTCAGCTTTTTATGATTAGCAATACTCTTTGATATATGATTACATTACTTATTTATACTACTATGAACTTTATTGCACTCCTATGTAAAATATTTCTATGTATCCTGTCTTCTCCCTTACCTCTTTGGGGTAGTTCCTCAGATCTATCTGAGAGGCTGCCTCCTAGGCTATATTCCTCAGTAAGGTCCCCAAATAAAACCTAACTCACAAGTTTTAGGTTGTGCGTTTTTCTTTTTCTTTTTTTTTTTTTCCAGCTGGCAATCTTTAGACATATCCAAACATTTCTCTATAGAGTGACTGTTGAATTTTAAAAATAAATTTGTTCTTAAAACAAGGATATCTTTTCATATTTAAACTTAATAAAGAAAGCATTCTACTGATATAAACTTAGGAGTATTATTTATATCTATTTCAATTGGCTATGAGTGCTTACCCTTATCTCCATCTTGGCATACCAAAAATGTCTTGCAAAATATAAAGGATATGAGTTAATATATGCTATGAGTTAATAAATACAAAATTTCAGACAGCAGGAGAAGAATAACCCAGAGTGACACAAGGGTGAGAGTATAATTTAAAATAGGATAGGCAGAGTAGGTTTCATTGAGAAGGTAAAAGGTAAACAAAGACTTAAAGAAATTTAGTCTTGCCGCTATCTGGGGTAATATTATCCCAACATTGCAATTGTAGTTTGTGTTTGGGGAGTACTGAAAAGAGTCCAGCATGGTTGTAACAGGGTGCTTTTGTTAGGCCCCAGAAAGGCCTATTCTCGGGAAACATCGCCTCACAGATCACCAAGACTCGAATTCGATGNAAAAAAAAAAATGATGTTTTCTTTATGCCTTTTTTAAAATGTTCTCATTTGATACACTTAGAAATATTCACTCTGCCCCAAAGAAGGCTGCAATAGCGTGACGTGAAATAATGGCCAAGCAAACGGACCGGTCAGAGATGCTGCCCCCCACCCCCCTTCTCAGCAGCCAGGACGCTTTCTCCTGCTCAAGCCAGGGGCCGTGTCCGCCAGCGCCCAGGAAGCGGCTCCTTACCGGGTAGCCCCACGAGCCGTTCCCCGCCTGGAACTTGGAGTAGAAGCTGCTCCGGCTGCTGGTCCCGTAGTTGTAGCTGTCGGCCAGGCCGTCGTACATGGAGCCTTGGGGACAAGGACAGGGGTTAGGACAGCGCCAGCCCTGCACTGCCCCCAGGCCTCGTCCCCCGGGCGTCAGTGCCCTCAGAGGAGACCAGGAGGACAGGGAGCAGTCCTGTGCCCGCTTCTCCCCCTCAGCCCGCCTCCTGCACAGCCGCACAGCTGCGGGCTCAGCTCTCAGGGCCCCGGGCAGCGAGCCCTCTTCCAGGATCTACCTGCGGTGGGCTGGCACCAACAGGTCAGGAGCTGGCCTGGGGGGCCTCGGGCCCCTGCCGCCCCGGTCCAGGGAAGCAGGACTCCTCGCTCCACGAGAAAGGCCTTCCTGCTCAGGGGAAACAGCCAGGAGGTGGACATGCTGGGCCCAGAGGCTGCACTCAGGGCCACGGGGCAGCACCTGAGGATGCAGCCCACGCCCGGCAGACTCTGGTTCCCGACTCAGATGGGGCGAGGGGCCTCCTCCTTCTCCCAGGCACCCCCACCGCCAAAGGGGGAGCAGCCACTGACCTCAAAGGACCAGGAAGGAGTAATTACTGTTCTCCCAGAGCGTGGGGCCCGCAGATGACAGGCTCCACAGGCGGACAGAGCGTCATCATGAGTATTAGGGGCAAAGTGGCTTCGGCTTGCAGACGGCGGCCTGGACACATAGCCCCTTCACCGGATGGCGGGGGTTGCCCTCAGGACAGCCCGGCTCTGCCCGCAACCCTGGAAGCTGACAGTGACCTGCCCGGGGCTCCACTCACGCTGCGTCTTGTGCTAAGCCTCGGCTGCAGACGCGGTATCATAACCGTCAATGAACCCAAGCTCAAAACCCGGGACCAAGCTCTGCCTGAGAGGCTGTCCTGGGTCCGGACCCCGGGCCGCATCCCATCTGGTGCCCCATTTCCTGGACCAGGAGCTGTGGCTTGATGGCCTGGGCATTGGGAGCGAGGCTGGCCCCACAACCTCATTAAGTGACGGCCCTGGGGTAGGCGGGTCCCGGCCGAGGGCCCGAGCTCAGCTCAAGGGGCAGGGTCTGGCTCAGTCCACTCCCCACCTGGGGCTGTGCCCCACAGGCCCCCACACCTCCAGGGGTGGGCACTGAGCCCCCGAGCTGGGAAAGAACGCAGGGCAGGGGTGGCTTTGCAATGTGGCTGGAGTCCCTGCCTCGGGCTGCCTCCTCTGTCTAGAGCAGGTGACCCCGATAGCTCGTAGGAGGGACCCGGCCCCTGACTCCCTAGGCCCCCACCATGGAGGGCTGCTGGGGCCACTGGCTGTGGCAGAGACCCCTGCCCTGCAGCCTAGAGGTGTTGAAACTGGTCCTGCCTCTGTTCCCCAGGTGACTCAGTGGTAAAGAGCCCACCTGCCAGTGCAGGAGGCACAGGAGACACAGGTTGGATCTCTGGGTGGGGAAGATCCTCTGGAGGAGGAAATGACAACCCACTGCAGTATTCTCGCCTGGAGAACCCATGGACAGAGGGGCCTGGTGGGCTACAGTCCACGGGGTCACAGAGAGTTGGGCACGGCTGAAGAGACTTGGCACGCACTTGCCCTTTCTCCTTCTGGAGAAAGAAGGGGTGGCCTCTCTGCGCCTGCAGGCCCCATGGCTGTGTGATCACGACTCTCGCCTCATGGCATTGAGGGGAGCCGGCCTTCTTGTCTCTGAGACAGGCTTCAGCAAGGAAGCCTTGGGCACCAAAGGCTTCATCATGCTTGGCTGCCAGCCTCAGGGTCCCTCCAGAGGTGTGCCCGTTGCAGGGTGCCCTGGGCCCAGGCCTGACTCCCGAAGGGGCTCCCCTGAGGCTCTGACTCACTCCAAGCTCCCTGATGACCAGGTAGCTGCATCTCTTCCCTTCACAGGAAGCCGCTCCTCTGAAAGGCGACCTCCGTCAGGAGGAGTCTGGGGGCAATCTCGTGGGTGTGGACACTCAGGGGAGGCAGCAGACAGCCGGCATGCTGCCCACCTCCCCTCTGTCCAGCCCACTTCCGCAGCCCTTCTGGGTGGGGAGGGGGGGACAGACCAAGGTCCCACAGGGCAGGACTCCTCACCCAGGGGCGGGTGTGGGCCAGCCAGCCGCTTTGGATGGAAATCTGGGGTGAAGACAAGACACGGGGGTCCTGGGACAGGCGTCCCCAGGAAGCCCCACAGAGGGCAGGCTCCAATGGGGCCCCCGCCCTGCTCGAGAGGGAGGCAGTCAGCAGTGATATCACTTGTCCTCTCGGTCACCAGCTGAAGCATCTCCTCCCCAATGCCTGCACCTGCCCGCCTCCCTCTTACTTCCCTCCACACGACGGAGGGTGGTTCTCTGCCATGGCTCTGGGGCGCCCTATCAGCCAAGGCCAGTCCCTGTGACCCAGGGGACTGCCATGGTGACAGGTGTGGGTGGCAGCTCTCACTTCTGGTTGGACCAAGGTCTCCAGGCCCTTCCAGGCAGCTCCTGAAGGCACCGTCCCAAGATCACCTGCCACTGGGGGTCAGACTTCCTGACTCCCACTGTGAGCTGCCTGGCTCGGCCTCCTTGTGAGAACGAGATTGCCATCACACTGGCCAGCACTGCTTCTCTGGCAGAAGGCAGCTGCTTGTGGGCTGCAGTTTCGAGGGAGGGGAGTCCAGAGACCTCACACACTTGCAGTCACAGCTTGCAGTGTGCCAAATACTCGAAGGGGTGCAGGCGGGAGGTGAGCCATTCGTGAGTACTGCTCCCACAGCAGAAGCAAGGGCTCCCTCTCCTGACTCGGGGGGTCTGGTTGGTAAGCACCACCCTCTGAGTCAAGTGCAGCAGGAAGAACATGGGGCTTCTCCCCGAGAGTGATGGGACAGCTCTGACGGCTTCTCCACTGGCCCCTTGACCTCTCTGGACACCACTCCTAGGAAGTCTTCCACAATGACCCCCACCTGGCCCCTGCACCCCAGGTTGCCATCCTCTGGATGCTGGGCACAGTGAGGTATGGTGTCCCCTGCCCTGCCTGCACCCACAGCATGGTGCTGGGGTCCTTCACTCCCTTCAGCCAGGTCTCCCTCACCCAGAGAGGCCCCTGGTTGGTCCGTGAACTGGGGAGAGACTGGAGCCAGAATGCCCACGGCCGCAGTCCTGGAGGGGGTGGGAAGAAGGGTCCCAGCACCGCTCACTCCACATTCACCCCACCTCCCAGGGAGCACGGCACCCACAGTCCTCTCAGGAAGGGCCGTGGGCCTCTCTGTCCAACACGCGTCTGCCAAGAGGTGTCTGCCCACCCCCAGAAGTCTGGGGTCAGAGGGCAAAGGTCTGCCTTCCCCATGGGGTCAGCATCGTTGGCCGCTCTGCCCACACAGAAGCCTCATTTGGGTCAGCGATCCAGGGAGACCCATGCCACAGAGGGCACCACCTGGGGCCCTCCCCTCGGGCCGCACAGGGGGCCACTCGCCCCGGGTCACCGGGGAGCCCTCGCCAGGACACCCAAGGCTCTTCCCCTGCCAGGCGGGCGGACCCACCCGGGGTGACTCATCCTTCCACCTCCAAGCTTTCCATGGCCACACCCGCCACACCTGAAACATTCCTGCTCTCCTCTCAGTGAGCCCCACCCACTCCCCCAACCGGACCACAGCCAGCTCCTCCTGGGGAAGACCCGGGCGCTCGGGCCTCCCGTGGAGCCGGTCAGCATGCGGCCACCTGCTGGACGCATTCCGTCTGTGCGTTCCTCGTGTGTGTGTGTGGGGGGGGGAAGGTCCCCAGGGGGAGGTCCCCACCCACGCCAACACCAGGACCCAGCTCCACTTGGAGGAGGTCCTCGGGACATCAACCAGCCTGCTGGCCAGGCTGCTCCAGGGCAGAGCCCACCCCACTCCCACGAGCTGCTGGCCCTCAGAGAGGGGTGCCTCCAACAGCCCCACGGGGGCGTCTTCCAGCTGCTCTTGTGCTTACGTCGATTCCTCAGCACAAAAGCTTGAGAAAGTACACCTGCTACCTTTTGGCCCCAAAATGCCTTTGCTTCACCGCCTAAATCCCTCCCATCAGGGGTGCCCAGCAGAGCGGGGCCCACAGTAAGAGGGACTTCAGTGAGAGAGTAAGGACTGTTGGGAGATGGCACGGGAGACGCCTGGGCGCCTAGGCCGTCCGGCAGCCTGGCGCCTGCCCTCCCACCCCCGGACATCACGGGAGATGTTCCGCCCTCACCCAGGCCAGCAGGGAGCTCCGGACGTGCCACCCGGCCCTGGACGGGGGCGTTCTGCCCAGCCCCACAACCACCCTGGCACAGTCCTGCCCGTCCCTGCGCATGTGTAGGAACAGACACCAGAGCGGCCTGGGCCGCCACGGCCCCATCTTCCCTGTCCCTCGCCAGCACACGTGACTCCTGAGGGCCGGCCGGGGCGTGCTCAAACCAGCTCTGAACCTGCTTCTCCTTCTGATGATCTGTGTGCGGCCACCGCTGAGCCTGAGGGTTGAGCCAAAGGCAGGGCTGGCACAAGGGGCGGGGCTGGGCAGGGCTCACCCCGAGGAGGGTTCCAGAGTAAACGACTGTCCCCAGCTACTGCTGTGCTGGATGCCATTTGTATGTGTGCGTGTGTGTGTGCATGTGATGGGGTGGTCCCCACACTGGGTCTGTCTGAGGCAGGGTGGGGACACGAACAAGGCTTCTTGAACTGCTGCGAGCCCATCTGCCCACACTGTCCCCACAGTAACTGAAGCAGAGCCTCCAGGGTGGGGCCCGGGCACGCGCATTCTTTAAAACTCCCAGGCGGTGCCACGTGTGGCCACGACTGAGAGCAGTGTGCACCGGGAGACAGTCTTTAGTGATCCAATGCTTCCTGGAGGGAGGCAGGGAGGGCTGTGTCTTGTGAGGAGCGGCCTTTTGCTTCGGCAGGTGGTTTGGGGAAACGGTCTGCAGAGGCAGCGAGACAAGCAATCTGCTTCCAGTGAAACATCTAGGGGTGATCGTGCCCCACCTCTTACGGCTGCACGGACCCAGAGAGAGGCAGGGCTGGCCTGAGGTCACACAGAGCTGGCAACAGCTCCAGAGAGCGCTCACACCTCCCGGGGCTGCACGAGCTGGGAGGCGGGGTGGATGTGCGTGTGTGCGAGGACACCTGTGCACACACGTGCGTGCCTCAGAGGTGCGGCCAATAAAGAGCCTTGCGCAAGGCTACCTTCCACTCCCGGGAAACATCCTTTCATTTTGTTTTGTTCAAACATCACACACCTTCTAGGAGTCATGCCCTGTAGCAGAGGTAGCTCCCAGAGTTTTAAACCTAGAACCGCTGGTGTACTGATATAGATAGTTTGGTGTGTGGAGAGAGGAGTTTGTTTTATTTGTTTTTTTAATCTCTGTCAATGAGTTTAGCAAAGGAGCAGGAAGCTGGGAAACGTGTGCCATGGAACAGCTGGGCTACTCGGCATTTTTGCATGCGTTGTAACAGGCTGGTGGAAATGCTGGCTAAATCCTCAGCTCCGAACCAAGAGGCGTTGTGAAGAAAGGAGGACTGGCTCCCACAAGGTTTAATCAGGACACTCTGCTCTGGGACAGGCCGCCACAGACACCCTGCCCTCCTTGCCCCTCGGCGCTGCTCCCAAGGGAGAAGCCCAGCAGAGCCTGAGCCCAGTCCGTGCCCGGGACAGGACACCTTCCCAGAGAGTGGAGAGCGGACCCCTGCCCTAGGCGCAGCCTCCGGCCGAGACACGGACCACGCAAGCCCAAGAGCCGGCCAGGGTGGCCCTAGACGGGGCTGTGCCACCCCTCACCCTGGGTGCAAGCCTCTGCCAGCACCTCTGCCCGTGTTGCAGAGGAGGGTGCAGATGGGACCCCAGCCTGTGGTGATGCGTCTCAGGGCAGTGGGCAGAGCGGCAGGTCAGGAGTCCCTGGAGTGAGGAGTGGTGTGCGGAAGGGAGTGGGCTTCAGCATGTGTATGCGCACACACGTGTGCACATTCATGTGTGTGCACGTGCACGCATGTGCGCACGCACATGTGTGTATGTGCACGTGTGTGTGCACATGTGTGTGTGTGTGCACGCGTGGTGGTGGCGGCAGGTTTGGGTCTGAGTCTGAGTAGGCTTGGTCAGCTTTCAGCAGAGGCTCCTAGTGGAGTGATCGGGCGTGAGCGCAGCTGGGCCTTCTCTGGGGCGGAACGACAGTGCGCCAGCCCCTTCCTGCACAATCTGCCCCGCATAGACTCCCCCTCAAGGGGCTTACATTTTCCAGCCCCCATCTCCCATTGGGCAGCCACCTCCCCAGGTTCCTCCTGCTTCCCACCTGGGCTTACGCCCTTTGCCCACAGGCACCCTCAGGAAGCAAGGGCAGCCACGCCCCAGAGCCCCTTCAGGAAAAGACGGGGGGCAGGTTCCAAGCAGACTCCTCCTGCAGGGTCTCCAGGCCCCACAGACACCCTCCTCCATGGGGACTGCCTGGCTGGGCAGGGCATCTGTCTGGGCCCAGNCTGCTGTAAGGGCTTAAGGCCCACTTACAAAGCTTTTGTTAAAATGGAGACAGGGTATAGAGAATGTTCTTTATAGCATGCCACATCTCTCCCAAGTGAAAATTCTTGCTGCTACCACTGCTAAGTAGCATCAGTCGTGTCCGACTCTGTGCAACCCCATAGACGGCAGCCCACCGGGCTCCCCCATCCCTGGGATTCTCCAGGCAAGGACACTGGAGTGGGTTGCCATTTCCTTCTCCAATGCATGAAAGTGAAAATGAAGTTGCTCAGTCTTGTCTGACTCTTAGCGACCCCATGGTCGTTCTAATCAGTTCAGAGGGAAAGAGAGGAGAGAGGAAGAGAGAGAGAGGAAAAAAAGAAGCAGCAACAATGGCTAATGCTCTTATAATATGGAGCCTAATTGTATGCTATTATCTGTTTGACAGTTAAGCAAAATAAAGTGACAGAGATCTTGAAACATGAGAATAAGGCAGAACAAGAAACTGTTTGTAAGAGCAATAATTTCAGACACCCGTGGGGCTTCACATAAAAGTAATTTGCACATAGACAGTGCTCTCTTATGGATGATGGATAAATGTAATTTCTAGCTACTAGTGTATTTCTTCTTATACTAATAAGACAGAAGAATGAAACGCAGGCTAAAATCACTTTGAAAATTAGAGCAATTTCTAAATGAATTGGATTTCTAAATAACTAGACAGTGACTTTTTGGACAGCTCCCTCAGGTCACTAATACAGATCCTCTTTACCAGTTACTTCTGTGATATTCAATATTCTTTAACAATATTGCTCAATGAAGGAAAAGAAAGAAAAAAAAAGTGAAAATGGGCTATGAGTTTTAATCAATAAATGAAAGCCTTCAACTAAGTTTTACATGAGAGAAAACATATATGGACTTTAATCTTTCAAGCAAAATCTTCCTGAAGAAGAGAGATGTGGGGAAATTTTTTAAATTAAAAAAAAAAAATTCAAAGCTGATTACAAATGTACGAGTGCCATCTGGTGTTAGAAATAAAAACAATCACAGCCTTTAGCAGGGTTCACCTCAGTACAAGGTGGTTATGAGGTACTCAAATGGTAATTCTTGAACTGGAATTCACTTTGTGTCTAATACTCAAATGCAACTAGTTATCATTTGGTTTAAAACTCAATAAATCTAGGGAAGTAAAGTTGGTAGAAGCAGTGTTTGCCAGTACCCGTATCTTCCAATATTCCAGGGAAATATGCAGTGCCACAATTTTATACTCTAACATACTTAAATGTTCCCTGATATGTGAAAAGTGTATCTATACTTTCAGAAGCAATGCATCTTTAGAGATACAGGAAAAACAGATGGGTAGCATATTTTTAAGGAAGAGATTTTAAGGCTTATAATGCTAACGTGCTAAGATAAATTTAGCAATATATTTTTTTTTAAAGGAAATATAAGTAGTGGTATTTGACTGTCTTGAAAATTTATGCATTTATCTATTAATAGAACCTGAAAACTATACTTCACTCCATCTCACCCTGCAACTGATTTTTACTACATCTGTATATTTAAAATGCAATAACTCACCCTGTTCTCTTATGTTCCTAGTATATACCCTGAGCTACAGAAGTTTTCTGACAATTTCAAAGACCCACAAAATATTTCACAAACGAGAATACTTACTACTCAAGAAAGGTCAGCCCTCTGATATCAAGCAGTCTTTAGACATGTTCTCTGTAGTTTGGTTGTATTAATGAGTGAAATATATGAATGATCCTTTCTTTGAATAATGCATTAGGCAAGATTTTAGCTATGCTCTTTTCCTACAGATATCTAAGTAACAGGCAGCACAAAATACAGCCATAAAAAGCATGAATGTAGAAGTTATATATCTCTTGTCACACAGAATAAGATTTGAGTAGTTATAATCTATGTTTCTGTGTTATAAAAGCTTGACTTCTATTAAAAGACAAAAACTAGATGTTGGCATCTATTTTTGAAGCATCAGTGAGAGGTTTTATATGTTTTCCAAGGGATAACTGCCTTCCAGAAAGGCCCAGACCAAGAAACACTAGGGGGGCTGGCCACACGTGTCTTCCTCATGTCCCATGACAAATGACGAATGTGGCAAAGGAGAAGACAAACTGCTGCAACTGGGCTCTTAGCACCCTGAGAGCTGCTCTGACTTCAGGGCTGTGGGTGGCTTGGCAAGGGGCAGGATGCGGCTTGAATAAGATGTAAGCATCCAAAATGTTGGATCCACTGGAGGAGGGAATGGCAAACCACTCCAGTATTCTTGCCATGAGAACCCCATGAACTGCATAAAAGAAATGACACTAAAAGGTGAGCTTCCCAGGTCAGAAGGTGTCCAATACGCTACTGGGGAACAGTGCAGGACTGCTAATAGCTCCAGAAAGAATGAAGTGTCTGGCCAAAGCAAAAATGATGCTCAGCTGTGGATGTATCTGGCAGTGAAAGTAAAATCCAGTGCTGTAAAGAACAGTATTGCATGAATCAAGGTAAACTGGATGTGGTCAAGCAGGAGATGACAATAGTGAACGTTGACATCTTAGGAATCAGTGAACTAAAATGGACAGGAATTTAATTCAGATGACCATTATACTACTGTGGGCTAGAATCCCACAGAAGAAATGGAGTAGACCTCATTTTCAACAAAAAAGTATGAAATGCAGTATTTGGGCACAATGTCAAAAACAACAGAATGATCTTGGGTCATTTCTAAGGCAAGCCATTCAAATCACAGTAATTCAAGTCTATGCTCCAACAACCAATGCCAAAGAAGCTTATCAGTTCTATGAAGACCTATAAGACCTCCTAGAACTAACACCAAAAAAGTATATCCTATTCATCCCAGGGGATTGAAATGCAAAAATAGGAATTCAAGAGATACCTAGAGTAACAAGCAAGTTTGGCCTTGGAGTACAAAATGAAGCAAGGCAAAGGCTAACAGAATTCTGCCAAGAGAACACACTGGTCATAGCAAACACCCTTTTTAAACAATACAAGAGACAACTTTACACATGGACATCACCAAATGGTCAATATCAAAATCAGACTGATTACATTCCTTGTGGCCAAAGATGGAGAAGCTGTATACAGTCAGTTAAAACAAGACCTGGAGCTGACTGTGGCTCAGATCATCAGCTCCTTATAGCAAAATTCAGGCTTAAACTAAAGAAAGTGGAGAAAACCTCTAGGCAAGCCAAGTACAACCTAAGTCAAATCCCCTATGAATATACAGTGGATGTGATGAATAAATTCAAGGGATTAGGTCTAGTAAACAGAGTACTTGAAAACTATGGACATAGGTTCATAATATTGTACAGAGGGCAATGAACAAAATCATCCCAAAGAAAGAGAAATGCAAGAAGGCAAAGTGGTTGTCTGAGGAGGCTTTACAAACAGTGAAAAAAGGAAAGAAATGAAAAGCAAGGGAGAAAAGGAAAGGTATACCCAACTGAATGCAGAGTTCCAGAGAATAGCAAGGAGAGACAAGATGTCCTTCTTCAATGAATGATGCAAACAAATAGAGGCAAATAGAAGGGGAAAGACTAGAGATCTCTTCAAGAAAATTGGAGAGGTCAAAGGAATATTTCATCCAAATATGAGCACAATAAAGGACTTAATAGAAGCAGAAGAGATGAAAAAGAGATGACAAGAAGGCACAGAAGAACCATACAAAAAAAATATCTTAATGACACAGATAATCATGATGGTATGCTCACTCACCCAGAGCTAGACGTTCTGCAGTGTGAATTCAAGTGGGCCTTAGGAAGCACTACTGTTAATAAAGCTAGTGGAGGTGATGGAATTCCAGCTATTTAAAAGATTATGCTGTTAAAGTGCTGCACTCAGTATGTCAGCAAATTTGGGAAATCCAGCAGTGTCCACAGGACTGGCAAAGGTCAGTCCTCATCCCAATTCCCAAAAAGGGCAGTACGAAAGAATGTTCAAACTATCGGACAGTTGTACTCATCTTCCATGCTATTAAGGTTATGCTCAAAATCCTTCAAGCGAGGCTTCAGCAGTACATGAACTAAGAACTGTTAAATCTGGGTTTTGACAAGGTAGAGGAACCAGAGATCAAATTACCAGCACTCACTGGATCATAGAGAAAGCAAGGGAATTTCAGAAAAATATCTACCTCCATTTCACTGTCTATTCTAAAGCCTTTGACTATGTGTATCACAATGAACTGTGGAAAGTTCTTAAAGAGATGGGAATACCAGACTACCTTACCTGCCTCCTGGGAAACCTGAGAGAGCGGAACAATAGAGGATGAGATGGTTGAATGGGATTACCAACTCAATGGACATGAACTTGGGCACAGTTCGAGATATGGTGAGGGACAGGGAGGCCTGTCGCTCTTTAGCCCATGGGCTCGCAAAGACTTGGAGACAACTTAGTGACTGAATGACAACATTCAAAATGTTTCCTGAGAAATGATATTATTCATACCAAATTACAAAGTTCAAAAGGTGCTCATAGAGAACTGAAGTTTTGACTTAAGATCAAAACTTCAGTATGAAATTTTTTTTCCTGGAATTTAATACTAATTAGATTAGCTATATTACACTAAATGTGTACTATGTTCTGGAAATTAAAAAGGCATGGAAAAAGTTATGCTGTTTACATAAAATCAAAACTCAATTCAAGAGTAATCAATATATAAGCAGGGGAAATATGTTCCTAGAATACATAAATTTGCAGGAAATTGATGAGTAAATTTTTCCTTTTTATTTTTTTCAATTATCAAGAGCTTTGTGCCCTAACACAAAAAATAAGATTGCTGAGTATTATATTATGGCAGCATCAATTCTGCATATTGCAAATATTCAATTTTACCATGATTTATATTTGAATATAGGTTGATTTTTGCAAACTTAAAAGTACAAAATAACTTTTGACTTTTCAAAAAGTTTTCTCAGTTCAGTTTAGTCACTTAGTCATGTCCGACTCTTCGTGACCCCATGAATTGCAGCACGCCAGACCTCCCTGTCCATCACCATCTCCTGGAGTTCACTCAGACTCACATTCATCGAGTCCATGATTCCATCCAGCCATCTCATCCTCTGTTGTCCCCTTCTCCTCCTGCCCCCAATCCCTCCCAGCATCAGAGTCTTTTCCAATGAGTCAACTCTTTGCATGAGGTGGCCAAAGTACTGGAGTTTCAGCTTTAGCATCATTCCTTCCAAAGAAATCCCAGGGCTGATCTCCTTCAGAATGGACTGGTTGGATCTCCTTGCAGTCCAAGCATTATCTTTAACATTTAGAAATATAAGTCCTAAATTAACATTTTTTTCTTAGTCGTGGTTTGGCCTTTTCTTATTTTTTTTTTCCTCTAAATTCTGATCAAATTTTTGTTAATTCCAAATTTACTTATTTTAGATGTTTTTGGTCAGCATTGATGATATACCATTAATTATAAATATCTGGGTGGAATTATTACATAATACAAATAAGTTTTTACATTATAACTGTAATATTTACAAAAATATTTTGAGAAACTACTATTGTACATCTCAATATTAAGATTACAGGATACTAACAAAGAATAGTAGATATTACTATCAGTTAAAATTATGTTATCATATAACAAAAGCAACCATGAACAATAAATACAGCACCCATAAAAAAGATTCTCAGCACTTCAAATTTTATGCACAAAGTGGGAATATTAATGTATCTATATCTGAACAGTTAAGTTCACAAGATCCAAGTTAGATAAATACAGTTTCCTTGGTAGCTCAGTCAGTAAAGAATCTGCCTGCAGTACAGCAGACCCTATTCAATCCCTGGGTCGGGAAGATCACCTAGAGAAGGAAATGGGTGACCTATTCCAGTATTCTTGCCTGGAAAATACTAGGTACATAGGAGCCTTGCAGGCTATATAGTCCATGGGATTGCTAGAGTTGGACATGACTTAGCAACTAAACCACCATCCACACAGCACTCAACATTTTATAAACATTAATTCAGTTAAAGTGACAAAGGTTCTCATGAAGCAAATGATATTATGTCTATTGATAGATGTGGAAACTAAAACTCAGAGTTTAAATGAGATATGCAAGTTGAAACAGTTAAATACTGACAAATCTGTGATTTAAACCTACTTCTCTTTGCTCATTCCACTGCTGAACAGTGTTTTAAAACTTGGTCCTTACTCATGGTATATTTCAACCCTGAGCTATATATTTCCAAAGATATAGGAGAAACAAACTCAGAGAAATTCTTCAGGAAGCTTATAATCTTTGAGAGATTACATACACTCAGACACACAATAACTTTAGTAAGCTGGTGTGTAGACTTGACTGTTAATATTATAATACAGAGGAGTTGGAGTTAATCAGCTGAGGGATCCCTAATGTCAGTCTCATGGGAGATGAACACAAGCTAGCATAATATTATAATGCATAGTAATGAGGAATTTGATCAAGTTTTATGTAGAACCTTATAAAAGCACACACAAAAAAGAGCAATTAATGCAGTCTTAGGTTTGGGGTGCATTGTTAAAAACATCCCCCAGAGTAATAAACTTGAGAAAAATTTTGAAGGTCAATTAGGAATTATAAAAGTGAAGAGAACAGAGATTTAAAGGCATTACAGACAGAGAAAATAACACATGAAAAGTCTCAGCAGGGGGAGAACAGGTAGTAGCTGGTGAAATTACAATTTAGTTCCTAACAGCAGATCCATATTATGTGTATTAGAATGGCAAGAGCTAAAACCAGGCATGGAAGAAGGGACAAGTCAGGAAGGACCTTATATATTTAAGATGATTTGGCATCATGGAATATTTTAAGCCAGTAACTAATGGATCGAATTGACAACAACATAGAAACACATTACAGGGTCTTGTCATGAGAAGCAGAAAAAAGGGATATTGATTTTTATTTTAATTAACTGGTCAAGAAAATGATGAGCCTTGAATGATGGATTAAGACAAATAAATGTTGAATATATATGACACACAGGTATAAAATGATCCAATAATAAGTAAAACATATTGACATATATTTACTTATTTGTCATATTTATCATTTTATAATAAATATTAAATATATAAATATTACCTATAAGAAATGAAATGGTAATATAGTATTCATCACATTGTGATAAAATATTATCAACAAATGCAGCAACATGAAAATGTTAGTTGAAGTACACTGGGAAATTTCTAAAATCTATTACAACTAGAATTTTCTACATTGTGAACTTTTTATACTTCTATGAGGAAGAGATATAGACTCTAAATAGTTTTTAAATAATATAATTAACAAAGAACATGTGGGAAGGAAAGAGAAAATTTCATGTCTCTAAAATAAATAAGATTCTATTTAGAAATGAAGTCTGCTAAAATGTTCTCCTACTAATTAACTAAAGGAAGAATGATGTTTAAGTAAATCATTTTTATGCTTAATGAATCCACAATGTTCTGGATTTTATTTTTTTTAATTACCTTTTTAAAATTATTTTTTGATGTGTTTTATACCTGTCCTTACAAAAACATTTATTTAGCATATCAACTCTTTTTCTACAGTTTTACAAGTTATTAAAAACATCACCAGATATATAAATAAAGTTCCAGTGCATTGTCTTGCACTAAACAGTTGTTAGCATTTATCTTTTGGGAAGTAATATTATGTCTTCTACTACTAAACTATGATAAATCTGACCGTGTACTAAGAAGTCAAAATTTAAAAGCCTAAAGCAAGAATTAAGAACTTTTTATTACCACTTAGTATGTGACTTAAACGCAGAAGGCATGACATTGTATAGGCTTTGGGAAAGGGTGTCACAAAAACGTGAATTCTCTACATCGTGTGGAAGAGGGGGAAACTTCAAAATCACTGTATTCATATTAATGATGGAGATAAAAAATATGTTTGTCTAAACCTTTTTTTAGTTTTAAGGAGACAAGTATAGATATATAGAATGATAGCACTGGAGGAGCATATAAGAAAAAACAGAAGCTATAGAATGTTCAAGAACCCTGAGTCTTCCAAGAAACTTTTTGGCTTCACACAGTACAACTTATACCAGTCTTTAACTCTATGAAGTAATGTTGCTGCTTCTATGCTCAGTCGTGTCTAACTCTTTGTGACCCCATGGACTGTACCAGGCTCTTCTATCCATGGAATTTTAAAGGTAAAACTATTGGAGTGGGTTGCCTTTTCCTCCTCCAGCATGTCTTCCTGACTTAGGGATCGAACCTGTGTCTCCTGTTGGCAGGTTGATTCTCTGCCACTGAGCCACCTGGAAATCTACATATGAAGCAATAAGTAGTGATACATAATTAAACATTTGATGCTGTTTAGTCACTAACCTGTGTCTGGCTCTTTTGGAACCCCATGGACTATAGCCCACCAGGCTCCTCTGTCAATGGGATTTCCCAGGCAAGCATACTGGTATGGGTTGTCGTTTCCTTCTCCAGGGGATCTTCTGACCCAGGGACTGAATCCACATCTCCCGCATTGCAGGTGGATTCTTTACAGCTGAGCCACCAGGGAAGCCCAAATAATTAAATATGAATAGCTGCATATCCACCTTTAACATGGTAAAGAATCTGCCTGCAATGCCAGAGACTTGGGATCAATCCCTGGGTTAGGAGGAGTCCCTGGAGAAGGGAATGGCAATCCACTCCAATATTCTTGCCTGGAGAATTCCATGGACAGAGGAGCCTGGTGAGCTACAAGTCCATGGGGTTGCAGAGTTAGACACAACTGAGAGATTAACACTTTAACTTTCATGTAGCTATTGGATATATAACTACTTGAACAATGACTCCTAATAGATTTGGAACTTTTACAGTTAATATATGTAAGAATTATATATAAAATACATCTATAAGAATTATATACAAACTTCTACAGGAGCACAGTAGAATGGAATTGTTTTCATTCTGGGAGGGTTAAAAAGGTTTATTTGTGATACATTTTGAAGGAAGAGTTGGAGTTTAATGATAGAAGATGTAGGGTATTAGATATATTCTCTAAAAATAAATAAATTTTCTTAAAACAAAATAAAAACTCTTATCGTTTTTTAGCAATGAAATAAACTTTTTTTTAAATTGTCTTTGTTGCTGTACACTACCAGAATGTAAAAGTATAGAAAAAGAATGAGACTTCTTTAATAAGGCACAGGAACTAAAACTCCAAAAGAATGATCCCTAAAGGTGAAAATATTCAAATGCCAAGAACAACTCAAAGATGATCATAAATATACAACTTTATAGCAGTATGCTAAATGTCCTAGTTAATACAATATGGAAGCAAAAAGCTACAAATATACTCGGAAGGATAAATGCAAAATTAAAAAATCAACAGCTCCCTAAATAACAGTAATGCCCAATTAAAGGTAGTGGAAAATTATAATATCAATTTAAGCTTTAAAATACATAGGAATTCACATTAAATCAGTAGGGACATTCAATAAAAAGAAATTCATGTGAGAAAAGGGATTCTATAAGGGAATCCTACATTTTACATGGGAATCTTTACAATCTTTTACAATCTTTACATTGGAAGACTCAATATTTTTACAATGACAGTTCTTTTAATAATCAAAAGTAATTGAAATAATAAATAATATGGTTTATGCATCTTGACCTCCAGATTACAAAATTGTTCTGGAAGGGAGAGACTAGTGGGGAGGAAAGCATACATTTTAAAAGAAGAATAATGAGAAAAGACTGGTCACACCAAGATAAAAAGTAAAAGTCAAGAGAAATCAAAAGAGTAAAATATGGCATAAGAATAAAAAAATAATAATAACTGTCTTAGTCACTCTGAGGTGCTATCGCACTTTACCATAGACTGGCATGGTTTAAGCAACAAACATTCATTTCTTATAGTTCTGGAAACTGGAACTCTAAGATCAGAGAGCCTGCATGGTTAGGTTCTGCTGAGGACTCTTCTCAGGTCTGCAAACTGCCTCAGTTCAGTCAGTCCAGCCTCTCAATCGTGTCCAACTTTTTGTGACTACATGGACTGCAGCACACCAGGCCTCCCTGTCTATCACCAACTCCCAAGAGTTTAGTCAAACTCATGTCCATTGACTAGGTGATGCCATCCAGCCATCTCATCCTCTGTCATCCCCTTCTCCTGCCTTCAATCTTTCCCAACATCAGGGTATTTTCCAATGAGTCAGCTTTTCGCGTCAGGTGGCCAAAGGATTGGAGTTTCAGCTTTAGCATCATTCCTCCCAAAGAACACCCAGGGCTGATCTCCTTCAGAATGGACTGGTTGGATCTCCTTGCAGTCCAAGGGACTCAAGAATCTTCTCCAACACCACACCTCCTACCTCCACTTAGAGCCTGACATGGCAGAGAGAAGGCTAGCTAGATGTCTAGCCTCTTCGAAGGCCAGTAATGTCATTCATGGGGACTCCACCCTCATGACCTAATTACTTCCCACGGGTCCTCCCTCCAAATAATATCAGAGTAGTATTAAAGTTTCAACATATAAATGGAGAGGACTGGATAAAGATCCAATCAGTCCATTGCAAGAACTGATTCAAAATAATTAATAAGAGAAACCCATGACTATATGAGAATGCATTATATGATAAAGATTGCATTAAAAATAAAAACGGAAAGATAGGCTTTTCAATTTATAACATTAGAATATTGTTTTACCCATACAAAAGTAAGAAGTTTAAAAGTAGGTGAGAGGTTTACATAGAAATATGCAAAATTAAATTTTAGGTGATTAAAGCTAAATGTCAAATGAATAAAAGAATATTAAAAGAAAAATAGAAAATTGTAATTTTGGTATGAGGACACTATTTCCTAAACCACATATAGCCAAGATGTCATAGAGAAACAGAATGACAAGTTTAACTGCAGAAAAAATGAAAATCTTCTTTAACTATAAATTATGAGACATCTGATGTATTAAAGAGTTAAGAATTTATGCTATAATTGGCAGAAATGTTTGCAAATGGCATAATATGTAAGGGATTAATATCCAAAATATATAAACAGCTCCAACTAATAAATAATTTTAAAACAGTAAACCTGAGAAAAGCTAAGAAATTCATCAGAGTATTGCAAAATGGTTGAGTTTTCAGACTGCAATGATCTATTCTATGATTTCTTTTGTTTGAGTCAAATACAAGAGAGAAATAGAAAGTGAAAGTGACAATAAGTTATTTTTATGCTCTAAATCAGTGCTGCCCAATATGAGAGCCACATAAAACTTTAGTACATACATTTAAAAAGGTAAAAACAAACAGGTAAATTTTGCTTTAATTTTAATGAATTTATAATTAATTTTAATGTTTCATTTAACTAAAATATTATCATTTCAACTTTTAGTCAACATAAAAAAATCACTAATTAAATGTTTACATTGTTTTTCTTACTGTGTCTTCAAAATCTAGCAAGGAATTTACAAATAGCCCATTCCAATTAGTACCAGCCATGTTTCAAGTTCTCAGTAACCACACGTGTGACCTGTTTCTACTATATTGGACAGTAGATACCTACACTGCATTTGGTCATACATGATATTCACCAGTGCTTTCTTAAGGTTAGGGCTCTGCACACAGGCCTGCGGAGTATGCCTATAGCACAGAATCCTCTGTTATAGTCACCACAGTTACCACTAAAGATTAGCACCCAAACCATCTGCTATGTTCTCATTAATGCACATTTAGTACAAAGATATGAGTGACATCAATATTACAAACTTGCTTTGGTGAACAAAAGGCAGCATGGAATCCTGAAAAACAGAATTAACATTTGTGATCAATAAATATCTGTTGAATGAAAGGGAATGGGTTTAAGGAACCATAGCCTAGTTAGGCAGTTAAAAGCTGTGTGATCTTGACCAAAACATTTTGTGTCTTTTAACCCCAGAATTCACAAAAACCTACTTAAGAAGGCAGTAAAGTTGGTGGAAATCAATGGGATGATTTTCTAAATTTACTTATTTATGCCACCTTCTCTCTCCCAAAATGAATTAAACAGTGAAAAACTTGAAGACATTTATAGAATTCAAAAAATAAAAGAGTTTTCTTAATTAAAAAAATGGCAAATGAAAACAATAGCAAAATTGGAATAAGAGCTCACTGTGCTACCATACAGTTCTTTATCATTATGTGAATTTTGCCCCCCGGTGTAGTTTTTTTTTTTTTTTTTAACCAGTCAGAGCAGTGAAAACAAAATCATAGTTTGATTAACAAAGCTCTATATGTAGGGCTTGTAGCTATGACTCAGGCTGTTTCAGAAGGAATTCCAGGCACACCACATTGTACGTTTGTAATACTGGGCCTACCTGCCCCTCAGTTTCTTCATGAAAAAGGATAATACAAGTATTTACCTTAAAATATTTATCCCTATAAGGATTAAATAAGTCATGATATATAAAGTTATTGGATGTTTGTCTGTGATATTGTGTGATATGTTAGGTGCAATTAGTTTCTTACCAATGAAATTAAGAATACAGAGATGACACAAGTGTTTAGTTCAGCTCAGTTGCTCAGTCATGTCCGAGTCTTTGTGACCCTATGGGCTGTAGCACGCCAGGCTTCCCTGTCCATCACCAACTCCCTGAGTTTACTCAAACTCATGCCCATTGAATCGGTGATGCCATTCAACCATATCATCCTCTGTTGTCCCCTTATCCTCCCACCTTCAATCTTTCCCAGCCTCAGGGTCTTTTCCAATGAGTTAGCTCTTCACAACAGGTGGCCAAATTATTGGAGTTTCAGCTTTAGCATCAGTCTTTCCAGTGAACACCCAGGACTGATCTCCTTTAAGATGGACTGGTAGGATCTCCTTGTAGTCCAAGGGACTCTCAAGAGTTTTCTCCAACACCACAGTTCAAAAGCATCAATTCTTCGGCTCTCAGCTTTCTTTATAGTCCAACTCTCACATTCATACATGACCACTGGAAAAACCATAGCCTTGGCTAGATGGACCTTTGTTGGCAAAGCAATGTCTCTGCTTTTTAATATGCTCTCTAGGTTGATCATAACTTTTCTTCCAAGGAGTAAGCATCTTTTAATTTCATGGCTGCAGTCACCATCTGCAGTGATTTTGGAGCTCCCCACCCCCATGTCCCTCAAAAAATCTGCCATTATTTCCACTGTTTCCCATCTAATTGCTATGAAGGGATGGGACTGGATGCCATAATCTCTGTTTTCTGAATGTTGAGCTTTAAGCCAACTCTTTCACTCTCCTCTTTCACTTTTATCAAGAGGCTCTTTAGTTCCTCTTCACTTTCTGCCACAAGGGTGGTGTCATCTGTATATCTGAGGTTATTGATATTTCTCCTGTCAATCTTGACATTTGTGTAGGGACAGAGCAGAAGGCCTTGCATATAATAGTTATTTAATAAAAATGTTATTTAATATATGTATATATATATATTTTAAAATCTTAAACTTGTATTTAGCACATTATATTAAATACTAAAAGATAATTGCCAAAATAGAGCATATAAAAGTCGTCACTTTAAGAGAGATAATCTCATCTAACAGGTCTGGATTGCCATCTCTGCCTATTCTGCTGATATTGCAGCCATTACCCCTTTGGAAATGAGCACATGAAGAAAAATCTCAATGAGTAGTAGCTAATGGGAGCTCTGAAGTGGAATGCAGAAATGGATTGGCAATTTGAACAAATACAGTCCTATCAGTAAGTGACCATTGTAAAAGACAGTGCCATATTGTCAAGGTAATTATTCTTAAAGTCCTTCTCTGTTATGCTACATAAAATTCTATTTTACACCATTCCACTCCTCTATAATCTAACTACCAAGTCAGTTATGCCATCAAGTTAGAGACACTCCATAAACCACTGTTGATTCAACTGAATTTACACTTGCAGATTGTCAAATTCCATTATGATTTACCACCTAAAGGAAAATAGAAACATATGTAATAATTGTCCTAAGTTTTACATTGTTAAGTGAAAGTGTTAGTTGCTCTGTCATGTCCAACTTTTTGCCAGCCCACAGACTGTAGCGCGCCAGGCTCCTCTGTCCATGGGATTCTCCAGGCAAGCATACAGGAGTGGGTTGCCATTTCCTTTTCCAGGGGACCTTTCTACCCCAGGGATTGAACCGGGGTCTACCTGCAGTGCAGGTAGATTCTTAACCATCTGAACCACCTGCAATGCTGGTCGATTCTTAACCATCTGAGCCACCAGGGATTGTAACTATTAGCAAAATTAGCTTTTCTGTCCCTTCTAAAGGATAAATTGCTCCTATATGAAAATTTAATTAATACATATCTATGAAGAATTCAGACAGTAAGGACCTTGGACTTTAAAGCATATATATGACAGGATTACAGGTCACCTATACATGTTTGCACATAAAAATATGTGATTTAGAAAATGAGTATAAGTTCTCTTGTTTATACCAATTCCCATTTGTAAGTGTAACTTACAGGAAACATCTTGGATAGAATTATGTGCTCTTTTCAGTTCCCCAGTTCATTAAAAACTTCCAACTTTTAGTATAATTCCCCTCAGGATTTTACTGGGTGCTCACTGCTATTTGCAGACACATATGGCCTATACTGTGTTGGAATCCTTTTATAGTTTCTCAGTGAGTAACTGCTCTTACCATGCAAAGGGAAAAGTGAGGCTGACTGATTTGTCTTCAAGAGCCTAGGGACTACCCCTAATTAGAGAAATAGCTTTGTATTTTCCAGCAATATCTCCTAACCATTTTTACCCCTCAATTTCAAGCTTGAATTCTGTATTCCTTAAATTTTAGGAAATATATGGGTGTTTAGAAATATTATAGAAGGACGTGTAGTCAAACAGAAATAACTTCCTAAAATTTAAAAGATACACGTTATACAAATATAATCCTGAATATACATAAGAGACAAATATGACTATGCATGCAAAATTTTAGTAATAGCTATCCCTGACTTTTTTAACAGATTTTTATTTCATTTGTGATTTTTTTTTTGTATTTTCTGAATGTTCTATCATGAATAAGCTTTTCTCTGAGGTCGTAAAAAATTACCACTATCTGGAGGGTAGAAATGATGCAGGAAAGGAATCTGCTTCCAATACTGTGGTAAGCAACAGCTTCTTGCACACAGAGAAAAAAGCAAATGTGTTCACAAAATCCAAGGCATATTATTTATTTCACTTGTACTGTGACTGTAACCTAGTTCAAATCCAGTAACTTCAGGCAAAGCCAGAAGGCAGAATCGTCCTCTATAATCTCAATGTCGCTTTACAGTGATGAGGATCCCTGGACTCTCCTATCCGTCCTTGCATTTATACACTCAGCATTTCTCTGTGTCCTAGTTTCACTCTACTTTTATAGCTTCAAATGATGAAACATAGCAATCAGGCATACCCACCCGCCCTGGATTTTAACAAAGGAGGATAAAATAAATCACAGTAATTTTGCCTGCTGTTGAAAATTAATATTCATTGCCCAATTAAAGAAGAAAAGGTCCGATAATATCATGTAAGTCATTAGGTCTGGGGGTGTCACTTCTGTACTATCTAAATTATAATATTCATCATTTCTTGGTCCTGTGTGGCTCTTATAACAGAGACTACAAACAATGTTTTAAAGCTACCCAGAAGCTGGGTAGATGCTAAGAACTGTGTTAAAGAATTCAAAAAGTCCTTGATACTTAATATCATCAAGGGCAAGGGAGTATTTGGGAGACAGTGCAGCAGAATAAAGATAGGTTGGCAGGCTTTCTGCCATCTAAAAGTTATACGGCAGAAGAAAACCAAATTTCTGCATTCCCTAGAAACTGAATGAGCACAGCAAAGCAAACTATAATCATCTTTCCCTAAAAAGCCATTTTACTGTTCACTCTTCTTGAAATGTAAACACCAAGCATGTGATTAACTTGTTTTCTAGTATGTTCAGTTTAATTGTCACACACATTTAAGGTAAGCCTTGCCTTAAGATAGTTTCTTTGAGACTGAAATACTCAACTTACACCACACCTGAAATAAGGCGAATAAGAAGGAATTTTTTAGTATCTTGCTAGAAATTGGGATTCAATATCATAATTTTGCTAGAAAAAAATAACTGCAAATACTCTAAGCTGATTCTCAATTTTACCTTCTGTGAAAAGAAGTTTGAGAGAGGAAACAAATTTTCCCACTTTTTCTAGACCTAACGCCTTTTCCATGTTTGAGCAAATACCATTCCTCTTTAAACATTTTCAGTTGTTAATAATTACTGACTCTGGCTAATTCTGGGATTGCCTTCTCTCCTTTTGTCATCTCACCATCTGACATAATTGCTAACATGCAATGCAAAAGCTGGAAGTTAGGTAACAGGAAGTCAGAGAAGACATTCATATTTTTTAAAAAAGGTCTTTTGAAGAAAGGTGACAACCAATATGGGAAGAAGGGTTCAACATAACACATGGATACTTAAATAGGCACTTTTATATGAACTACTACACATATGATAAAAATCAGGAAAATAATAACTATGTACTATTTCTCATTTTAGGAGCTGAATTGACTGCTTTATGTAATTATGTCAATACAGTAATTATAATACTGTATATATAAATATTTATACATAAGTACCTTACCTACAAGTTTGCCGATTATTCATAAAGCAACTTAAGTCACATATCTATATGTATATTGAGTTCAGTTCAGTTCAGTTGCTCAGTCGTGTCCAACTCTTTGTGATCCCAAAATCACAGCACGCCATGCCTCCCTGTTCATCACCAAATCCCAGAGTTTACTCAAACTCACGTCCATCGAGTTGGTGATGCCATCCAGCCATCTCATCCTCTGTTGTCCCTGTCTCCTCCTGCACCAAATCCCAAAATCTGTTATTCCACATTCAGTTCTAACCNTATATATATATATATGTTGCCAGGCAAAATCAAAAGTATTTTAAATACCTTGGGATGAGCTAGTAGCAAGTTGGCAGCTTCCTCAAAATACTCCAGGTCCACCTCCTCCAGCTGCTTGGGCAGGTCATCGTAGGCAAAATATGCTAAAGCCAGCACTGCAAAGCCACGGACAGCCAAAAGACTGGCCCGATATTCAACTAGACCCCCGATGCCCCCAAGCAAATCAACAAGTCCTGGGAATGGGCCTTCTCCTAAGAGCAGCAAAAAGAGAAGAAAATGAGATCAGAAAGAGGATCAGAAGGGCTGAGTAGATAACGGCAAAAGTACAAGCTGAGCAGAATGAATTTCACTTTAATACACAACGAAATGGCTTGTTACTTTTAAAATATTGTGGGAAATCCTAGTTCAACAACTGGATGCCCTTTTTTTTTGCTTTTATCCCCACCAGCCGTGTTTTCCAGGTCCCTCAAGATGAGTCTCACCTGGAGGCAGGAACAGGGCTCCTCTCACACGACCTTCTCGGATGGGCACCCGCTGCAGGTCGGGGCTGGAGAACCAGCGCTGCAGCACTTGGCTGGCCTTGGGCTGAACCTCGCCTACCTTGTGTATGTAAACTGAGTCATATAGATCCAGAGTGATGCAGGTGGGTGTGTTCATCACATCCCTCTTAATCAGCCTGTCAAAAGGCCTCTCGGACTTCAGGGACCAGAGGAGGCCCATTGGATGGACCCCCATGTAGTGGCCCCCCATGGCAGGATCTCGCTTCAGGTCCAGTTCCCCAGCCTCATTAGCCCTGTAGAAAGCTCGGGACCGGTATAGATTCCCCTTGTCATCCTTCATGGTCGCCATGAGGGTCACCATTTGCAGTGGGGGCAGGCCAGTTGCTTGGATGTGCACAGGCTCATCTGCCAGGGCACTTGCCGGGGTAGCTGTCAGCTGGAACATTGGCAACAGGCAGAGGGACCAAGTGGTGTTTCCTGCAGTGGGAGAGAAGACTCTAAGTTGGAGACTTTGGTTCCAAGGAAGAGACTCAGACAAGGCTTACACTGGCCCAGAATACTTCTGGAAACTAGTGCAAAATACACAGAACATTTGGAGGAAGGAAAAATAAGGTGTGCAGAACATACTCATTATTCTCATTTTACATATGAGGACAGGTTAAGTGGCATGCCCCTTAAGTGTTGTAAATAATTAATAGTAGAACTGGAAATTCAAGCTAGGTCTTAACACTACAGCCTCCTGTCTTATCCATTATACCACTGAAGGAAATCTTAGTTTTGTGGTTTTGAGTAAATTGAGCTTCAGTTCTTCAGCTGAGATCATTCCAGATGACCTATTTCACAGGTGTTTGTTAGGCTCCAAAGGGTAATGCATGATTCAGGGTTTCCTGGAAGGATCAGTGCTCTTTTTCAATTCCCATATCTACATAAACAAGAAATATGTTACAGTATTGTTTCTTTTTCTCTTTTTCAAATTTCCAATCTCTCTCTGCCATTGTAAGACCAACCACCAGCTCTTTTCAGAGTTCCCATTATTTGTTATTTTTCAGGGAAAATAAAATTTCATGATCTGCTTCGGTGGCTTTCCAGTGGAGTGGTAAATATCAAATGTTGTTTGTAGCAAAGAGAATGAAATATACATTTGGTCAGCTATTTCATACTCTGCCCTTTTATGAGCAAAATTGGGGTATTCTCCTCCCTCACTCCCTTCCTTCTTTCTTTCTCTCCTTTTTTATATACCTCATTCACAAAGGATTTGAACCTGTTTATAGGTAACAGAGACATAAAAAATAAAAATAGGATCTGGGAAAATATGAACTAGAATCAGAAACACTGAATGAGTACAACCAAAGGAAAAAAGGCAACCTGCCAGTTGTGTTGTTCTAATTATNCTCATTCACAAAGGATTTGAACCTGTTTATAGGTAACAGAGACATAAAAAATAAAAATAGGATCTGGGAAAATATGAACTAGAATCAGAAACACTGAATGAGTACAACCAAAGGAAAAAAGGCAACCTGCCAGTTGTGTTGTTCTAATTATTCTTATAGAAAGGGTTACCACTTTATCAAAGGAAAGGAAAAAGTGAGGCCTTTCCAATATTTTCCTAAAAGAAATTTCTCACATGAGACTTTGACACAGATATGCATCATTGTCCAACAATGTCT
Organism: Neotragus pygmaeus; assembly: GCA_006410875.1. Classification (NCBI taxonomy): domain Eukaryota; kingdom Metazoa; phylum Chordata; class Mammalia; order Artiodactyla; family Bovidae; genus Neotragus; species Neotragus pygmaeus. The sequence goes on along the minus strand of SJYV01036922.1, from coordinate 866,360 downwards.
TCAGACAAACTGTAGTAAAAGGTGTCCCCTCAGAAAGTTTGATCCTCTAAGGGATCCTTGATTTTATTTTATGGAGGAATGCAAAGTGAGGGTTTTAGGCTTTATATTTGTGACCAGAAAAGATTCTGGAGAAAATAAACAGGGTCTGGAAGTGCAGGGGCAGAGTGAAGTTGCTCAGTCGTATCCGACTCTTTGCAACCCCATGGACAGTAGCCAACCAGGCTCCTCCGTCCATGGGATTTTCCAGGCAAGAATCCTGGAGTGGGTTGCCATTTCCTTCTCCAGGGGATCTTCCCGACCCAGGGATCTGAGATCCTGTCTGTCAGCAATCCTTAGGCGGACAAATATTAGGGTTCCACTTTAAATCACCTGGGAAGGGAGCCAAGCCTGGGCTATTAGAGAAATCTAATAGCCAGAGTATCTGCCAAATACTGTATCATTTCTTTAGATCCTTTGGGATCTTCCCTTTATTTATCAGGAATCACATTCCCTTGAGGCACGCCTAGAAGATCCATATCCTCTTGTGCTTTCATTCATTCTTTTCTAAGGTGGGCTTCCCGCAGATCTCCACCCGAACATTAACTCTCTGTAAGATCACTCTTCTGCAGGGGCAGAAGCAGGATCTTCATGCTCAGTTCTTCACTGTTGAAAGGGGCTCTTCAGAGGACAGAGAGGGTGAAGGAAAAATGCATTTCATGCTTCTTTTACGAAAAAGTGATTTCCTAGGAAGTCCCTGGTGGTCTAGTATTTAGAACTCCACTCTCTCAATGCCAAAGGTCTAGCTTCCATCCCTGGTTGGGGAACTAAAATTCCACAAACTGCTCAGGACAGCCAAAAATTTAAAAAGCAAAACAATTTTAAAAAGAAAGTCATTTTCTGCAAAGGACACACTCCCTCTCACCTGATCCCCCATCAGCAACCAGTATTACTGACCATTTGAAAACTCATGGTCAATAGAATAATTTGGAATAAATAGAAAGATTGTGAATGTTTTCCTTTAATACCAGCAGAGTTCTTCACAGAAGGAGGTTGCATCACTTCAAACTTCCTGGGTCTTAGGGAGATAGGACATGTAATATGAATAAGAACACCCCATATCCTGTGTGACATTTCAGGGCTCCCTTGGTATTTTCTGATCTTTGTATCTTCTATTTCTTTCTTCCCAAAAAAGAAATCATTAAGAAGGGGTACTTGAGAGCCTTATTCCACACATTCTTCTTTCTTCTCAAAACTTCCTCATAATGTATTGACTCACTACAGATTTTATTTTCAAATGGAATTTATTTGAACTACTTAACATAACTACTCTCCTGAATGCATTCTGCATCTGGTCTCATTCTCCTAGGTGGATTGCAAACTCAAGGGCAGCAACCATGTGTTAAAACTTTAGGAAATGTATCGATACTCATATAGTAAATTATACATTATATATACTTCAGAGTTATGAAATTCATAATGAGGGCAAGAAAAAATAGCAGGAAACAAGTAATTAAGATACTCTACTTATATAGTCCTCTTGTAATGTAAAATATTAGAGTTTCTTTACAAATCATGGTCTCTCTTTATCTGAGAATTGGCCCCTAAGCCCAGAGACGGACACTCCATAGCTATGTTTATACCATGTGACCTCCTTCTTGGGGGCTGTTGCTGACTGGATCAGGACTGGGGTCCTGATTCAAGACATGCCTGGAATGTTCCTACCTTGCCAATTTGGAATGGGGACCCAGAGCTCATCAGTCCCTTTATCAAGGTAAGGACTAAAGGTGAAGCAGAGGTAGTAAAGTTGGGTAGCAACTTTGGTAGCAAAGTTGACTTGCGTGGCTGTGCCTTTTACATCCTGAAATTTTGCACCCACAGTGCCCTCTTCCCTCACGCTAGTCCTGTCCCTGGACTCTTTCTGTGTGAGTGTATCCATGAAATGCAGACGCTGCATCCAGATAATCACAGAAAACCAGCCTTGGGGTAGAGTATGGACATTTGAAGAAAGCGTAACAGAGACAGAGAGAAATTAGTTTGTTCCTATTCTGAGAAGCCCCTGAAGAAAGGTCTGCAATTACGGAAATAAGCATCAGCGGAAAGAGAGAGACCGGAAGATAGGTTTCAGAAGATTTCAGTCTTTGAAAGGAATCTTTCTTAGAATTTTGTTTTAGGGTCTCAGGACTTAGCTGACTATGCTTACTGTTTTATCTCCTAGTTTTTTTGGAGCTCCTGCTAAATGTGCAAAGCTACTGCTTCTGAATTGTCAGAAATTCCCTGTAATGGTCATTAGTATTCTAGGTCTAGATTTTTCCATTTACACCAAGGTATATGCAAGGGATTAGATTATAATGATAGTTCCTGTAAGAAGTAGGAGTTCTCCCAAGAGCACATGAAATAGAGAGAGAGATCATTGGGTAAGTCAACAATGTGTGCTTGTGAATGGTGTCTCTGGTTTCTTAGCCACACACAGAGTAGGAAGTAACCACATGATCAGCAATCCCAGTCACTGCCTTTGGAATGTGGGCTAAACAAAGTCACATTTCACAGGCTGATGAGGCAGATCTAGTGAAGATATGGTAGGGATCCAAGGCAAAGTTTGACAGATGGCCTTTGCAGAACTTAGTTGTAAACCTCTTGGATCTCAGATTAGTCAAACCTCTGTGTCATCTGTTCTTTATATAACACTCTCTTATAAATTCAAGAAACAAGAAAAATCCAAGATTTAAATATTGGGTTGGCAGAAAAGTTCATTTGGGTTTTCCTTAGTATCTTACAGAAAACCCAGAATGAAATTTTTGGTCCACCCAATATATACACATGTATACACACACACACTCTTACAAAAGAAGATTTGGGATACTCAGTGGGGTTCTGAGGAACTCTGAGGTTCTGTAAAATGTCATTAGGGTTTCCACAAGGGCTCTTAATTGGAAAAAAAGAGAAACAGCTTTTGAACTTCAAGTGTGAGGTGAAGGACAGGACTAAGCAGTTCCATTTCTGGTTGTTTAGCCCCGTAGGGTACTGTGTGAAAGGACCATAGCCAGAGACCATTTTCAGTTTGAGATGCAAATTAGTGGAGCTTTTGATGGCTAGCGAGCTCAATGTTCTGTGGAGAGGACACTGTGCTGATGAGTGCCTCTCCTCCCTGAATTACCTCCTCCAAATCCCACTCTGCTCTGTGGACTGAGGTAGAAAAGAAAACGAGTCTATTGGTGTAATATAGAGGGAAATTTGCTGGTAATACAAGTGGTCCTGTTTCACTGGCATGATCTTTAACAACTGAAAAATACAGCAGTGGCTCCAGGAAAAGGGTAAAGACAAATCAAATATCACAATTATTTGACAAGTAATGGGGTTGGTTATTTTAAGTGGCCTTTGCAATTCAATTCTCCCCTCATTTCCCTTTTTTCTGTAATAGGAAACAATTACTGAGCACTTACTAAAGGCTCATCACTGGGTAATAGGAATCTTCATAGTAAAGCCTTTTCACTTTTCAAGACCCTTTTATGTTTATTATTTCTCTTGACCCTCACAAAAAAATCTATGGGAATAAAAAAAAAATCATTATTATCCTTACATTGTATATTAGAAAACTGAGTTCAGCTAGTTAAATGACTTACCCAAACTTGCCTATGTTGTTAATGATGAAGTAAGAATTTTAACCAGTGCCATCTCACCCTATTTACACATCTTACTTATCTTCTCCAAATGAGGGTAGACACGTGAAAGCTCACTCTTTTCCTGGCCCCTCCCTCTTGCTTTTCTTTCCTACTTCTTTCTTGATTTTAACTTCATCTTTCCCTTTCCCCAACTCTGAAGACTTATGTTAAATATTAATATATATCCTGGTATACCGTCTTTCTTGATTATAACTCTAAACTTCCCTGGTGGCTCAGATGGTAAACCATCTGTCTACAATGTGGGAGACCTGGGTTCGATCCCTAGGTTGGGAAGATTCCCTGGAGAAGGAAATGGCAATCCACTCCAGTAATATTGCCTGGAAAATCCCATGGACAGAGGAGACTGGTAGGCTACAGCCCATGGGGTCGCAAAGAGTCAGAAATGACTGAACGACTTCACTTTCTTTCTTTCTTTCTTTCTTTCTTTAAAGCCCTTTGGTTAAGTATTAATATATACCCTGGTGTGGCAGAATTAGTAATGGAACAGTAGAATTAAACTTTATAGTCCATAAACCCACATATGTAGGAAATATAAATTTTTTCTATTTTTCTAGATTCAGAGTAATTTCTATTTGTGACCCAGGGATCAAACCTGGGTCTCCTGCATTGCAAACGGATTCTTTGCTGTCTGAACCGATGCAGGCCCGATGGGTGTGCTAGTGGTAGAGAACCTGCCTGCCAATGCAGGAGACTCAAAGAGGCGTGGATTCGATCCCTGAGTCAGGAAGGTCCCCTGGAGTAGGAAATGAAAACCCACACCAGTATTCTTGCCTGCAAAATGCGGGCTACTGTCCCTGGGGCCGCAAAGAGTTGGACACGACTCAGTGACTGAGCATGCCTGATGATGTGCTTACTTGATGATGCAGTCTTCTAAACCCATTTTACAGTGGATTCCAGTGGTTCCAAATTCATATACCCATTGGGGTCAGACAGGTAGTATAAATTTATAGATAAAGACCAGAGATGAACAAAATATAAGACTGTAGTGAATCTAAGACTACCAGCCCATCTACAGGCACTCAAATGTTATTATATTAAAAAGAAAAAAAAATACACACACACAAAACCACCCAACAATCACCAAACAAACAAAAATCAATCCAAGATGTGGACCGAATGAAACACACCCATTTATGACTTTTGGAATTCACGTCATCCATTAGGATTTTGTACCATAAAGGCCAAGTAAAGATTTTTGTCTTCTCTTCCTGGTGTACAGTCCTTTTCTGAGGCACAAAGTATCAACCAACCTCCCTCTGGAGGAAGAAGGAAAACAAGGTAAAATAGAAATACCGGAATACGAGTGACATATCTCAGAGAGAGTGTGAAGGTAGAACAGAAGACCAGGTGAATTTTTATGGGCTATTTAAGATGCAAAATTCCTCAAAATTCAATGGCAAAATTCCTTGCAGCAGAAGGCAGGACCCTGTATACCAGCAACTGTCAAAGAAACCAAAAGTAGAAAGCAACTGGAGGGCAAGAAACAAGAAATCAGCTGCCTCACACGTGGTGGTGGAGAGGGAGCCCTCAGCAAAATGGGGGCAACCTGATAGGGTTGAAAGCTTAAACCCACATTGCTGAGCAGGTTTCAGACACCCCCCCCCACCCCCACCCCCTAGTCCCAGGGTGAAGGGTGGGGATCAAGCCTGCACTATTCGAGACCTTGACCTGTTAGAGGAAGGGAAATCAACACCTGGCAGGACATCAACACATCAGAAGCAGGAAGAAAAGAGTAAAAGAGAGCAAAGTTCGCATAGAACTTAAAATTACAGTCATAAATCAAGAAACAGATTCCATTCCCTTCAGAAGCCTATGGCTTTTCTTTCTTCACCCCAGCACTTCTTCCTCCTAATAAATCCCAGAAAAATATTCCTTGAGTCAAGAAACATCTCTCCAGTAGTCACATTAGGCTGGATTTTGACTTTTACCTCCAAAGTAAAAGTGAAAGTGTTAGTCGATCAGTTGTGTCCAGCTCTTTGCGAGTTCCTCTGTCCATGAGATTCTCCAGGCAAGAATAGCAAAGTGGGCTGCCATTCCCTTCTCCAGGCTATCTTTCCAATCCAAGGATTGAACCTGGGTCTTCTGCACTGCAAGCAGATTCTTTACTGTCTGAGCCAGCAGGGAAGCCCTTTTGCTTCCAAAATAGTCTCCTAAATTGTCTTCCAGATAGCTTGAAGCAGCTGGCATAAATCTGCATTTGAACAATAAACCACCTGGGATAGTAATTGCTGGTTTTTCAGAGAACTGAGCTACCCACTAAAGTGAGCAAAATATACACAGCACGATATACACAGCCTTCCCGGGTGCCCTGCGGCTGAAATCAGAAAGCAGATATTTTCTACTTGGCCGTGATGGCCTTGACTTACTTACCCTGAATTCAGTTGCAGAGTGCAGTCTGGAGCGAGATGCCTTACAAGCCAGCTAAGAGCACTAGACACTTGCCTGTTGCTTGCGCATTTAGATCCTTCAAAATACCTCAGCCTACTGGTCAGAGTTGAAACTGTCTCCGTAAAAACAATCAGCTGATCCTTTTTTTTTTTTTAAGTTCTCAGGGGCAGGGTTATCAGCACATGCTGCCACAGGCTCTGGGCAAAGGCTCAGATTAGCTGGCGTGCCTTTCAATCCAAATGTTTCATAGTGGAGTCTTTCATTTGATCACATAGGTCTGGTTTCTATGCCTCTTCCCCGGACTTCTCTCAACTCCTAGCTCTCTTCTCCTTTGCTTCAATTCCTTCCCTATCTCCTCCCCTAAGTTAGTAGTCTCTTAGGCAGCATGTTTTTGTTGGTTTCTAAGAAGATGAGTCCCAAATATCCATCTTCAGAGTGGTGTGGTTTTCAGACTCATCCGGAGAGTCAGTTAAACACAGACTCAGGGCCCTTTCGAAGAAGGCAATGGCACCCCATTCCAGTACTCTTGCCTGGAAAATCCCATGGATGGAGGAGTCTGGTGGGCTGCAGTTCATGGGGTCGCTAAGAGTCGGACATGACTGAGCAACTTCACTTTTACTTTTCACTTGCATGCATTGGAGAAGGAAATGGCAACCCACTCCAGAAGGAAATGGCAACCCACTCCAGTGTTCTTGCCTGGAGAATCCCAGGGATGGGGAAGCCTCGTGGACTGCCGTCTATGGGGTTGCACAGAGTCGGACATGAATGAAGCGACTTAGAAGCAGCAGCAGCAGCAGCAAGGCCCTTAACCTGCAGATTCTGACTTGATAGGTTTTGGTTAACTTTCTGGGATCTGTACTTTTAACAACAGATTCTAAAACATAGCCCAGTTTGCAAACCACTCTTCCAAGGGAGGGCTGAACCCTCTCCATGCAAAAATGCCTCCTCAGGACAAGAATCCCTGATATCTGTTCCACTGTTAATCCTATCAGTCAATGTCTATTGTCAACAAGTACAAGTGAACCAAACTGCAAACTGCAGACTGCACCTGCGGGTTGTGAGTTCCTTGAGGGAGGGTACCGCATCTTCTAATTTTTGCATCTCTTGCAGCCAGTGAAGTGTAGCTAGCCTCTGGAATCAGAGAACCATGATAGGAACCCTGATTCCTTTACATCTGTCATTGTGATTGACCTCAGACAAATTACTGACCTTTCCTTAGACTTCAGCTTTCTAACTTGTGAAATGTGAGTGGTATGATAAAATATATTAAAAGTGAAATGTAAGCCTTGAGGAGAAGGGGTCAATATTGGGAGTCATGAGCAAATTGGAACATCTGGAACAAGAGGAGGCTGTTTCAGCATACAGCTTTTACACTGGATGAGAGGTACCTTGGTAGGACAGCAAAGCTCCCAGCTGAGTGACTAATTCCCAGGACTAGATCCAAGGATGGGGGTTGACTGGGGAGAAACACACAGAAATAGAGTGCTGTTTTTACCCAAACTCCAAGAGAAACACAGAGACTTCCCTGGCAGTCCAGTGGCTAAGACTCAGCCTTCCAATGTAGGGTATGCTGCTTTGATCCCTGGTCAGGGAATGACGATCCCATATGCCTCAGAGTATGGCCAAAAATAAATAAATAAATAAGAGACGCACAAGAAATAGGGCTGCAGTTGTTGTTGTTCAGTCACCAATTCGAAGCCAACTCTTTGTGACCCCATGACTGCACCATGCCAGGCTCCCCTGTCCTTCACTATCTCCCGGAATTTGCTCAGATTCATGTGCATTGGGTTGATAATGCCATCTAACCATCTCATCCTCTGCTGCCCCCTTCTACTTTGACCTTCAATCTTTTCCAATAAAAGGGTCTTTTCTAAGGAGTCAGCTCTTTGCATTGGGTGGCCAAAGTACTGGAGCTTCAGCATCAGTCCTTCCAATAAATATTCAGGGCTGATTTCCTTTAGGATTGACTGCTTTGATCTCTTTGTAGTCCAAGGGACTCTCAAGGGTCTTCTCCAACACCACAGTTCAAAAGCATCAATTCTTCAGTGCTCAGCTTTCTTTATAGTTCAACTCTCACATCCATATATGACTACTATATGGACCTTTGTCAGCAAAGTGATGTCTCTACTTTTTAATATGCTATCTAGGTTGGTCATAGCTTTCCTTCCAAGCAGCAAACATCTTCTAATTTCATGGCTGCAGTCACCATCCCCAGTGATTTTGGAGCCAAAGAAAATGAAATCTGTCACTGCTTCCACTTTTCCCCATCTATTTGCCATGAAGTTATGGGAGCAATCGCCATGATCTTAGTTTTCTGAATGTTGAGTTTTAAGCCAGCTTTTTCACTTGCTATTTTCAAACCCATATCAAGAGTCTCTTTAGTTCCCCTTCACTTGCTGCCATTAGAGTGGTCTCATCTGCATATCTAAGTTATTTGTTATTTATATTTCTCTCAGCAATCTTGATTCCAGCTTGTGATTCATCTAGTCTGGCGCTTTGCATGATGCACTCTGCATATAAATTAAATAAGCAGGATGACATACTCCTTTACAAATTTTCAACCGGTCAACTGTTTCATGTCCAGTTCTATTGACCTGCATGCAAGTTTCTCAGGAGGCAGGTAAGTTGGTCTGGTACTTCCATCTCTTTAAGAATTTTCCACAGTTTGTTGTGATCCACACAGTCAAGGGCTTTAGCATAGTCGAATGAAGCAGTAGATGTTTTTCTGGAATTTCCCTGCTTTCTCTATGTTCCAATGAATGTTGGAAATTTGATCTCTGCTTCTTCTGTCTTTTTTAAACCCAGACTGTACATTTGGAAGTTCTTGGTTCATGTACTGCTGAAGCCTATCTTGAAGGATTTTGAATATAACCTTGCTAGCATGTGAAATAAGTGTAATGCTAGTTTGAACATTCATTTGGCATTGCCTTTCTTTGGGATTGGAATGAAAACACCTTTGCCACTGCTGAGTTTTCCAAATTTGCTGGTATAATGAGTGCAACACTTGAACAACATCATCTTTTAGGATTTGAAGTAGCTCAACTGGAATTCCATCACTTCCATTCACTTTATTCATAGTGATGCTTCCTAAGGCCCACTTGACTTCACACTCCAGGATGTCTGGTGCTGTGTAAGTGACCACACCATCATGGTTATCATCCAGATCATTAAGACCTTTTGTTTAGTTCTTCTGTGTATTCTTGCCACCTCTTTTTTAATATCTTCTGCTTCTGTTAAGGTCTTTGCTTTTCTGTCCTTTATATTGCCCATACTTGCATCAAATATTCCCTTGATATCTCTGGTTTTCTTGATGAGATCTCTAGCCTTTCCCATTCTATTGTTTTCCTCTATTTGTTTGCATTGTTCATTAAGAAAACCTTCTTTTACCTCTCCTTGCTATTCTCTGGAACTCTGCATTCAGTTGACTGTATTTTCCCCTTGTCTTTCACTTCTCTTCTTTCCTCAGCTATTTGTAAGGCCTCTTCAAACAACCACTTTGCCCTCTTGCATTTCTTTTTCTTTGAGTTGGTTTTGGTCACTGCCTCCTGTTATGAACCTCCATCCATAGTTCCTCAGATACTTTGTCTACCAGATCTAATCCTTTGAATCTATTTATTACCTTCACTGTATAATCATAAGGGATTTGATTTAGGTCATAGCTGAATAGTGATTTTCCCTTCTTTCTTCAATTTAAGCCTGAATTTTGTAATAAGGAGCTCATAATCTGAGCCACAGTCAGCTCCAGGTCTTATTTTTGCTGACCATATAGAGTTTCTCCATCTTCAGCTGCAAAGAATATAATCAATCTGATTTCAGTATTGACCATCTGGTGATGTCTATATGTGGACTTGTTTCTTGTGTTTCTGGAAGAGGGTGTTTGCTATGACCAGTGCATTCTCTTGACAAAACTCTGTTATCCTTTGCCCCGTTTCATTTTATAAGCATGGCCAAACTTACCTGTTATTCCAGGTATCCCTTGACTTTCTACTATTGCATTCCAATCTCCTACAATGAAAATGACATTTTTTTTTAATGTTAGTTCTACAAGGTGTCATAGATCTTCATTGAACCACTCAGGTTCAGCTTCTTTGGCATCAGTTGGGGCATAGACGTGTATTACTGTGATGATGAACAGTTTGCCTGAAAACAAACTGAGATCATTCTGTCATTTTTGAGGTTGCACCCAAGTACTGCATTTTGGACTCTTGTTGACTATGAGGGCTACCCAACAAAGGTCTGTCCAGTCAAAGTTTTGATTTTTCCAGTAGTCACGTATGGATGTGAGAGTTGGACTATAAAGAAAGGTGAGCACTGAAGAATTGATGCTTTTGAACTGTGGTGTTGGAGAAGACTCGAGAGTCCCTTGGACAGCAAGGAGATCCAACCAGTCCATCCTAAAGGAATATTCATTGGAAGGACTGATGCTGAAGCTGAAATTCCAATACTTCAGCTACCTGATGTGAAGAACTGATTCGTTTTAGAAGCTGATGCTGGGAATAATCTAAGGAAGGAAGAAAAGGGGACAACAGAGGATGAGATGGTTGGAAGACATCACCGACTCTATGGACATGAGTTTGAGTAAGCCCTGGGAGTTGGTGATGGACAGGGAAGTCTGGCGTGCTGTAGTTCATGGGGTCGCAAAGAGTCAGACACAGCTGAGTGACTAAACTGAACTGAACTGAACATTTCTTCTAAGGAATTCTTGCCCACAGAAGTAGATATAATGGTCTTCTGAATTAAATTCATCCATTTTAGTTCACTGACTCCTGAGATAACAGTGTTCAATCATACTATCCGCTTGACTATGTCCAATTTACACTGATTCATGAACCTAACGTTCCAGGTTCCTATGCAATATTGTTCTTTACCACATGATACTTTCATTTCACCGCCAGACACATCCATAACTGGACATTCTTTCCATTTTGGCCCAGCCACTTCATTCTTTCTGGAACTATTAATAATTGCCCTGCACTATTCCCAGTAGCTTATCGGACAACTTCTGACCTGGTGGGCTCATCTTCTGGTATCATACCTTTCTGCCTTATCATATTGTTTATGGGGTTCTCAAGGCAAGAATAGTGGAGTGGTTTGCCATTCCATCCTTCATTGGACCACATTTTTTCAGAACTCTCCACTATGACCTGTCCATCTTGGTTGGCCCTACATGGCATAACTCATAGCTTCAGAGCTATACAAGCCCCTTCACCACCACATGCCTGTGATCCATGAAGTGAACCAGAGATGGGAGTATTGCAGGTCTGGAGATGGCTAGTGGTGATGGTAACACAACAGTGTGAATATGCTTAAAGTCACTGTATAATTTGGCATATATTCATCTAAAAATACTTAAAATGGTAAATTTTTTTGTTTTATCTATTTGTCACAATAAGAAAAAAGCCAGGACCTTCTATAGAGTTTTGTTCATATAATTTAAAAAATTAAATGAAATTAATATGGAATTAATTTCCATTTTAACTCTAGCAACATTAATATGCCAGAATTGGAAGGATTTTTTGTTTTACTGTATTTTTTAGATTTTATCATATAGTTTAATTTAGTCTTAAATGTGTCTAGTTCTTCTGATATGTAAAATGCCAAATATATGTATGTATATATGCTGCTGCTAAGTTGCTTCAGTCATGTCCAACTCTGTGCGANAGACAGCCATTTTGCTTTTTTGCATTTCTTTTCCATGGGGATAGTCTTGATCCCTGTCTACTGTACAGTGTCACGAACCTCCGTCCATAGTTCATCAGGCACTCTGTCTATCAGATCTAGTCCCTTAAATCTATTTCTCATTTCCACTGTATAATCATAAGGGATTTGATGTAGGTCATATCTGAATTGGAATACTAAAATATTCTATGAAAATGAGATATTATTATGAATTTACCAATGACAAAAATTGAGGTTCCAGAGGCTTTAAATAACTTTTACAGTACTCTTGCCTGGAAAATCCCATGGATGGAGGAGTCTGGTAGGCTGCAGCCTATGGGGTCGCTGAGTCAGACACAACTAAGTGACTTCACTTTCACTTTTCCCTTTCATGCATTGGAGAAGGAAATTGCAAGTCACTCCAGTGTCCTTGCCTGGAGAATCATGGGGATGGAAGAGCCTGGTGGGCTGCCCTCTATGGGGTCACACATAGTTGGACACAACTGAAATGACTTAGCAGCAGCAGCAGCAGAAAAATAATGGTTATAACTGTGTGAGTATTTGAAATTAGTTTTATCTTACATCAGTTTTATGTTTACAATGCCATGAAGCCCCTGTGTATTTGAAAACTAAAGAAAATATATTATAGTATTGAACGACTTCAGAAATATGAACTTGACTCCATCTCTTAATCTGCCAAGTTGTTTCTGGGGAAATGAACTACAAAACCAGATTGATGGAAGATCTGGAAGTGGATTTGAATACACACATGCACAATTAGAAACAATTATACAATTTACACAATTAGAAACGGACAGATGAAGAAAGAGAAAAAGCAAGTTTAAAAAGTTGAGAGAGGATAACCCAGGTACCTTCAGAAGAGGAATAGTGAGAGATGACACTTAATCCAAATATAGCAAGTAGAGAGCTATTCATATTTATCAGGAATTCAAGACTACATTCTAGGAGAGATATTAAGGACGTAAAGGAAAAATAAAATGTGATTTAGAAGACAAAGCTGACATTTTGCAATTGAAAAGGAGTACTATTTTTGAGACCTAGGAAGCTTAAAGATGAGGGGAATTTTTAAAAAAGAAGTGTTTAAACAGCTGTATAAATCAGCCCTGTTGATTTCAACAGAGAAATCAACAATAATGACAAAATGACACTCAAGTCTTTTTCTTATTCCTTTCTTTTATGATACCTGTCTTCCTAGTATTTGTATCAAACACTGCTGGGTATGCGTGTGGTGTGTGTTACATGCATGTTAAAATTTTGAAGTCTTGGGTCCTAAGATGTTTCCCCTATCTATTCCTACAGTTTTCTATTGGGATGATTATTCTTGAAGTCTCTCTCACTTTTTGTTTTGCTACATAATCATTCAATGTCTTCATTTAACTCTCAACTATGGGCCTTGTACTATACTAAGGATTTCAGATAGATAAAAATACATATGTATACGTCCATACATATACAAACATTCTATATACATACATATACACGATAGCACATGATATATGCATACACATATCTACATATATATAATATATATGTCAATCAAAGTTACTGTAATTAAACATATCATTTTCTACTTCAAAAACATACTCTGCATTCTTTTTCATACTGCAGCTTCAATCATATATTTGCTTAACTTGCTTCATCATATTAGAATAAAAACTGTTTTATTGGTAGCCTGTCAACCAGAAATCTCTGTTGATGGGTGCTCTTGCTCATTTGCAGTCTTCAGTCACTCCTAGCTATGAAATAAGAATAACTCACATATACAAATAACCATTTGCACAGTTCTTATCCCTCTTGTCACTCATTCAAGATTTTTCCATCACAGTTATTACTCATAAAGTGTCTTAATGTGAAAACAATGCCAGGGTATCTATTTCCTTGACTTGTGACATCAGTTTGTAAAACGTCAATCCCTGAGCACCTGTTATATGTCAGGGTCTATATTTGGTATGGGGCTACCCAGGCGGCTCAGTGGTATAGAAACTGCTTGCCAACACAAGAGACACCAGAGACATTCAGGTTCAATCTGTAGGTCGGGAAGATCCCCTGGAGTAGGAAATTGCAAACCACTCCAGCATTCTTGCCTGGAGAATCCCATGGACAGTGGAGGTTAACTGGGCTTTGGTCCCTGGGGTCGCAAAGAGTCAGACACAACTGAGCAACTGAGCATACACACATGCATATGGTATACTGCAAGCATTACTGTTTCAAAACTCTTAGGAACGTACGAGGTAGAGATTTTCACCTACATTTGTCAGTGAAGAGAAGAAGATGTCAGAGAAGTAATGCAATCTGTACAAGGTCATATACTTCTGGGTGTGTGAGTGAGATGATGCCTGGTGATTGTTTTACTGAAGATATTTTGATCTATCAGGCTCTGCAAATTGAAAAACCCTAATACAGGACATGAAAAGCTAATAGCAAGACTTCTGTTGATTCACACTCTTTTTCTTTAAATGCAAATGGCTTATTTTAATGAATTGGAACATTCTAATGAGATGCCCAGAAATGTAAATCTCCTATTTACTTGAAAGAATTCAAAATCATTTCACATATGATTATACCGTTTCTGTTTCTCTTTTTTTCCAAGAACATATAAAAGGTCACCTGGTACTCCTTTATTTTGGCTGTTTTACAAACGGTCATTTCAATTCAAGTAAGCATGCATTTTAATTGTTCATAATTTCATGTCTCAGTATAAGTGGATTTCTATTCAAAAACAAACCCTTCTGCAGGGATCCTAGTTTATTTTTACTCTGTTGTCACTGAAATCACATTATCCTAGTCTGCTCATTGGTCTTCCTTACATATGTCAGAAATCTATAAGAAAAATATTTTAAAAGGTTTTAAATTAAGGTAAAACATCTGATACTTTATTAAAAATATTGAAATACATATTTTTCTCAAAGAGATATGAATAAGATAAATTAAGCAAACAAATAAGCATCCTTTATTTATAGGGCTTTGAGGTGCTTTCCATCAAGCAAAGGAATGTCATGATTTATTCATTCAAGATTTTCTTTTGCAAAGTATATTTACAAATAGCAGCCAGCAATCCTAAAGACGCAAATGCAGAAATAGAGAAAAGTCTATTGAAACAGGCAGTGAAATATAAAGGCAAAAAAAATTCCTGGGAAAAAATAAGGACTACTTTTGTAGGAAACAGTATTTAACTGCTTATTTCTTCAAACAGAGTGTCAAATTTGAGTTTAGATTTGGAGGAAAGTTGATGGAGTACAATCTTCTCCCTTTGACTATCTCAACTTTTCTTTTAAGAGTTTATGTATCTTAAGATAAATAGATGTTGGGAGTTTCCTTTAGGACCTCTGAGTGCTATGATGAAACCAGCATATTGCATGGCTTCATGAGTTTGCCATTTGGGGAGGAACACAGATAAATTGGGCTTTCCTGGTGTTTCAGAGAGTAAAAAATCTGCCTGCAATGCAGGAGACCTGGGTTTGATCCTGGGTCTGGAAGTCCCCTGGAGAAGGAAATGGCAAACCACTCCAATATTTTTGCCTAGAGAATTCCATTCCATGGACAGAGGAGCCTGGCAGGCTACAGCCCATGGGGTCATAAAGAGTCAAACTTGACTTAACATTTTAATTTCACAGATAAATAACAATTATAATCAACCATGATGAGTGCTGAAAATATAGAAAAAAACAAAGACAGTGAATTTAATCTTGAAAACTCAGTGAAGTCTTCCTGAAATATAGGGCTTCTGGACAGTTGAAACATGAGTGGGAGTTACCTAGGTGACTAGGTGATAAGAATGAAAGAAAGTATAGAAATCTTCCAGAACAAGATTATCAGAAAGTAAAAGAACCTTCAAAACAAAAATGCATGGTATTTCCAAGAAAATGTTTATCGATCAGTAAGGCAGAGTAGTGGTCCTGAAAGTTGTTTTATTTGATCAGTCTTTAAGCCATGACACTCTTTTCTTAAAGAACCATGCATATGGAGACCCAATATTTACCCTCTCCATGATCCCCACCTATATAGCTACTCTGATTGAACATGAAGTTTCAAAACAGTCTTGGAGCGAGGTTCTGCCCCAACTGCTCCTGCATTCTTCAAAACAAACTCACCAGACAGACAGACAAACACACACACATCCAATAGTCTCTGAAAGTATGTTGTAAAAGCCTAAAATTCTTCGGAACATGGTTTTTAAGCTCCTAAA
The DNA here is from genome assembly GCA_006410875.1 of Neotragus pygmaeus. Lineage (NCBI taxonomy): Eukaryota > Metazoa > Chordata > Mammalia > Artiodactyla > Bovidae > Neotragus > Neotragus pygmaeus. The sequence continues at coordinate 850,448 of SJYV01036922.1, read as the reverse complement.
CTAGAGGCTCAAGCATGATGGAAATGACAGGAAGAAAGGGAAACAAAGTGATAAATGGGCTGTGAAAGACTTTGTAAATTATTATTGAAGTTCACATGTGAGTAGAGCTTTGAAGTTACATGTGCATTCAAAACTCATATTGAGGGCAGTGATGAGATAATTTTCAGGGGGCAAGGGTGGGCGATCCCATTATGCTTTAAAAAATTACTCTCACCATCATGGCATGGAGCCATAAGATATGAGGCCCTAAGATAATGACAGCTGAGAAATGACAGGCCTGAACCAAGGTAATGATGAGGAGAATAAGTGAAAAGAAGTAGATATGAGAGTTGTTGAGGAAAACTGTCAGATGTGTTGATAATTGTCTGACAGTAGCTTATCAGCTGAAGGGTTTTGTCTCCCCTCAAATTCTGATGTTGAAGTCCTAATCCCCAATATGATATTGTTAAAGGGTGGGGCTTTGGGGATATGATTAAGTTGTGAGAGGGAGCCCTCAAGAATGGGATTAGTGCCCTTATCAAAGAGACCCCCAAGGAGTTTTCTCTGTTCTGTGAGGAACAGTGAAAAGACAGCCATCTGCCAACTGGAAAGTAGCTTCCCACCAGATCTCACATTTCCAGCCTCCAGAACTTCAGAGAAATCAATTTATGTTGTTTATAAGTCACTCAATCAATGGTACTTTGTTACAGCAGCCAGAATTAACTAAGAGAATAATCAAAGAGAAAAATATTTCTTCCCTATTCACCAAATGGACAGCATCACAACTTACTGAAATATGGAACATGGAAGGAAGACTAGCGAAAGGTAATGAATACATTTAATTGAGGATATGTTGAGTATGTGTTGTTTGTATGAAACTCATTTAATTGGGTTTATTTTATAATTTAGATTTAGTGGCATTCATTGAGATAATATATCTGGCAAACATGATTAATAACTTTATTCTCCAAGTGCCCCAACCACTCATTCCTTTACATTAATGAAGAAGGAAGATAGGGAATCTAAAGTTTCTGATTAATAGTTTCTCAGTTATGCCTGATTTTTCCATGTCAGCTTCAATGCTTTTTAAACTTACTTCCTGGTTCAAGTCTTAGTCCACTCTGAATAATCAAAGCTCCACTGACCCAGGGCTTCCCTGGTAGCTTAGTGGTAAATACTCCACCTGTCAATGCAGGAGACATGGGTTCAATCCCTGGATCAGGAAGATCCCCTAGAGAAGAAATGGCAGTTCACTCCAGTATTCTTACGTGGAGAATTTCATGGACATAGGAGCTTGGCAGGTTATAGTCCGTGAGGTTGCAGGGAGTCAGACATGACGTAGTGACTAAACAACAAATATCAACTCCTGACTCAGCTCAGTCTATATGTATGAGCTTAATTGCAAAAAAATCAAGTTATTTCTTTTATTTCTACCATCATTCTTATTGTTATAGAGGCTGCAGCTGTGGGGAGATTTTCTTAAATGGATAAAGAGCCACGGGTAGGTATGGAGAGCTGTATTACTGTTTCTTGTTATAGCCCTGCTGACTCTGGTCACTGAGGTCACTCTGGTCATTAGTGAGTCTGACCTCCTATTTTTACAGTGGCTATTTCTCTGCTCTATTTTAGAGCTCATTTTCTGATCACTGAATACCTAGCAGATGTTAATCATAGGCTAAATAACAAATAATACAGGAGAAGTATGAGTGCTTCCCTTAACCAATGCCAGACAATTGCATTCCATACAATGTTGATCTGTCTTTGTTCTCCTGGACAGTCCCTAGTGGAGTTGGGGTGGTCGACAGCCAACACTTGCTTTAGCTCCTTTTCTCACCTTTACTCAAACCCATAGAATACACATGGATCTGGCTCCTCTGCTAACTCTGGTAAGCAATATTTGCCCTTTTCCAAATTGTTACATTGTTCTGCCCTCTTTCTCAATTCTTTCTCTACTGTTCTGATAGGACCAAGGTGACTCAGCAAACAACCGGCCAGGAATAAGATACAGATGTGTCCAGTTTCACACTGTCTTATCTTGAAGCACTGGCAAATGTGAAGTGAGCACAGTAAGTGTATTCCATTCTACAGCTGCAAGTTGAAGGGTGAGGGGAGGAGGGGAGGAGGAAGAAATTGTCTATGACTTTACGAACTCATTTCTCCTTTATGAAGCCTACCCTCACCTTTCAGTCCTCATTCTATTAGTAGAAAGTAGAGGGCAAGGAGTCTGCTATACAAGTTTGGCAGGAATGCTACCTTTTCCTAAATCTGGAGGTGATTTATCTACCTCAAAGAAGAGGCTATTTCTTTGACCTCAGAATATAAAATACATAGACAGTCACTGTCAGGTGTGAGCTATCTCCATGTACAAAGTTTAGTAAGCCTGGATATTAGAAAGATTTTTAGTTCTTACTAAAGTTTCTAAAAATAAGACTGCTATAGATATGTAGATAAGGAGTTCTATCAACTCCAACTCTGTTAAACATTACTCAGCTGCTTCTGAAGGGACATGCTTCTGATAATGGCTATTGCTCCATTCCTGTCTATTTTTTAATTACCTATTTCCAACATTCCTCTGATGACATTTAGACCCACAAACACTGGTAACATTAATGTATGTTTGTGTAAATGTGTATGTCTGTGTCTTTGTAAAGCTTAAATAAATATTTTCCCTTTGGAGAAGCTAAGAAGCAGAGTTCCTAAGGGAAACAAACATTTTTTTTTTTTTCCAATCAGTATTGGAATTCACCTTCCAAATAAAATCAAAGATAATCATTGTATGCAAACCATAGTAGAAGCTGGAAACATATTCCTTCATTTCTCTTGCAGCCATCTTCTGCAGCTCCAGGAAAATAAACCCTGACTTGGAATCCTTGCACACAATAATTTAGAAATTTGGAGACACTCATCCTCTGTCCACACACAAGCCGAAGGAAACTGGGACTTGAGAAATGACGGAGTTGGTCAAAAAAGTCAAGTTTGGAGTACTTTGCTGCTGTGCTACATCTACACATAGCCATCCACCTTGTTCAGGCAGCCACCCTTTTAAACATTTATTGGTGATGTTGTGTGGTGCTCAGCTGTGTCTGACTCTTTGTGAACCCATGGACCAAAGCCAGCCAGGCTCCCCTTTCTATGGGATTTCCCAGGCAAGAATTCTGGAGGAGGTTGCCATTTCCTTCTCAGGGGATCTTCCTAATCCAGGGATCGGACGTGCGTCTCTTATTTCTCCTGCATTGGGAGGCAGATTCTTTATCAGCTGCACCACCTGGAAAACCCCCACATGCCAATCCAATCATGTTTCTCTCATTTGCTTATCCTGTGTATCAAGAAAAAGCTAGCTGCTAGTATCCTTCCATTTATCCTTTCCCATTTCTCACTAAAGCAGAGCACCTGCAAAGAAGGAGTCAGAACCTTCGGGGGAACATAGCCAGAATTCTGCCAATGGGACACCACACAAATGTAAATGCAGCACATCATAACTGTACTGCTCAAATCTAACCAGATCTTTTATAATAATGATTCATGGCCACATAACACTTTTAAAAGAGCATATAGATATAATTCTGTCTCATCTTAAGCAACCGCATAAGCAAGTCAGAACCACTAGTTTTTCCCTGTTTTAAAGATGGAGAAGGAAATGCCAATGTATAATCAAGACAAATTTACCTGTGTATGAATTCATTTCTTTGTACTGAATCTAGTGCTTTCTTCCTCTAAAGTTTTCTTGAGGTAAAATCGGCACAAAATTAAAACCATATTTACTTAAATAATAAAATTTGATAACTTTTGCCATGTGTATACAAAAAAAAAAAAAAAAACAGTGAAAACAAAATAATGGGCTTCTACAAGACCCACAAGAGTTTCTTTATATTCTTTGGTAATCCCTTCGCAAATCTCAGTTCTTCTCTTCATATCCAGGCAACAACCAATGAGCTCTCCCTCATCATAGGTTGCTTATTTTTTTTCGGAGTTTTATATACATGGAATCATGTAATACTAACATTCTCTCATCTGCATTCACTCACTCAAAAAAAAAAATTTAGATTCATGTTAGTGAAAGTTGCTCAGTCACTTCTGACTCTTTGCAAACCCATGGACTGGAACTGGCCAGGATCCCCATCTATGTACTTCTCCAGGTCAGAATACTGGAGTGAGTACCTGGCTCCCTTTTCCAGGGGATTTTCTAAAATCAGGGATCAAACCCAGACCTCCCACAAGATTCATGCTACTGTCAATTATCTATTACTTTTAAATGTTGAATTGTATTCCATTATTTGGGTACTATAAATATACTACAGTTTATTTACCCATTCACCTGATGATAGACATTTAGATTTTTCCCAACTTATGGGTATTACATTTGTCTTTGTGTATGTCTTTGCACATAACATTTTTATCTTAGGTAAATATCTAGGAGTAGAGTGACTGTGTCATACAGTAACTAAATTCTTAACTTTGTAAGAATTGTCAAAATATTTTTCAAGGTGGTTATACCACTTTTTCACATACCAACTAACAGTACATGAAAGTTTCACTTGCTTCTCATGTTCTCCAGCATTTTGAATGGCCAAACTTTTATCTATATCATTAAGTGTTTAGCAGATTCTTATTGTGGTTTTCATTTGCATTTATCTAATAATTAATGGTGCTGACCCTCTTTTCCTGTGCTTATTTGACATCTATCTATGAAGGCCTGTGAGTTTTATTCACGGGATTTTTTCTCAGTTAAGAATGGATTTCATTAGTAGGTATATGATTCTTATTGAAATACTCAGGTATTTGTGTATTTCAGTGATTTAATGATCCAAAATTCTTAAACAAATTAAACCTAAAGTAATCAGTATGTATACTTAGTCACTCAGTCATATCCAACCCCATGGACTATATCCCACCAGGCTCCTCAATTCATGGGATTTTCCAGGCAAGAATATTGGAGAGACTAGCCATTCCCTTCTCCAGGGGATCTTCCTGACCCAGGGATCAAACCTTGGTCTCCTGCATTGTAAGCCAATTCTTTACTGTCTAAGCCACCAGGGAAGCCACAAGCAGTATATAGGAAATAAGAATAAAAGTAGCAGTTAATGAAATAGAAAAGAGTGATAATAGTGATAAATAGCGATAATAAATACAAAAAGCCCTAGCAATCTTGAAAAAGAAAAAACAGAGCTGGAGGAAACAGGCTCTCAAACTTCAGACTACACTACAAAGCCTTAGTAATCAAGACAGTATGGTACTGGCAGAAAAACAGAAATACAGATTAGTGGAACAAGCTAGAAAGCTCAGAGATAAACCCACATAACTATGGTCACCTTATCTGAAAGTGAAAGTCACTCAGTCATGTCTCTTTGTGACCCCATAGACTATACAGCCCATAGCATTCTCGAGGCCAGGATACAAGATGGGTAGTCTTTCCCTTTTCCAGGGTATCTACCCAACCCAGGGATCAAACTCAGGTCTCCCACATTGCAGGCAGATTCTTTACCAGCCGAGCCACAAGGGAAACCCAAGAATACTGGAATGGGTAGCCTATCCCTTCTCCAGCATATCTTCCCATCCCAGGAATCCAGCTAGGGTCTTCTGCATTGCAGGTGGATTCTTTACCAACTGAGCTATCAGGGAAGCCCTATCTTTGATAAAGGAGGCAAAAATATACAATGGAGAAAAATAGCATTTTCAATAAGCAGTGCTGGGAAAACTGGACAGCTACTTGTTAAAGAATGAAATTAGAATACTTCCTAATACCATATACAATAATAAATTCAGAATGGATTAAATACCTAAATGTAAGGCCAGATCCTATAAAATTCTTAGAAGAAACATAGGCAGAACACTCTGTGACAGATCCTCTGACCCACTTCCTAAAGTAATGGAAATGGAAAAATAAAATAAAGAAAAGGGACCTAATTAAACATAAAATCTTTTGCACAGCAAAGGAAACTCTAAACAAGATGAAAAGATAACCACCAGAATGACAAAAAATAATTGCAAACAACGCAAGTGATAAAGGATTAATCTTCAAAATATACAAGTGGTTCATGCACTTCAATATCACAAAAACAACCCAATCAAAAAATTGGCTGAAGAACTAAACAGACATTTCCCCAAAGAAGATATACAGATTGCCAATAAACATGTGAAAAGATTTTGCTCATTATTGGAGATATGTAAATCAAAACTACAATGAGGTATCACTTCATACCGATTAGAATGGCAATCATCAAAAAAAGCTAAAAACAATAAATGCTGGAGAGGATGTGTAGCAAAAGGAAATCTCTTACTCTGTTGGGAATGCAAATTGATATAGCCACTATGGAGAATAGCATGGAGATTCTTTAAGAAACTAAAACCTAACATATGACCCAGCAGTCCTGCTGCTGGGCATATAACCCAAGAAAAACATAATTCAAAAATACATATGTACCCTAATGTTCATTGCAGTGATATTTACAATAACCAGTACATGGCAGCAACCTAAATGTCCATCAGCAAATGAATGGATAAAGAAGTGTTGGTACATATGTACAATAGAATATTACTCAGCTATAGAAATGAATGAAACTGTCATTGTTATTATTTAAATGAACCTAGAGTAGGTCATAGAAAGTAAGTCAAAAAAAGCAAAAACAAACATATTAACAAACATATATGGAATCTAGAAAAATGGTACTTATGACAATGGTGCTATTTTCAGAGCAGGGATAGAAACACAAATGTAGAGAATGGACTTGTGGACACAGTACAGGAAGGAGAAGGTGGGACAGATTAAGAGAGTAGCACTGACATATACTTACTGCCATGTGTAAAATAGCTAGCTACTGGGAAGCTGCTATGTAGCACCACTCAGCTTGGTGGTCTGTGAGGACATCGAGGGGTGGGATGGGAGGGAGGCTCGAGAGGTAGGGGATATATGTATACCTCTAGTTGTTTTGCGGAGAAGGCAATGGCACCCCACTCCAGTATTCTTGCCTGGAAAATTCCATGGGTGGAGGAGCCTGGTAAGCTGCAGTCCATAGGGTCGCTAAGAGTCAGACACGACTAAGCGACTTCACTTTCACTTTTCACTTTCATGCATTGGAGAAGGAAGTGGCAGCCCACTCCAGGATTCTTGCCTAGAGAATACCAGGGATGGGGGAGCTGGTGGCCTGCCGTCTATGGGGTCGCACAGAGTTGGACACGACTGAAGTGACTTAGCAGCAGCTAGATGTTTTGTGTTGTTCTACAGAAGAAATTAACACAACAAGGAAAACAATATACTTCAACTAAAGTAAATATTTTAAAGATACAATAAGAGCTAATTTTTTAAAAAATCTCTCTACTTTTGACATTTTAAAGTACTTTACTAAAATGAGAAAACTTCATAATATTTGTAACATCATAGGTGCCTAAAAAATTACTGTCATAGTTAAAAATCTTCCCATGAAGCAAACTCCAAACTGACCGAAAGGGTAAAGAAAACATATTGTCAGTTCTGCATAAGCCCTTCCAGAGAATAGGAGGGAAGAAAAAACTTCACAACTCATTTTATGATGCCACTATTATACTAATACCAAAATCAGAAAATTATTACAATTAAAAAAAAAAAATCCCACAGACCACAATGTCCCAAAGAAAAAGACATAAAACTCTTAACTAAATACTATCAAATTAGATTTAAAATATGTTAAAAGAACACTACATCATACCAAATTAGGGAAGTTTTTCCACAAAGCATGGCTTAACATTTGAAAATTAAGCTAAATAATTTATCACATTAAGAAACTAGCAAAGAAAATCCATGATAATATCAAGAGACATCAAAAAGCTTTTTGCAATGGTCAAGTTAATATTTGCCATGATTAGAGAGATAAAATAAAAATATACAATATAGGAAGACTGCTCTATAAGATATAATAAATTTCTAAAATTAAACGACACAATGAAAAGCTTAAACCACAGACTGTCTTGCTAAAGACATAATGAACTAGAATACTGGTCTAGAGAAATAATCTTTATTTTAGAGCTAGAAAGATAATTATTTTAAATATAGAAAAGGCAAAATATAGAAATTTAACTATGAAGAGCTGAATAAGGAGAGCATAAAGAAAATGAGTTTAAAGAAAATTCTCAAGGAGGAAATGACTATGATTTCTTACAGAATTCAGGAAAAATACACACACACAAAACTTGATTATCACACCAAAATGTCAGATTGATTCCCAAGCAGGATAGCAAATAAGAAATTAGCACCTATACATATTATAGACAAAATGAAGAGCACCAAATACAAAGAGAAATAAAAAATAAGATGATAACAGACATATTTTGTACAAAAGACTTCTCATAATCAGTTAGAATCAAGTGAAAAAATGATTTTAAACTGGGAAAGCAATGTAACTTCTGATTTAAAGCCAACAGTAAATCTTTCTAAAGTTTATGTGTCAAATCATTCTAAAGTCTGTCATGTCAAGTCCATGAGATAATAGTAAGGTAGAGGTATTTCAATTAAAGTATACATCATGATCCTACCTATTAATGGAATTACAACCAAGCTAATAAAAAGAAAAACTTGATCAAGAAAAATGAAGATGGAAAATAGTGGATCTAAGAAAAAAATATTGAGTGGAAACCACTAAGATATTAGGAAAAACTCAAGCTAACAATACTTACAATAAATAGAATATGTAAATACAAAAGAGTCTCAGATTGAATAATTGCACAAGAATTCATATTTAAAAGATATTTCTAAAATATAAAGAAAGCTCACACTTGGAATTGTGGAAGACCCTGGGTCCCAAGGAAGCTAGAGCTGGGCTTCATCATTTTCCATTTACGTGTTAGGCAACTTGAGTCTCTGGGGCCATGAGTCTTATCAATTCACATATGGAAACATATAATAAATTATAACATATTTATTTAACATAAATATATATAAACTAATATATTTTATAGCATAAATATATTTAATATAAATATATAGACATATTTTAAATGAATGAGATCTATATAGATCATATAAATAATAGAATTAAATTATTAAGCAAACAAAGCAAGAGGCAATATGATACAAACAATATGGTGTGTGTGTGTGCATATGTGCATGTTGCATGTATCTTTTTATATAATAGTTGCCTCTGATAAAACTAAGGAATTGAATATGGGGATTAGAAATATACTTTATTTCTTTATATATATGATATAAATACTATGAAATATTATACTTAATAAATTCTGTTCCTTATGTAAATTGGTATACAACTTGTTTATCTGTAAACTATTCTATGTTTATATAAAATTAACACTCTCTGACATAAATCACAGTAGGATTCTCTATGATCCACCTCCCAGAATACTGGAAATAAAAGCAAAAATAAACAAATGGGATCTAATTAAAATTAAAAGCTTCTGCACATCAAAGGAAACTATAAGTAAGGTGAAAAGACAGCATTCTGAATGGGAGAAAATAATAGCAAATGAAGCAACTGACAAACAACTAATCTCAAAAATATACAAGCAACTTATGCAGCTCAACTCCAGAAAAATAAACGACCCGATCAAAAAATGGGCCAAAGAACTCAATAGACATTTCTCCAAAGAAGACATACGGATGGCTAACAAACACATGAAAAGATGCTCAACATCACTCATCATCAGAGAAATGCAAATCAAGACCACAATGAGGTACCATTTCACACCAGTCAGAATGGCTGCGATCCAAAAGTCTACAAGCAATAAATGCTGGAGAGGATGTGGAGAAAAGGGAACCCTCTTACACTGTTGGTGGGAATGCAAACTAGTACAGCCACTATGGAAAACAGTGTGGAGATTCCTTAAAAAATTGCAAATAGAACTGCCTTATGACCCAGCAATCCCACTGCTGGGCATACACACCGAGGAAACCAGAATTGAAAGAGACACATGTACCCCAATGTTCATTGCAGCACTGTTTATAATAGCCAGGACATGGAAACAACCTAGATGTCCATCAGCAGATGAATGGATAAGAAAGCTGTGGTACATATACACAATGGAGTATTACTCAGCCATTAAAAAGAATACATTTGAATCAGTTCTAATGAGATGGATGAAACTGGAGCCTATTATACAGAGTGAAGTAAGCCAGAAAGAAAAACACCAATACAGTATACTGACACATATATACGGAATTTAGAATGATAGTAATGATGACCCTGTATGTGAGACAACAAAAGAGACACAGACATATAGAACGGACTTTTGGCCTCAGAGGGAGAGGGAGAGGGTGGGATGATTTGGGAGAATGGCATTGAAGCATGTATACTATCATGTAAGAAACGAGGCGCCAGTCTATGTTCAATGCAGGATGCTTGGGGCTGGTGCACGGGGATGATCCAGAGAGACGTTGTGGGATGGGATGTGGGAGGGGGATTCAGGATTGGGAGCTCGTGTACACCTGTGGTGGATTCATGTCGATGTATGGCAAAGCCAATAGAGTATTGTAAAGTAAAATAAAGTAAATTAAAAAAAAAAACTTGAAAAAAATTAATTAATTAATTTTTAAAAAAGTTATTTTTGCAGGGAGTATTGAAGTCCTGGTTATCCACAGTATGATCACATTTGTACTAGGCATGTGGTTCCATACACCTGACTCTCTATTTTCCATACACTTGACTCTGTAAGTGGAGGCAGAGCCAAAGGAAGACCTAGGTGTGGTCCTCTAAAAGAATAGAAATAAAAGTAGGGGCCCTAGGTGCCCAGGTCTATTACCAATAATATTCGTTTGTTGTGTTTTAATATTAGTGGCCTACATAGGAGCCAGGAATATGATAGTTTTTTGTACGATCATGAGTCCTGTGTTCAGCATGTTTTATAGTGGGCACCTAACTAAGGATGAATGGATGGATGGTTGGATGGATGGATGTATGGATGAACGAATTGACAGCAGCAAAATAACCTCTGAGAATATAAATCTGTTTCAGTCTTTCCATTTTTGAATGTGACATTGGAATAAGGAATATAGTTAGGAATAGAAAAACTATAGATTAACATGTAAACTCAGTTCTTATAAAAAAAATTGCTATTATTAATAAAGATATTTATGGATTCAAATCAGCTGTATGACTTGAGAAGTTAGTTGTATAAATCATGTCACTGACAAACCTAATGAATTAATGATATAACTTGAATATTGGAGATACAACTTAGAATTTCACTCCATGTTTTATTTAAAATTCGATGCACTCTGCAAATAAATCTTTAAAATATACTCCTAAATCAAACTGTAAATAAAAACGTAAAGAATAGCAGTCTGTAGGAGTGAGGAGGAAAGATGATTAAATCACCATAGGTATTCAACTTGCATGGAAAAGAGAGGAAGTTTGAAATGAGAAGGACAGAGAAAGACTAACAAGAGAGGAAGCAGGAAGAGAAATCTATCATTCTCTCATGTCACCACCCTCAGTATTTACTCTGCTTGGGCACTCTGCATTTTGCATTATTCTAGATGCCATGAGACAGTTCTGTCAACTGCAGTGTTGATGAATCATCTGGAGATGGAAGTAGGCCAAATAGGAGAGAACTTGGTTGTCCAGAGAAGTTACTTGGGCTATTTTTGATGAACAAAAACAAAACAACTTAACAACAAAACAACAAAAACAACACTTCTAGGTGAGATGCTACTGTAGCAATGATTCAAATGGTTCAGGTTCTAAAAGAATCCTTGCGAATATTGTTCCCTATAGTCTGTTCATCTCTCTCCAATTTTGACTCTCTGTGGGATATAGCCCCTACCTCTTCCAACTACCTCTTTTGGAAACCAAAATTTGAACATTCTACAATTAAGATCAACGTTTTCTCTACTGATTTCTTTCTTCTGTAATTTGCTTATCCTCATCAATCACAATTTCATTTTCTGTTTAAGTCCAACCCCCATTCTGCTATTCCTTATACAGCTCAACATTCACCAAAGAGGAGAACAAAGAAGTCTTGAAGACATTCAATAATCTTTTTTCAGGTACTCAGTACAGATATTTCACTCTAATTTCTTACAAATGCCACAAACTTGTTATAATACCCTTAGTGAAATATAATAGTAAGATTTTCCTAGTTTCTGTTTGTTTTTTCACTTTTCTTTTTCTCACTTAGTTTTCTCCAGTTGGCTTTCTGGATTTAGTTCCAACATGAAAGGAATATAAGTAGAATTTATCTTCATGAAATATGTTACCTCATTTTTTGGGTAAACTTATTTGTTAGCAAATAAACTTTTGAAAACACAGAATGAGATTTTTAAATCATTAAAAAGATTGGTTTCCAATTTAGAATGATATAATTTTTCTTAAGAAAATGTATTACCACTTGTAATCCTAGACACAGCTAGGTAAAATTGAGAGGTCCAATTAAGATACTCTATTCTCATGTGCCACCATGCTAATGCTTAAAACCTTTCTTGGTATGCAAGGCTTTAAACCACATACTCCTGGCCTACCCAGTTCCACAAGGTCCAATGGATTCATCTCATTGCAAAGCCCATTTACCTCCTTGGGAAATAACCCTTATAGCCCATATCATCATTTATCATCATTTGTCTATCAATACTGATTACCAATTGACTCTCCTTCTACTCTTGTATTATAATAGTTTTCAAATGCTGTCCTAACAAGTGTATTATCTCTCGTACTGTGTTGTGCTCAGTTGCTCAGTCATGTCGAACTCTTTGCAACCCTATGAACTGTAGCCCACCAGACTCTGTCCATGTACGTTCCAGGCAAGAATACTGGAGTGGATTGCCATTTCCTGCCCCAGGGGATCTTCCTGATCCAGGGACTGAAACTGTGTCTCTTGAGTCTCCTGCATTGGCAGGTGGATTCCTTACCACTACACTTCCTGGGAAGCCCATTTATTTTTCTTACTATATCACAAGTATTGTTTCATTAACCAGATCATAAGCTATATCTTGGGACCTTACTTCCTATTTCTTAATGCTACATAATACTGAAGAAAGCCACAAACACAGTGGCAAATCACCTTTTAAATTTTGACATTTTAGTTACCAACACATTTGGAAAATGGTTTATATTTTGAAAACTAACTTTATATACACTAGCCTATTCAGTCACATATTAGAGATGATGGAAAAAAAAAAGAATTCTAGGAAGGTTGGGTTACACAATAAATGAAAAGACAAGAAGCAAATCAAAACAGTAAGACTCCCACGGCAGTGACCTTTCTGCACTATTTAGCAAAAACACAAGACCTACCTACCTCTGTATTGGGATTGGATATGAAAGTAACAGCAGGGATTAATGAAGTTCAGCCAACAATGCACAGGTGTGGGCTGGGTGAGTGGATGAAAATAACACAGTCAGAGACGGGCAGCTGCTGTGTCTCTATCATACACTCACTTTGCAAGTAGTTACAGTTGTATCTCTGCTACCTTTAAGGTGATTGTATTAATATTTAGTGATACATATGTAATACCTAAAATACATAGAATACAGAAAAGAAAAAAAAAAACAGAAAATTCACCAGGGGGGGGGGAAATGGGTGACATTTATGGTACATGGTATATATACCCACACAAATGTTTATTTATTGTCTTGTGTGGATCTCTTCTAAATAGCTATGAGGATGAATACACTCATTATAAAGAAAGGCTGCAGGTATATTTGGAGATGGGAAAGCCATATAAAACCTGCATTATTTATAAAGATGAAAACTAATTTTTCACTGGTGTGTGTTGCAGGATAAAATGGCCATCACTGTTTTCTCTCTGCATGGCACAGGCTAGTGCTGCTTTCTTCATTTATCAGATAATAAAATTGTTATGCCTCTGGTGATAAACAAAACTAATGGCACAAATAGAAAGGAGCCTGGACCATTTAACTGCCAGTTGTCTGTTTCTGCTATAAAATAAAATTCCATTTTTGAAAGCAGCATCCTGACTCAAAGGCATCCTGATTACATATACACACTGATGTCTTTCTTTTATGCAAAACTGACTGATGTCAAGTCAAGCAAATACACACTAAAAACACTCTGCTGTTCCTTCTGGCTTGATTGATAAAAAGCTATTTCACTAAAGCTAAAAGTTTTCTTATTTTTCTATAATCCAACCTTATGTGTCTGAATAAAAGAAATACAGTGGATGGTGCTTAACACACTGGGGATTTAGCTCTCCCTTGAAAAACACTTACCATATGAAACCACAGAAAGTTCTCCTTAAAAAATGCCTTTGATTAAAGATAATACATAATGATGAATTGATGTTAAATTTCTGCTAAATGTCTCATTAATTCTGTATTGCTATTAAGCTAATACCAGCAATCATGTTCAGGTTCTGCCTGATTATCCATCAAAGTGCTATATACCACTTCTACACTGTTAAGCCCCAGAATCATGCTTTACTAGGTCCATTATAGGTCTTTACAAGGTCCATTCTCTAGTCCATGTTTGGCTTTTCTCTGATAAGTAATTTGTCCAATTTTTAGACTTATTTATTGTATTTATTATCCAGTACATTCATTTGCTTTCTCTAGTCTGTAATTTCCAGTCATCCAATTGGCTTTAGCTTTATGTCTTTATGAGCTTCGCTGGTGGCTCAGATGGTAAAGAGTCTGCCCGCAGTGCAGTAGACCCAGGTTCGATCTCTGATTCGGGAAGATCTCCTGGAGAAGGGAACGGCAACCCACTCCGGTATTCTTGCCGGGAGAACTCCACGGACAGAGAATCCTGGTGGGCTACAATCATGGGGTCACAAAGAGTTGGACACCTGAGCAGCTAACACTTTCACTTGACTTTATATGTTTTTATTGTATTTCTAACTCTGCCTTTGGTGTCATGTGAAAGCCATGCATAAAACTCAAAGCAGAGGTTAAATGACTGCATAACAGAACCCTTAAAGTTCTGCTGTGCTAACTAGATCAATTTAAGCTAAGATTTTAAAATAATATGTGCATAATGCACAAAACTACTAAAAGACAGAAAAGCAAATAAGAAAAATGTCACAAACACCAGAGACAATAATCAGTATTATTTCTGGTACATGGCATGTCTACAATATGTATTGACAGTCTTTTACTTATATTTGTATATCTTTACATTTATATAACACACATTATCATATAGTTTTATTTGCTTTTATACATAGCAATTGATTGGTTAATATTTTACATACTATGTTATATTTTCCTTTATCACTGATGCAAAGAACTCAGTCATTAGAAAAAAATCCCGATGCTTGTAAAGATTGAAGGCAGGAGGAGAAGGGGATGACAGGGGATGAGATGGTGGTTGGATGGCATCACAGACTTGATGCACATGAGTTTGAGCAAGCTCTGGGAGTTGTTGATGGACAGGGAAGCCTGGCATGCTGCAGTCCATGGGGTCGCAAAGAGTCAGACACAACTGAGCAACTGAACTGAACTGATTTATCATAGGCATTGCCTAATTTCAACAAGCCTTCTTCTACAACACTGTATGCACCAGTATCTTATTGGCTTCTTTGTCATTTCTTCAACATATTCCAGTCTCAGACTTTTGAACTTGCCATTCCTTCAGCCTGAGATTCAATTTTCCACGAATATTATCATCCCATGTTCTCTTGCTTCTCTCAGGCCTCTGTCAAATATTACATTCCACAAAACCCTGCCTTGGAGAACCCTATCTAAACAATGAGCTCCAATATGCTATTCATTCTCACTGCATTCTTCACCATGACACCAGACACTACCTGACATCGTATATTGTTTATTTTCTATTATACATCGTATAATCATTGATTTGTTTCCTACCTCTCTCGTCAGAATGTAAGATACACAAAGGTACAGGCTTTGTATGTTTTGTTTACTATTCTTCCTCCAATGCTTAAGACCATTTAAAGCACAAAGTAAAAATTAATTTTATATATCAATAAATGAATATATTATTCCAACACACTTTGATAATTAATTTCAATAGTCCAAAAACTTACTTTTCTGTAGAATTTCCAAAATTATTTTCTAATGGAAAGTAGAAAAAATTGCAGCATCAAATCCCTCCAACAATCTCTCCACTTGAACAGAGTTTAAGAATTTTATTGTGATTTAAAAGGGTTAAGTTCATCTATCACAGAAAATGGAAGTTTAGAAACTTTCCCTAGTGTAACTTATTGTTCCTTGATAACTTGCTGGAGGATGAATAGCAGCTATACCAATAGCTGTACAGGTTGCTAGCTTCAATTCTAGTTTCTATATATCCCTGTGTTTAATTACAGATTATTCAATGTTTTTGCCAGCACCTTTAGAACAGTTCCTGTAGGGTTTTTCTTTTTTAAAATTATCATTATATTGGGTTATTATTCTTGCTCTTTTTAGAAAAATGAAAAATCAGAATAATAGTAAATGCTCAACAAATATTTAGTTATTTATCACTTGCTAATTACCCCAATTCTGGGTTCCAAAAACTCAGTAAATATAAACAAAGTAACAGAAAGTAGAAGACAGTGTATTTCAACAGAAAACTTCAGGAAATTTTAGTTGAATTGTAAAAATTATCTTGCTAAGATATACTTCTCCCTATACTAAACTGTGATATTCAATTCAGCAGGAAATCATCTATTATCCATGATAACACAGATTTTAAAATTTTATCACTATAAAATAAGTACATGAGACAGTATCCTTTAACTACAAAAATGAAGAGTGAGGCCATATAATGTTAAGCTCAAGTTTTTTGGATATAGTTTCCTTGGGTTCACATTTCTCTGTATCTATTATTCAGAAATAATAATCTTACTTATTCCTGACTTTGAATAAGTTACCCAACAATTGTCCTATTTCCTTAGGAAATAGGCTTATAATAAAGCCAATATAACAATAAGCCAAATAATAAGCTAATATAACAATAATTTAAGTTGTCCCAGTTTCCTCATCGAGAACATATTAATAGCATTAACATTAATTTGAATATTAATAGTACTTGCCTCAGAGGGTCATTGGAAGATGAATTAAAATATATAAAAGGCTTAGAATAAAATACTATACCTGAGACATAGTATTTACTAGTACATACTACATGGTAAATGTTTTGTGCCTTGTGCCAAGTCATTTCAGTCGTGTCCGACTATGTGATCCTATGGACTGTAGTCCACCAGGCTCCTCTGTCCATGGGATTCTCCAGGCAGGAATACTGGAGTGGGTTGCCATGCCCTCCTCTAGGGGATCTTCCAGATCCAAGGATAGAACCTGTGTCTCTTATGTCTCCTGGATTGGCAGGTGGGTTCTTTACCACTAATGTTAGCTATTGGATTCATGTCGATGTATGGCAAAGCCAATAGAGTATTGTAAAGTAAAATAAAGTAAAAAAAAAATAAAAATAAAAAATAAAATAAAATTGGTAGGATATATGGCTGTGTCCTCAAATTAATCTTCCCATTTACAAAAGTTTTAATGTGTTATATGTATGTGGGTGAAAAATAACTGCTTTGAGAATATTTGTGAATTTTTCCCAATGCCCTTGTATCTTCCTTGTGAAACAATTAAAAGCCTAAACCAAAAGAAGATGTCAAATCCACTTAATAGCTATAAGAAAGGGGGAGAGAAATTTATTAAGAACCAAGTGAATAGAGGTTAGAGAAAATGAAGTACTGCAAAGAAAGGGCAGCTTATATTCTGTCAGACAAAGAAGAAGGTCCGCATTGTGTTGGAGAGAAAAGTGCATAAAGTTAAGTAGGGGTAGAGAGCCAGAAAGCTCCGAAAGTGTTGCTAGGAATCTCATCTAGTTTCCTTTTAATGCATTTCCACAGTCTGAGTACAGAATGGAATTCTCTCCCTCTCATCTCCTCTCCTTATACCTCTTCTTCTATGAATTATTGTTTTTGCATGACACACTAATCTAGAGTCTAAAATTTGAATAAAGTCCACCTAAAATATTTATATTTGCCTCACTCAAAGCTCACCCTATTTCTTCCCCTGTTTTCCACTAAAAAATGGACATATCAATATTTATGCTGCATACCTGCATTAATCTCTTTTACTCCTCTCTACCACTTCTGGCTTTTAGTTCAGATCAGTTCAGTCACTCAGTCACGTCCGACTCTTTGCAAACCCATGGACTGCAGCACACCAGGCTTCCCTGTCCACCACCAACTCCTGGAATTTACTCAAACTCATGTCCATTGAGTTGGTGATGCCATCCAACCATCTTATCCTCTGGCTTTTAGCTATATGGAAAAAAATAATAAATATTAAGTTAAAATAAAGAAGCTGCTTTATTTTCTCTATCTTTGTGACTCTAATTGTGTTAGAATCCCTGTTATTGTTTATTGGCCTATTTTAGGTGCCAAGAATAAGAACTAATGCTCATTTTCATGGATCCAAAGGCACTGTAATGACAAAGCTCCACATTAAAAGTTATATTTTTTTAATGTTTAGCTGATTATCTCAAGATAATTTCTTGAATTAGACAATGATTTTCAAATAGGGATCCACAAAAATCTAGATGTCCTTTCCCTTTTTTATGACTTTTAAATTTTTTTGCAGTATAATTGCTTTTCAATGTTGTGTTAGTTGATGCTGTACAACACTGTGAAACAGTTGTATGTATACATATATTCCCTCTTTACAGAGCCTCCTTCCCACCACCTCTATTCCACCCGTCTAGGTCACCGCAGGCATCAGGCTAGACTCCCTATGTTCCACAGCAGCTTCCCACTAGCTATGTATTTTACACATGGTAGTATATATATGTCAATACTACTCTTTCATTTCATCCCCTCACTCTGTCCCCTTCCCTTTTTCTAGAGAGTCTACACATTGCTTCCATATTAATCTTTAAAATGTACATTACTGATCAAGTAATGTACAATTTCTTCTCAAAAACTTAAAAGTATTGTAAACAAGACATTTTCCAGTTTGAGTATTAACTGCTGTTCATCTGGCAGTATAAACAGTAATTATTATCCCTAGGGCAAAATATTATATGAATATCTAGTAATATGGTATCCTTGCTTTCTTTTTTAATCAAGGAAATTGTGTTTGGCTAAGAAAGACTGAGTTTTTTTGTTTTTAATGAACTTGAATTTAATATTACATACTTAGCAATTTCATCTAAATATATCTTAATAAATGTTAATAATTATCAGTAGCTTAATTTTATTATACATTTCATTTGATTGCAACCCTAGATTTTCTTGATGTAAGAATATTTAGAGTATATTACTATATACATATTAATGAATTTTTCATCACTTTTCATTCCCAAAGAAAAAAAGGAACATGACATTTTAATTCTTTTCCTTCACTCTCATTGTGTTCTTAAACCAGACTTTTTCACAACCAAATTCAATTATTTAAATTCAGGCTTTTGTCAGTCCCAATATGTCAGTCTTGTGTGTGTGTGTGTGTGTGTGTGTGTGTGTGTGTGACTAAGCAAGTGAGAAGGTAATAGAGGTTGTCTATGGGAGACAATTGTGGTCTTAGATACAAAAAAATAATAATAATCAAATCACAGTAGGTTTTGAGGCACTACTTAATAGTACTACATGCAAGGAGTCCTAAATAATATATTTTATCTTGACCTAGGCATCCTTTTCTGTTAACTACTTAAGAAGATATAAACATACCAAAGAGAAAATGGAAAAATGAGCTGCCATCTTATTTTTACCTTAATGTTGGAAGTCCTACTGCAGAGCCCTCTAGAAGCTGTGATTTAAATTCAGAGACGAAGCAGATATTTACCTTCTCTCTACAGCCATGTCTTAATCTTACCATGAGATAAGCACTGAGCTCAAAAGATATGACTGAGCCTTTATGCAGTCAACAGAAGTGAGGACCAAAGAGCAGCGTTGCTAGGATTCAGTCAGGAGTTTGTAAATTTGACATATTGGAAATAGCGAGCAAAAGAGTGAACAAAAGAGCTCTCTGGGCTTGCTCAGAGATATGACCTGAGTCCTCTAACAGAAATAATCTTATGGGGTATAATAAGATTCTCTTACATACACTTTGATGCCTCTTCCCCACCAGAAACACACACATTCATTTCCTGCTCCAGTCACTGCTGCAGGAACAGCTCCAAACTGTGGATCAGTTTTGCACTGGTGCAAACTATCAGTACTTTTCCATCGGGCTCACATCATAGAACCCTGTCATCTTGACCCATGGTTCATTTCCTCACACTAGCTTAGCTGAGCATCTGCCTAAATGCTCAGGGCTCACATGAGAATCTGTGCAAATGAATACTCATGTGCTTCTCTTGACTAATGGAGGTAGGGAAACATTGGATAAATGCTTTCCCCTCTCTTCCTCCAGGGTGACAGTTCTGAGGTAAATTTCACTGCTGTTGAGTTGCTAAGTCATGTCCGACTCTTTGCAACCTCATGGACTGCAGCACACTAGGCTCCTCTGTCCTCCACCATCTGCTGGAGTTTGCTGAAATTTGTCCATTGTCGGTGATGCTATCTAACCATCACATCCTCCAGCTGCCCCCTTCTCTTTTTGCCTTCAATCTTTCACAGCATCAGGGTAAAAGTTACACTGGATTAAGGACTAGCTATCCATTGTGTTAGTCAACTTGATAATGTATCATTTCATTGTTTCATTTTTTTTTCCTTCCCTATTTCTCTTTTCCTTATAATTCAGCCCTAACCTATGGAAACATATTCTCATATAAAATATTTATATACTACCCTTTGACACAAGCTCTGCTTTGAAGGGAAGCCAGGCTAAGTAAACAGAACAAAAACACCAATGGCTAATTAATCTTTAATTTATTGTCACCACATACTGAAGGAAATATAACCCAAGTCATGTTATGGAATATGACTCCATTAGATGAGTACTTTTCTCCTAAAGAAAGACGAGGAAAAAGTAAGTTCTTCATCCTCACCCATATATAACTCTGAAGAAACCTAAAGTTTGGTCGAGGAAAAAACCTACTATGAAAAGAGTTAAAAAATACAAATAATTTAATATATGTAATATTAACCATTTACAATAACAACACGTATAAGTACTGCAAACATATTCAGGGAAAAAAAGCAACTGGCCAGTTCATACTGGAGAAGGCTTTATGGTAAAGGGATGTGTGTGTGCTCAGTTGTTAAGTCGCGTCTAACTCTATGCGACCCAATAGACTGTAACCCACCAGACTCCTCTGTCCATGGGGAAGTTCCCAGGCAAGAATACTGGAGTGTGTTGGCATTTGCTTCTCCAGGAGATCTTCCCAACCTAGGGATCAAACCTGTGTCTCCTGCACTGCTGGCAGATTCTTTACCACTGAGCTACTAGCGAAGCTCCATGACAAAGGGATGGGCATGACCTACTTAACTAGTAGGGTTTATATAAGCAGAGAAGAGACTGGAAGTTATTCTGGGAAAGAGGTCCCGAATGGGAAAACAGAAGCATTTTGTGCAAAGGTGAAGAAATGAATGTACATACACCCTGAATGTAGAGTGAAAATCGGTCAGATAAATAGGAACATTGGTTTGTGCTTCATTCCTGTCCTTTTATAAGCAATTTGTTATTTCTCCCACTTTACTTCACCAATTATGAACAATGTATAGTAAGTCCTTAAGCACTTTTCTTTTTTCCCCTTCTGGGTTCTAAATTTTGGCTCCCCATTAAGACTTCCTTCTTCAGTTGCTATACCTGGCTTCTCTCTAGAAGTCACTGATTTTTCCTGATTTTAGAACCTGGGAAGCTTTGTTCTATCCACTTCTAACTGTGAATTTCTACTGTCTGAGCCAAGCCTGTCCCTTCCTCAGACAAGAGTGGACAGAGATAGAATACAGTGTGCAACCAGTTTATAGAGAATCTCTAAGGTAAAAGAGAGGAATCTGAGCATTATCCTAAGGACTGATGCAATTTCTGATGAGAAAATTCATAGGCTTTTTCCAACTCAATTATCAAATTCAACTCTTTCTTTTACAGAATGACTTCCTAAAGCTTTAATAAAGAATAAAAGTTATTAGAGATGCTTCATGCAGAAATACAAAAGAAGAGATTTAAGACCTACTTCTATGGAAGAATAAACACAGATTAGTAAACGATTAGAGGTAGGTAGTGAGGGGAACTGAAAAAGCATGATTTCTAGGTTTCCAATTTTGTCAAGTGGCTATCTTGAAAAGGGAAAATAGGAGAAGATAATATTGAGCTCTGCATGTCCACCTCCAGGGGACTTCAGTTTGGTAACAGTTTTTTGCTGGGCTTCTTTTTCATTTGTGACCTCTGAACCTACTCATTTTGCATCCTGAGTGTTCTATAATTTTGGGCTTATGTTTGTCCCTTGGTTGTGACCCCATGGACTGTATAGCCCACCTGGCTCCTCTGTTCAAGGATTTCTCCAGGTATGATACTGGAGTGAGTTACCATTCCCTTTTCCAGGTGATATTCCCGACTCGGGATTGAACATGGGTCTCCTGCATTGAAGACAAATTCTTTACCATCTAGCATTTGTTTAAAGGCACAGATTCTCAAGTCAGCCTAGGTGAAAATCCTGATTTCACACTGTTTGTTTGACCTTCTCCAAGATGCTTACTTTCTTTGTGCCTCAGTTTGCTTCTTATCTGTAATTATACACAACCTACAGGATCTTTGTCAGCAATAAAAGACGTCCCACACAGAAAACACTGGAACCAGTGCCTGGCTATGATAAACACTCAGTAAGTGTAAATTATGGGCACCTTGATTCCAAAAACGAGCTTCTCTGGTGGTTAAAGAACCTGCCTGTAATGATGGAGACTTGGGTTTAATCCCTGGGTTTGGATGATACCCTGGAGAAGAAAATGGCTACCCACTTCAATGTTCTTGCCTGGAGTATTCTGTGAGAGGAGCCTGGTGGGCTATAGTCCATGGGTCACAAATAGTCAGACATGACTGAGTGTTCCAAAAAAAAAAATTTCTTTGCAAGCCCCAAGCCTGCAAAACCCAACGCAACCTAGCTACTTAAATTAGTACCAGTCATCTTGTTGACTAGAGGATTAAAACAGATTGAAGAGGACATACTTATTTTTTATTATTTTATCTTGAATTTAGTCAACATTTTTAATATATAAAAGTCTCTATCTTTGGGAATTTTGAAGATCACTTTCCAGCATTAACTCTTTATAACAGAATGCACTGGTTATCATCTGAGCAATAGCTTAGCAATAGGGTTATCTGGATGCCAACTCTAGAAAGTAGCCCTGAGAAGGTCCACACAGACAGTCACACTGGGCCATGCAGCTAAACAAGGAAAACTGGTGATGGATCCGTAAGGATGTATTTATACAAGGCACCTTTTATCCATGTAACATCAGCAGGAACAGAAATCCTTGTTTCTCTTGCTTAACATGATTTACATGTACAATAAGCTAAGTAGGCCCTATTTTCCTCAAGAACCACCATTCCATTGGAATTAGAACCATTGTGACTTTAAGTTAAAAAAAAAAACTCACCAATTTGAACATGTTTTTCCTGCACTGAAAGCGTGAATTATTCATTTCACATTTGGATTCTTCTGCATTTTTTCTTAGTGTAACTTTTAGAATATGAATTTATAACTGAATATTAAGATATGAAATCATGATATCAGAAATATTAACAAATCAGTGTAAGCAAGAAATGCAAATTGCTAATAATCACAAGACAGGTACAAAGAAATGTGAGGTTATTGTTGTTTTTATCTTCTTTTCAAATTGCTTCATAAACAATTTGTAAATATGCTTATAAAAATCCTTTCTATGTGTTTTGTAAGGAGAAGATATTCCAATGTGGCGTATACAGCTAGAATTTATCCTTTTTTTTTAACTTTTTTTTTCAGTTTTATTTATTTTATTTTTTTATTCTGCTATTTACTTTATTTTTTTAATTTTTAGTTTATTCTACTTTACAATACTGTATTGGTTTTGCCATACATTGACATGAATCCACCACAGGTGTATACAAGCTCCCAATCCTGAGTCCCCCTCCCACCTCCCACCCCACATCGTCTCTCTGGATCATCCCCGGTATGAATTTCATACAGCTCAGAGACCATCCTGGCACAGTTTGCACCAATTTTGCTCCCTTATATAAGCTTATTTCTGTCTGAATTTGTAGATGGTATGTCAGCATAACAGGAAAAAAAAAAAAAGGCGAAGCAGTTATTTATAATCTCCATTGCCTTCTCCAGACGACAGATTCCAATCACTGGAAATTCCACTGTTTCTGGGGAGTGCAATGAGTGAAGTGTTGCAAGATTTGAGAGGCATAGGTAATGCAATATATAGATAATTTATATACATTAAAGATTTACATTTTTAAAAGATCTGGAAATATAAAACTA
>SJYV01036922.1:795832-824349 GCA_006410875.1 Neotragus pygmaeus | reverse complement strand
GAACTCTCTTGCTTTTTCCATGATCCAGCAGATGTTGGCAATTTGATCTCTGGTTCCTCTGCCTTTTCTAAAACCAGCTTGAACATCTGGAAGTTCATGGTTCATATATTGCTGAAGCCTGGCTTGGAGAATTTTGAGCATTATTTTACTAGCGTGTGAGAGGTGTGCTATTGTGAGGTAGTCTGAGCATTCTTTGGCATTGCATTCTTTGGAATTGGAATGAAAACTGACCTTTTCCAGTCCTGTGGCCACTGTTGAGTTTTCCAAATTTGCTGTCATATTGAGTGCAGCACTTTCACAGCATCATCTTTTAGGATTTGGAATAGCTCAACTGGAGTTCCATCACCTCCACTAGCTTTCTTCGTAGTGATGCTTTCTAAGGCCCACTTGACTTCACATTCCAGGATGTCCTGCTCTAGTTGAGTGTGAGTGATCACACCTTCGTGATTATTGGGTCATGAAGATCTTTCTTTGTATAGTTCTTCTGTGTATTCTTTCCACGTCTTCTTAATATCCTCTGCTTCTGTTAGGTCTATACCATTTCTGTCCTTTATTGAGCCTATCTTTGCATGAAATATTCCCTTGGAATCTCTAATTTTCTTGAAGAGGTCTCTAGTCTTTCCCATTCTGTTGTTTTCTCCTTTTCTTTGCATTGTTCGCTGAGGAAGGCTTTCTTATCTCTCCTTGCTATTCTTTGGAATTCTGCATTCCAATAGGTATACCTTTCCTTTTCTCCTTTGCCTTTCACCTCTCTTCTTTTCACAGCTATTTGTAAGGCCTCCTCAGACAGCCATTTTGCTGTTTTGCATTTCTTTTTCTTGGTGATGGTCTTGCTCCCCGTCTCCTGTACAATGTCACGAACCTCCGTCCATAGTTCATCAGGCATTCTGTCTATAAGATCTAATCCCTTAAATCTATTTCTCACTTCCACTATATAGTCATAAGGGATTTGATTTAAGTCATACCTGAATGGTCTAGTTACTAAATGGAAACAAAAAAATTGTATTAATTGCACAAACTCTATGTATTGTAATTAAAAACAGAGCATCTAAATGTTTGATTCATTACAGTAATGCACTTTTATTCATAGTGTTGATCCATACCCTCAATGTCTTGAGGACACTCATACTCAAGAAGTTAAATGATATGCCTATTTCATAAAATTAGTAAAAAGCTACCTCAGAATTAAAAGTTAGGTTTCTCTTAGTTCTAACCAGTATTTTTTTTTATTCTTCTGAATGATCTTAAATATTTCTCCATCCCTCCCCTTCCTTCCAGGTTTTCCCCCTCAGTACAATCTTATACTAAACCCTAACATAGGAAACAGTTAAAAGTCAGAGCCCAAGTTTGCACAGAAGACTGTGACATGGAGCCCTCATCTCTTTCCCCATCTCTGCATCAGCCTGAGGCACCTCCACACAACCCAGCTTGCTGCCCACCAACAATACATGGATGCTTACTGCCCAGGAGCACTCTCCCTCCAAAGTGAAGGGAGCAGAAACTAGGAAACTAGCAATGACCATGTGCCTATTAATCCCAAGTTGTTGTGCATAATTTAAATCATGTAATTCTCAAAAAAGAAAAAAAAAAAACAAAAGTAATTTATATGTGGCTAAGTCTATCTGAAGCCACTCAGTGTCCAAGAAGTCATGGGCTAATTGGACTACAAAACATGATGACATTAGAACTGCATTTGGAACCTACTGAAACTTATTGGTGAATGAGTAAGTAAATTTTATTATTTCATATTGTCAATGTCTCATGACACTCCAGATGCAGGGTTTGCTGGTAAAACAGTTCAAGTCCCCAAGGGACTCTCTTGTTTGCCTCATCTAGCTCCCAGACTGTAGAGGTAGACTCTACAGTCTAGCTGCTCATGTATTCCTGCTCACGTCTACTTAAGGAGACAAGATAGGGCATAAAAGTTCCAGAATCAAATCACCTAGTGGGAAGTATGGGATGGAGAAGAGGTGGAAATGTTTGCTTTCTCTGAGATGAGGGAGTATGGAATATTTGGATGTGTTTTCTTCCTTTGCCCTAAGAGGGTAAAACGTCTGCCTGCAGCGCGGGAGACCTGGGTGTGATCCCTGGATTGGGAACATCCCCTGGAGAAGGAAAAGGCAACCCACTCTGGTACTCTTGTCTGGAAAATCCCAGGGACAGAGAAGCCTGGTAGGCTACAGTCCGTAGGGTCGCAGAGTCGGACAGGACTGAGCAACTTCACTTTCACTTTCTTCCTTTGCCCTGGTACCTACCCCAGTGAAATGTGACTCCATAAAGCCCTGGATTTTGAATCATGAGATCTGTACTTTTCCCTTCAGCCAAGGCAGAGGGTGGGAGTAAAGAATGTGTGCTGAGCATACACGCAAAATGATTGATACAAATAATCTGATGGCTCTCAGGCTCCTAACAGAACCAACTAAAGGAGGAGCCTCTTTTTCTTATTAATATCGATGAGGGAGATGGTGGAAACTTTCTCTCATGCCTGTGTGTGTGTGCTTAGTAGCTTAGTCGTGTTCGACTCTTTGTGACCCCATGGACTGTAGCCCTCCAGGTTCCTCTGTCCATGGGATTCTCCAGGCAATAATACCGGAGTGGGTTTCCATGCCCTCTTCTAGGGAATTTTCCCAACCCAGGGATCAAACTCAGATCTTTCACATTGTAGGTGGATTCTTTACCTTCTGAGCCATCAGGGAAGCCCTCTCATGCTATGCTGTGGCTGTAAATGACCTGATGAAAGGACTCTTGGTGTGCACCAATATGGGTAGCCCCTAAAAGCTGTTTCTCAGATCTCTTACACACACACACACACACACACACACACACACATCTCATTTTCTTAGATAATTTAATTCCTAGACAGCTGTGCTGATGTCGGAGTCTTTGCAATGGACCCTCAGAGAAAAATGCCAGAGGAAAAAAAAAGTGAAAAAAAAAAAACCACCTGGTTTTGGCAGACTTTTCTCTCACCAGAGGAGGCAGGTTCGAGTGCCATCTGGTCAGCAGCCATGTTCTGCTTGTCCTTCTCCCCAGTCCATCTCCCTGTGGATCACACAGGGCCA
This sequence comes from Neotragus pygmaeus, assembly GCA_006410875.1. Lineage (NCBI taxonomy): Eukaryota > Metazoa > Chordata > Mammalia > Artiodactyla > Bovidae > Neotragus > Neotragus pygmaeus. The sequence continues at coordinate 821,287 of SJYV01036922.1, read as the reverse complement.
GGCTGGCAGCAGATTGCAGCGACCCCAGCACTGCAGCTATCCTGGGACTCGGAGCCCTACAGCCTGCGGGCAGAGGTCATCCCTCCAACCTGTGTCCGTCTGCAGCCTCTCCTTTTGACCTTCCTGAATAGTATTTACAGCAGCAATTAGTGACTCTCCTGAGTCCAGCAGCTGGCCTGTTTAAAATCTTTTCTGTCTTTGAATACATTGTTTTAACCAGTTGACCTTTATTTGTACCAGTGAAATTAGATCAAACAAACAAACAAACAAAACAAAGTATTTTGGTTTGTGACTAAAAACAGAAATTGCCGTTTTAGCACTTTTCCTAGAGTCCTGCTTACCTCTGCCTTTAGCTGCCAACAGTGATCACAGGAAAACAGCCAAGTGTTCAGATACACCAGCCGTGTGTTCATTCACTTTTCATATAACACCTCAGTTTCCAGTGCGTTCTGTGGTATTTCCTAACAGCTATTGATTTACAGTGTATTCTGTTTCATTCAGATTGTTATGTTCTTAAGCAATAACTAATATCCTATCTTAAAAAAAATGAAATCTGTTGTGGGAGAAAGGTCCGTTCTAGAAAATATTTGAATTTTCTGATATGCAATACTGGGAGAAGCTATTTAATTCCTCCCAACCCCCATTTTCAGGTTCATTTTGTCTGTCTTTTGTTAGTGTAACCTCTATGTGGCAGTCTTCTCCCAGCCTCTGTTACAGTTTTCAACATTTTTCTTTCCCATTGATCTTCAGGAAGGACAAATGCATTGCTGTAAATTCAGTCCAGTAGGGCAGAAGTGATCACGCTTATTTTACAGAAATTCTGGGGAAGAAGATAAATAAGGGAGTTTACATACTTTAATATATCCTCATTAGTATTTTCACTCTGCTGAAAGTCTTGCATCTCTAATTGGGGGGGGGGGGGGGGGNGATATCTTTCTTCCCTGTCTCTTATACACATCTAGATGTGTATAAGAGACAGCCCCATGTGTCTGCCCCAATCCTAGCAGGTGCTGTGGACTGGCCCTGCCTTGGCAACAGGGCTGGTGCAGGCCAGAAGCCACACTCTTACATCACTCCCCTCGGTCCTAAGGAAAGCCCCACTTCACAGGCTTCCAAACACAGGAGACGAGAGGGTGCAGGGGAGGCTGGAACAGGGCTCCAAGCACCAGGCCCCATTGCCCAGCTCCCAGTGACTAGGACCCCTTTACTTCCTGGAAAGTAGGTGTGAGAACACCTGCTTCAATGTGAGAATATGAAACAGGCCTTGGACCTCAGGCTTAGCTGCTGGCTGACTCCAAGGGGCCTGTGGGGTCAGCAAGAGATCAGACTGGATGCAGGTCTGCACTCGGCCCCTCATCTCCACCCCCACCCCATCAGCATAGCACCCTCCTTGGACTGTCGGGCGCAAAGCCCAGGACCTGGGAGCCTCCACCAGCCATGTTCTCTGGGATCAGCATAGGGAAAGCACAGTCGCTCCACTGTGTTTGTGCATGTGGACACACATCCAGGGCTGCGTCTGGCTGTCTGTGGCAGGCCCTGAGTACCCGCCCGCCCTGCTGACTCTGCAGGCTCTTCTTTCGGGGCCTCAGCTAAGGCTGCTTTTCACTGGGAATGGTCTCCTCACTCCTCCGCCCAGCAAGTTCCTGCCTACTCCCCCAAACCTGTCCCTGCACCAACTTCCTCTGAAGAGCCTCCCTCAGCCCTTATCAGGCAGTACAGTGGCCACCTCACTGGCTCCCAAGGGGCCCCTCCTGCTTCCCTGGGGGCAGGGTCCCCAGAGTCACTGGGAAGTGCCATCGAAGAACCACTCAGCTTGCTGGCTGGCTGGCCCCCACCCCTAAGGGAGCCACACCCACCCCACACTCACCAAGCAGCAGGAACTTGCGGCTGTCCCCATAGAGCTGCCGCAGGTTGATGCAGAACTCGTGCACCGAGGCGCCGTCACGGTACTCATGCAGCAGTGCTGCAAACTGCTGGATCTCCTGCGACGACAGCTTGGTGCGCAGCTGCCGAGAGAGTGGGCCCACACGGGGAGGTGACTAGTGTTGCCTCCACCCTGCCCATACCCAGCTTGACCCCTGCCGGAGGGCCAGCAGGAGGGAGGGGAACCCCACACCAGCCCCGAGGTCCCCACACCAGCACAGAGTGCCTCGGAGACCAGCCCACACCATCTGTTTTGACCTGCCACCTGGCTGGCCTGGCTGAGCACCAGTGGGTGGAGGCTGCATGTCTGATACCACTGCCAGGAGCCACTGAATTGCACACAGAGCCCAGAGTGACATTCGGTATACTGACCAAGTTTTTAATGACGTGAAGTTGAGGGACAGGGTAAAAGTCTGCTGAGCTTGATAACAAGGCCCATCTGACCCTTCCATGGTAGCACCCCATGCTACCATTCACCACCAGAGACCCAGAGATAGGTCTGTCGTTCAGCCCCAGAGGCCAGAGCAGCCACACGCTCAGGCCTTGGCCACCTCACGCTCTTTCCAAAAACTGACCTGATAGGAAAGACTTTAAGGCCCAGCTCCACCCACAGGGAAGCAAACCTTCCTCCCATCTCCTCCAGGGAGCTCCTAGCCTAAAGGCACCGCACATAGGCCTGCTGGCGGGGCCAGTGTCTTCTGACCTTGGTGGGCAAGTGGCAGGCGGCCGTACCGTGAGCATGTAGTCCTGCAGCAGCTCCGCAGCCGTGGCGCTCAGCTCACTCTCACTGACTGTCTTGGCGTGGGGTGCCGTCTGCATGCAGAAGGACAAGGGCGAGACGCCGCCTGCATGTGCACACTCGGGGAAGGAGCTGCAAGGTGCAAGCCAAGATGTGGGTGGGCAGCCCCCTAGCCCTGCCCCGGGCCTCACCTTCACCCCCAGGGATTCAGTGAGAGTCAGGGGCTGAGACAAAGAGGAGGCCTGTCATGGAGGAGGTGTTCGGGGAAAGACAGAGGACATGTGCAGGGAAGGACCCAGAAGGGGCCAGCAGCCTAGCAGGGTCTCAATGGAGGGATGACATCACTAGTGTGACCCAGAGGAGCCCATTCACTGGAAGACCCCTGAAACTGGGGAAGGAAGGTGGGGCCAGGCAGCTGCATGGGCAGCACTGAGACCCAGGCAGGGGTACTCACAAAGTGCTGGCTTCCGTCTCATATGGCTCCTTCAGGTCCACCTTTGTGGAAGAGTCATCTGTGTGGAAATGTAGAGCACATAAGCTTCTGGTTATCTGAGGGAGGGGGCCCCGAGCTCAGTATTCACGTGCTAAGCAGAAGAGGCAGAGCCCTGGCGGTGGGGAGCCGTCCAGGCCCCTGGGGTGCACCCTTTGGGCTGCGCCCACAGCTGCTTCTCCTAAGATGCACCACCTGCCGTGGGTCTGGGCAGGAGCCAGGACAATGCTCTGCTCCCCAAAAGATGTGCCAAGTGGTGGGGCTGAAGCAGGCTCCCCAGTGGCCAGAACAAGAGAAGCTTCATCAGTAGACAGTGAACATCCCTGTGTCTACTTCGTGAAAACTCATTCAGCTGTACACTTTCGATTTGTGTATATCTTGTAGTAAAACAGTTTATTAAAAAAACAAGCAAACAAACAAACACAAGGGCCAAAGCAATCACACTAAGTGAATGTTTAAATATAGCTCAATAAACCACCTGCTGCCCACTGGGGCCTCAACCTTCCCACCTGCCCATGAGGACAGACTGCCAGCCTCACCAGGCTACCTCTGTGGGGCTGCAAGCAGCTCCAGCACAAACAGCGAGCCAGCCAGGACGCAGCCAGGGAACCAGCCCTTCCTCAAAGAGCCCCTGCAGCTTCGCGTTTACATGCAGAGGGTTCTGCGCTGTTCACAGGGATGTGTGAGTCGCGTGAAGGGAGTGGGGCTAGACTCCTCTCCATAAAGAGACCAGCGGCCTCCAGCCCTGGAGGCCACCGCTGAGCTGTCTCCAATATCTTTCTTCCTGTTCCCCTGACTGACAGAAGCCACAGATCCTCAATAAACTATTTATTTGAAAAGCATATGCTCCTAGTGTTTAGAAGACTGAGCTTCAGTGGGCTACGTGTAAACGAAGTGTGCTGTGAGCTTACAATTCCCAGAAACACTGCTCGGACTCTGAGTGCCAGTCCCCCTGCACAGCCTTTGGGCTCTGTGCTCTTCCTGCTGCCGGCCCCACCCTGCCCTGGGCAGCCTGCACCTGGGAAGGGGCCCCACACCCACGGTGCAGGGAGCCCCTCCCAGCCCTCACTCGGAGGTTTGGTACAGTGCCTTTAGCCACCAGTGGTTCCAGACTAAGTGTTCTTGGCCCCCAGAGCTATGCAGGAAGCCACCAGGGGGCCTGAAGGAGGGAGTGGGAAGAAGACGTGAACAGTGAAGACTGGGAACGAAGGGTATTGACTCAAACGCCGCCCTGGACGGTGGCCACTCAGGTGCTATCCTGGCAGGAGCTTGCAGCAGAGCCCTGGTGGCAAAGGGAGAGGAAGCCCAGTTGCTCACGTACCACTGTGAAGGGATAGGTGGTGGGTGGGTGTCGAGGCCCCATCAAATATGGCTCTGTCCAGGAAGTCAATGGTGGACTCCGTGTACACGATCTGGAAGACCTGGCCAAGCAGGGAGCACAGCTCTTCCGCGGCAACCTGCCAAGTGAGGACAAGGCTGAGCCTTCCAGGCAGCTTCCTGGGCATCCGACACCTCAGATGCAGAACACACACCCAGGATCAGGGCCCACTGTCTCCCACTGCCCCCTAGGGCCACGAGGATGCCAGCCCACACCCAGGAGGCTCTCGGGACCCGCAGAAGTGTCACCTCTGGCCCTCCTCCTCCACTGCTCTTCCACCCACAGCCATCTCAGCACCCGTGCCAGCCTCAGGAAAAGGGCAGAGAGCGGACAGCACCTGAGCCAGCTCACATGGACAGCATTCCCGACACCGCCCAACCCTTCACACCTGTGCTGTCAACGCGGGTCCCAGCTGGGGAGGCTCTTCCCCCGAGACAGGGGGCAACATCTGGCGGAGTTCCCAGTGGGAACAAGCCAAGGAGGCGGCCCCAGAAGGAAGAACTACTCAGGTGGAAGGTGGGCAGAGATGAGGAGGAAGGATACTGATCAGCGGCTACCAAGACCACCATCCGGGTTTTGGTCTTACTAAAGGCGTGAAAATTAAACAGAAGGGTATCAAGGGGCTCCCTGAGGCTGGCAGCATTATGGTGGGCCTCAAGCCACTCCCCCAGAGTCTTCCCCAATGGCACAGCTTAGTGTGAAAACAACAGCCCCCACATGAGGGAGGGAAAGGGGGGCCAACCAAGAGAAGAAAGAAAAAGCACGGAGATATCAGACTGGGACTCAGTGGGACCTGGGCGGGACTGGGGCTGGAATGGGTGGAGCCTGGTCAAGCTATTGGTGGGGCTGAGTCAGGCTATGGGTGGGGATGGGCAGGGCCTGGGTCCCAGGTGCCAAGCCCGCTCACCTTGCTCTCCGCGGCCAGGATCACCAGGCAGCATGCCTCCACAGGCCCCACTCCGCTCTCCGACAGGGAGCCCGTGGGGAGGCCTCGGGAACTTTCTGCACACAAACTCTGGCTGGGGGAGATGCCGGGGTCCTGGGCTGGGAAGTCAACACCATGACAGGTGAGGGCCCATGTGGGAGCTCAAAGGCAGGCTCTGGGCAGCCCCTACCTGACTCAGGGAGGGACAGACTGAGCCAGGCAAGCCCCGGCCCTCACCTTCCCTTCACAGGAGCACCCTTCCCTGCCACCGCCCACTCACACCCACCACCTTAACATGACCTCCTGGCTTCTCTGCCAAAGACAGAGTGAACACCTCAGACGAAAACTGCAACATTTAGCTGCTTCTGATCTACACAAAAGAAGGTGTTCACAGAGTTCTAGTGACGGGCTTAAGACACAATCCTGACAGGAGATGAAGACACAGGCAGAGGGGCAGAGTCCAGGCTGGGATCTAGCCCTGAGAACACGCGCCTGTTCGTTAACACTGCACACCGCCTCCTCACACACAAGGTCGTGAGGGAGATTCCTGAGGCAGGAAGTGGGGGCTGTGGCCCAGGGAAGCTTCTGCAGNGACCTCCTGGCTTCTCTGCCAAAGACAGAGTGAACACCTCAGACGAAAACTGCAACATTTAGCTGCTTCTGATCTACACAAAAGAAGGTGTTCACAGAGTTCTAGTGACGGGCTTAAGACACAATCCTGACAGGAGATGAAGACACAGGCAGAGGGGCAGAGTCCAGGCTGGGATCTAGCCCTGAGAACACGCGCCTGTTCGTTAACACTGCACACCGCCTCCTCACACACAAGGTCGTGAGGGAGATTCCTGAGGCAGGAAGTGGGGGCTGTGGCCCAGGGAAGCTTCTGCAGGAACAGGGCTCCAGGCACATCCACTGAGACACACACACCCAGGAGCAGGAAGTGCCAGGGAAGGCTGGCGCTCCCCTGATGCCAGGATATCTCAGGGCAAGCCCAGCCCAGCAGGAAGACCACCCATAGCTCAGACAGTGCTGAGAGACAGGACCCCAGCTAGGAACAGCCAGACTCTGGGTGTATGGGCTGGCAAAGACCAGGGCTCTGGAGGGCAAGGCTGGTGGCACCCCATGTGGAGACTGAGCCCCACAAATCTCACTGTTAGAACCTGACTGTACCATCCCACAGCCAAGGGCCACAGGCGCTGAGCTGTGCCCCAAACGATAAGCACCCAAAGGGTCTGAGAATCAGGACAAAGAATGCTCTGAGATTGCTCACTAGTGACTGCTGCACTGACCACGCTGGCAAGATGTTCTAGGACATTTTAAACAGCTTTATGGCTCACAGCCAAGGAAGCAGGTGTGTGGCTCCAAAGCCACGCACAGCGAGCCTCCTTCAATCGCCCAGCAGCATCCATCCCCAGTCCCACAGGCTGTCCCCCCAGGTCCCGGTTCAGATCCACTGCCCACTTTCCTATGTCCACAGAAACATCCCTTAATGAGACGTCTCCACAAGCCGTGCTTGCCACACAGAGCCTGCTGCAGCCAGACCTGACCCCGACCCCCGACACCACACTGTCCCCAGTGCCAGCACAGCCCAGGCCAGGGGAGGCATAAAAGACAGGCCCCCAGGTAGGAGGCACTTAGTGAGCGTTAGCTCCTGCTGCCAGTGCCAGTGCTGAGGACAGCCACGTGCGTCACCTCACACACAGCCACTCGCTGGGACAGGTGCCTCTCAGAGACCGGGAGGCCCAGGGGACTGGTGACTTCCCTCAGGAAGAGCCGCTAGAACAAGGAGGCCCTCCAGAATACAGAATGGAAGTCACTCTCCTTTTAACTGGAAAGCTCGCAAAGCCCTGGGGGGTCCTGGTTTTCATCTCTTTTTGCAAAGCTTCTCCTGTGGTGCTCATTCTGTCTCTTAAAAAATCGGTTACTCGTTTTCCAGGCAATGTGTTCTACAATTAACACNAATGGAAGTCACTCTCCTTTTAACTGGAAAGCTCGCAAAGCCCTGGGGGGTCCTGGTTTTCATCTCTTTTTGCAAAGCTTCTCCTGTGGTGCTCATTCTGTCTCTTAAAAAATCGGTTACTCGTTTTCCAGGCAATGTGTTCTACAATTAACACTGAGAAATGTTCTGGACAGAAGAAACCCAGGGGTTAGCTGCCCTCCCACCAGCCCTAAGGCCTGCGGCCCCCCGCCAGAAGCACTCCCCTCACTGCTTGGTCCCCAGGGAGGCCCCATCCCACGGGCCAGCTGCAGGGACAGTCCCCATGCAGGGAACAGCAGTCACCACGGCACTGGGCAGCACTGGTGGAAGCAGTTACACAGTACCTCAACCAATCAGCCACCATCTAACAGCGGGGGGACCCTGCCAAGTCACCCAACCCACCTGCCGGCAAAGGTGGAAGGAAACAGAATCCTCCTTACAGGTTTCTTGTGGAGACTAAACAAGAGCATTCATGTCACATGCTTTCTACTAGTTTGAGCCACATTAAACTGCATTTTTTTTTTTNAGACTCTTGAGAGTCCCTTGGACTGAAAGGAGATCCTACCAGTCCCTCCTAAAGGAGATCAGGTCTGGGTGGTCATTGGAGGGACTGATGTTGAAGCTGAAACTCTAATACTTTGGCCACCTGATGCGGAGAGCTGACTCATTTGAAAAGACCCTGATGCTGGGAAAGACTGAGTGCAGGAGGAGAAGGGGAAGACAGAGGATGAGATTGTTGGATGGCATCATGGACACAATGGACATGGGTTTGGGTAGAGTCCAAGAGTTGGTGATGGAAAGGGAGGCCTGGCGTGCTGTGGTTCATGGGGTCTGAAAGAGTCGGACACAACTGAGCAACTGAACTGACTGAACTTGACTGATTGACATCCAACCTTTTGTCATTGTTTTACTTTTTATTACTATTTTGTTCCAAAAATCCTTACGTAATTTATCATGTTTATCATTATAGATGAGTTGTTAATATGAATAAGAATCTCGTAATCACCATCATTAATGATAATAGGAATTGATATCCCTCTATAATCAAATAAAAGGTTTTTTAAATGGTTAGTCACCATGGGATTAGTATACTTGGACCCTGAATCAGTACAAATAAATGAACCATTGTATAAACATCTGAACATTGAAATATGGTACTTGACATTTCCTTAAAGTGTTATTACATCTGGTACTATAAACCCGCACATTTTTCTCAGCACTTAGACACCTTTAAACACCACTTCTATAACCCACCTCCTCATTCCATACATACACTTTTAAGAAGTTCATTCTTCTGTCTGGAGAACATTTTGGCACTCTCTGTTATAAAGTTAATACTGCTGTTGCTGCTGCTAAGTTNCTCAGCACTTAGACACCTTTAAACACCACTTCTATAACCCACCTCCTCATTCCATACATACACTTTTAAGAAGTTCATTCTTCTGTCTGGAGAACATTTTGGCACTCTCTGTTATAAAGTTAATACTGCTGTTGCTGCTGCTAAGTTGCTTCAGTCATGTCAGACTCTGTGCGACCCCATAGACAGCAGCCCACCAGGCTCCCCTGTCCCTGGGATTCTCCACGCAAGAACACTGGAGTGGGTTGCCATTTCCTTCTCCAATGCATGAAAGTGAAAAGTGAAAGTGAAGTCGCTCAGTCGTGTCTGACTCTTTAGCCACCCCATGGACTGCAGCCCACCAGGCTCTTCCGTCCATGGAATTTTCCAGGCAAGAGTACTGGAGTGGGGTGCCATTGCCTTCTCCATATAAAGTTAATAAGATGCCCAAATATTCAGATTCTAACTTGACTGGGTCTAGGGGCTTCCCTGGTGGCTCAGATGGTAAAGAATCTGACTAGAATGTGGGAGACCCAGAATTGATCCCTGGGTTAGGAAGATCCCCCGGAGAAGGAAGTGGCTACCTGCTCCAGTATTCTTGGCTGAAGAATCCCATGGACAGAGGAGCCTGACAAACTACAGTCCATAGGGTCGCAAAGAATTGGACACGAATGAGTGAATCGCAGTTTCACTTCTAGCTTAATATATTTGTGTGTGTATGCTCAGGTACTATATGCCAAAACTCTTTTATGTCTACTATTAAGTTACATTTTGAAACTTAACTTTTTCTGCACTCTCTTTTTGTAAGTCAATTATAAACTAAACTAAATCTGAAAGGCAAATACCATAGCTGGTTTAGTATCCAATAGAATAGATGTTTATTGAAAGTATCCTATATGATGTCAATCCACAGAAAGTCAGCTAATACACATAACATTAACAAAGAACATTACAACAACCTCTCGGGCTAATTTGTGCTTCTATTTACAAATATACATACATACCTTACTTTTAGTGAGACCTCGGATGTTTTTTCAAAGAACTACCAACTCCTGGAGCTTGCTCAAACTCATGTCCATCCAGTCAGTGATGCCATTCAACCACCACATCCATTGTCGTCCACTTCTCCTCCTGCCTTCAATCTTTCTCAGAATCAGGGTCTTTTCAAATGAACCAGTTCTTCACATTAGATGGCCAAAGTATTGGAGTTTCAGCTTCAGCATCAGTCCTTCCAGTGAATATCCAGGAGTGACTGCCTTTAGGGTGGACTGGTTGGATCTCCTTGCTGTCCAAGGAAATTGTAAGAGTCTTCTCCAACAGCTCAGTTCAAAGGTGTCAATTCTTCAGCGCTCAGCTTGCTTTATAATCCAACTCACATCCACACATGACCGATGGAAAAACCATAGCTTTGACTAGACGGACCTTTGTTTGCAAAGTAACGTCTGCTTCTTAGTAAGCTGCCTAGGTTGGTCATAGCTTTTCTTCTGAGGAGCAAGCATCTTTTAATTTCATTGCTGCAGTCACCATCTGCAGTGATTATGGAGCCCCCCAAAATAAAGTCTCCCACTGTTTCCACTGTTTTCCCATCTATTTGGCATGATGTGATGGGGTCAGATGCCATGATCTTGGTTTTCTGAATGTTGAGTTTTTAGCCAATTTTTTCACTCTCCTTTTTTACTTTCATCAAGAGGCTCTTTAGTTCTTCTTCACATTCTGCCAGAAGGGTGGTGTCATCTGCAGGTTACTGATATTTCTCCTAGCAATCTTGATTCCAGCTTGTGCTTCATCCAGCCCAGCATTTCTCATGATGTACTCTTTTCTCATGATGTACTCTGCATATAAGTTAAATAAGTAGGGTGACAATATACAGCCTTGACAGACTCCTTTCCCGACCTGGAACCAGTCTGTTGCTCCATGTCCACTTCTAACTATAGCTTCTTGACCTGCATACATATTTCTGAGGAGGCAGGTCAGGTGGTCTAGTATTCCCATCTTTTGAAGAATTTTTCACAGTATGTTGTGATCCACACAATCAAAGGTTTTTGCATAGTCAATAAAGCAGAAATAGATGTTTTTCTGGAACTCTCTGGCTCTTTTGATGATCCAGTGAATGTTGGCAATTTGATTTCTGGTTCCTCTGCCTTTTCTAAATCCAGCTTGAATATCTAAAAGTTCATGGTTCATGTACTGTCGAAGCCTGGCTTGGAGAATTTTGAGCATTATTCTAGCATTTGAAATTGCTAGCATGTGAGATGTGTGAAATTCTGCAGTAGTTTGAATATTCTTTGGCATTGCCTTTCTATGGGAATGGAATGAAAACTGAGCTTTTCCAGTCCTGTGGCCACCCCTGAGTTTTCCAAACTTGCTGACATTTGTGTGCAGCACTTTCACAGCATCCATCTTTTAGGATTTGAATTCCATTACCTTCACTATCTTTGTTTGTAGTGATGCTTCCTAAGGTACACTTGACTTCACATTCCAGGATGTCTGGCTCTAGCTGAGTGATCACAACATCGTGACTATCTTGGTCATGAAGATCTTTTTTGTACAGTTCTTCTGTGTATTCTTGCCACCTCTTCTTATCTTCTGCTTCTGTTAGGTCCATATCATTTCTGTCCTTTATTGAGCCCATATTTGCATGAAAATTTCCCTTGGTATCTCTAATTTTGTTGAAGAGATCTCTAGTCTTTCCCATTCTATTGTTTTCTTCTATTTCTTTGCATTGATCACTGAGGAAGGCTTTCTTATCTGCCCTTGTTATTCTTTGGAACTCTGCATTCCAATGGGTATATCTTTCCTTTTCTCCTTTGCCTTTCACCTCTCTTCTTTTCTCAGCTATTTGTAAGGCCTCCTTGGACAACCATTTTGCCTTTTTGCATTTCTTTTTTGGGGGGATGGTCTTGATCACTGCCTCCTGTACTGTGTCACAAACCTCCATCCATAGTTCTTCAGGCACTCTATCAGATCTAATCCCTTGAATCTATTTATCACTTCCACTGTGTAGTCATAAGGGATTTGATTTAGGTCATACCTGAATGGTCTTCTTGTTTTTTCTTACTTTCCTCAATTTAATTCTGAATTTGTCAATAAAGAGTTTATGATCTGAGCCACAGTCAGCTCCTGGCCTTGTTTTTGCTGACTGTATAGAGCTTCTCCATCTTGGCTGCAAAGAATATAATCAGTCTGATTTTGGTATTGACCATCTGGTGATTTCCATGTGTAGAGTCTTCTCTAGTGTTGTTGGAAGAGGGTGTCTGCTATGACCAGTGCGTTCTCTTGGCAAAACTCTACTAGTCTTTGTGCTGCTCCATTCTGTACTCCAAGGCCAAATTCATCCATTACTCCAGGTATTTCTTGACTTCCTGCTTTTGCATTCCAGTCCCCTATAATGAAAAGGACATCTTTTGGGGGTGTTACCACATCCTTGTCTAACTCAAAGAACTATAAAATTACAATAGTTAAAACTTTTAAAATACCAGTTAGGAGAACATTGTTCTCTTCCATTTTGTTTAGACACCAAATTGTCACAGTGAAAGCTAATTTTAGCCTTTGTTTTCAGCCCTGAGTTCAGCCCTAAACAACAGTAGGCAACAGTAGCTGTGTTATAACTTTCTTCTTATAAATCTGTTGCCCTAAGCCATGTAATGGGGGCTGATTCTACTATTCACATCCTGTCATTCATAATGTCCAATATGTTATCAGTCATCAGAACTATAAAATAAATGCCACAGTCGGAATATTACAGCAGAGCATGCAGATTCAGCCTTGACCTACATCCAAATTTTACTGAAAGTAATGAGGAAACTATTTTGTTAGCCAAAAAAACCTAAAACCCAAACCTAACAATAAACAAAGCTTTTATGGGCTATTGAACACTAGATAATTTTGGAAACACAAATATAGATGGTGAAGAGAATAACCTGAAAGGAGGAAAGGAGCAATTAAAATGTAATCTATCCAGCTAGAAAGACTTAAAAAAATAAAGGATTAGGAAGAATTCTTTCAAAGCTGAGATTCTATAAAACCTTAACCATACATTTTCTGTCAAAACTAGATTTGTTATGTCACACTTCCATAACTCAGACCTGCAGTGCTTGGAAAATAGCTTGTTGAGACTTACTCTATAATGATTTTTTTAGCACTATTTTAAAATGCATGTTTCCTAACTCAGTAAAAAGTGAGGGGTTTTATGAAGTTGTTTTTTTCTGGGTCAGTGAGTAATCAGTAAGTAGTGAAGCAAGAAATAATCTTTCCAAATGGAGTGAGGATTCACCTGTCTCGAGATAATAAAAATAAACAATATTGTAATATTCATCACTACTAGGTTAAAAAGGATCCAGGTAGCTCAATTAATATAATATGGCATGGTGAAATTATGTTTTATTTTGGAGGTGGGAGACCTTGAATCATCACTGACATGGTTTCAATAGAGGAATTCTGTATGCAGGTAAAACTGTAATGAACCAGTCTCCTTTGGTAGTAAAATATCTTTAAGTGGTTCAGACTTCTCCCCATTATGAATTCTGATGACTAAAAGGTTCAAGAGTCATTATTAGAATATATGCTTTTATTGGAAATCCCACTTCAAGTAATTCATTTTATTTTTCCAGAATTTAAAACAACTTACTTATTTCTATTTGTCTGACTGGAACTCTGTCTTCTCTGTTCATGAAGGCACCGGAAACTGTTTTCCAGAAGCCTAGATTCTTTCTTAAGGTAACAACCATGAAACACTCATAAAATAATATTTGACACCCAGGAAAATAAATCATGTTACCATTGTCACTTCTCTAAACCCACATTTTCCTCAACAGCTACCTAAGCAATTTTCAGGGTGAACTGTTAAATAGTAACTTTGCCACCAGAGTTGACACTGATCTCAGACAAATAACCAAGATATTGCAAAATCCAGAATAATGTTGTTGTTGTTGTTGTTGTTTTTCCACCTAGCTCCTCTTGATAAGACTCAGTTCCTGGATTTAATGGCTATATGAATTGTGGAAACCGCCCAATTTCAGGTATTGTCAATTATTGTGACAGATCTTGGATTTTATTCTGATGATTTAAAGAGCATAAACATCTAAGGAGATCATGACCTCAAAATTTCATTCTAGTTTATAGAAACTTCAGTAGCTTGTGTAAGGGTTCAAAATGTTTGGCGTATTTTCTAGGGGTTCACTTCTGAGTTCTACAGATTTAGTTGAACACATCTCTCTGTTAGCATATTATTAGAATGAATTATTTGTAGTAGGTGATCCCTTAACTTCTGGAACATTTGGCTATGTATATTTTTGATGCATTTTAAAGTGTTAAAGTTCATAATTCCACACATTTGGATGCATTCTCAGTTAGTACAGTGTTTTTATAGGTCTTTGCGTCAGGAAAGTAATGATACAACCATACTGCTTCTTTAAAAACACCTGGGATCTCTATAACTTAAAACTACAATCTTTTGTTTTTTCTCATCCATCAGTGGGATTGCTAAGCTTGACTGCAAGCTATGAGTTGGATTCAGTTTTTCCCCATGTGCCTCCCACTGTCCTTGAAGCAAAGGGCCAGCTGAATCATATTTTTTTCATGCCAGTGGTAAAAGTACAAAAAGGCTGAGCAGAACTGATAAGCTGTCACTCCCATTCACATTTTATTGGCCAATGAAGACCACATGGTCAAGCCCCAAACTAAAAGGGTAGAGAAACACACTCCATCACTCAAGGCACGTAGCAAAAAAAGGGAGAAGCATTTCAAACAAAGACATAATCTTTCAGTCTTTTACTATATGAGTACTAAATATGAAGTGCTAAGGTAAAGAAACATTCATAAAATAGACATCAGACCATCATATTATCTGTTTCATTCATTTATAAAACTGAATTTCTGAAAAATGACTAATTCAACTAGTCAAAACATGCCTCTTCAGTAATATAAATATTGGGTTAAAAATGGAAATTATGAGGACTTAAAATAATTTAATGGCCCAAGTTTAACAGCATAAACCACTGTTCAGTCCATGCTGATTACAAAATAGACAGAACATATCTTGCTATATAATTATTAAGATTCAGATTAGATCCTTCATCCTTATTCTGTGGTTACAGAGCTGGCAGTCATTTAACCACGATGGACTGGCACCCCATGTTGGTTACTAAAATATTAAAATGCCTCCACAACAGCTGGTAATTAACCAACACCCTGAGCCTCAAATGCCAAGCATACTCAGGCCAGCTCAACCAGATCCCTCTGCTGGCATCCTAGCCCACAAGCTCCTCGCAGTCCAGCCACAAAGGACTTCAGGCCCAGTTCTGCAGGGGTCCACAAGACCTTGCTTGAGTCCAAATAGATAGCATTCATACTGCTCAGACAGTGCTCAGTATCAGTGTCCGTGGTATACTGGAATTGTATATTTTTAATATCATCTCCTCAGTTTAATCAAGAGCAGATATTTTGGGTTTTTAATCTATCTTCAGAGGAGACTGGATTTCAATGCTTATGGTGAGAACTAAAAAGCTCGCTGACTCCTCTTGCTCTTAACAACTCAATCCCTGATGGGGAAAAAAACAAAGTGGTACTTTTAAGTATTAGAAACAATACCAAAATTAATCATAACATGTACCTTTGAATTGTTTCTAAAAATTATGTTTCCTATTATTTGCCTAAAAGACTAGAGATCTCTTCAAGAAAATTAGAGATACCAAGGGAACATTACATGTAAAGATGGGCTCGATAAAGGACAGAAATTGTATGGACCTAACAGAAACAGACGATATTAAGAAGAGGTGGCAAGAATACACAGAAGAACTGTACAAAAAAGATCTTCAAGACCCAGATAATCATGATGGTGTGATCACTCACCTAAAGCCAGACATCCTGGAATGTGAAGTCAAGCGGGCCTTAGAAAGCATCACTAGGAACAAAGCTAGTGGAGGTGATGAAATTCCAGTTGAGCTATTTCAAATCCTGGAAGACGATGCTGTGAAAGTGCTACACTCAATATGCCTGCAAATTTGGAAAACTCAGCAGTGGCCACAGGACTGGAAAAGGTCAGTTTTCATTCCAATCCCAAAGAAAGGCAATGCCAAAGAATGCTCAGATTACTGCACAATAGCCTTCTCACACGATAGTAAAGTAATGCTCAAAATTCTCCAAGCCAGGCCTCAACAGTACATNGAGTAAATCATGAGAAACTCTGGGCTGGAGGAAGCACAAGCTGGAATCAAGATTGCTGAGAGAAATATCAATAACCTCAGATATGCAGATGACACCACCCTTATGGCAGAAAGTGAAGAGAACAAAAGAGCCTCTTGATGAAAGTGAAACAGGAGAGTGAAAAAGTTGGCTTAAAGCTCAACATTCAGAAAACTAAGATCATGGCATCTTGTCCCATCACTTCATGGCAAATAGATGGGGAAACAGTGGAAACAGTGTCAGACTTTATTTTTGGGGTCTCCAAAATCACTGCAGATGGTGATTGCAGCCATGAAATTAAAAGACGCTTACTCCTTGAAAGGAAAGTTATGACCAACCTAGATAACATATTCAAAAGCAGAGACATTACTTTGCCAACAGAGGTCCGTCTAGTCAAGGCTATGGTTTTTCCAGTGGTCATATACGGATGTGAGAGTTGGGCTATGAAGAATGCTGAGCAGCAAAAGATTGATGCTTTTGAACTGCAGTGTTAGAGAAGATTCTTGAGAGTCCCTTGGACTGCAGGAAGATCCAATCAGTCTATTCTAAAGGAGATCAGTCCTGGGTGTTCTTTGGAAGGACTGATACTAAAGTTGAAACTCCAATATTTTGGCCACCTCATGTGAATACTTGACTCATTATAAGAGTCTCTGATGCTGGGAGGGATTGGGGGCAGGAAGAGAAGGGGACGACAAAGGATGAGATGGTTGGATGGCATCACCAACTCTATTGGCAATAGTTTGGGTGAAACCTGGGTGTTGGTGATGGGCAGGAAGGCCTGGTGTGCTGCAATTCATGGGGTTGCAAAGAGTCAGACATGACTGACCAACTGAACTGACTGAAGCAAATAATATATTATTGTGGAAAATAAATGTATTATTCATTATGAAAATTACTATAATGTTTGAAAGCACACACACACATAGTGTTTGAAGTATTAGTACAGCCATAGGTAATGGTTTTTTTTAAATGGCAATAATTAAGCTAAAACCTAGGTATCTTCCCAGAGTCTTCTACTTGAGATATAAATTTATAGAGATATAAATTTATCTTCTACTTGAAATATAAACCATGGAAAAGAAAACTCAATGATACTGGATTGGGAGTGGAGGGTGGGGATCCTAGCATTTGTAACCCAAACCGACTAAAAACATAGAATGCCAAATTTCATTATTTTGATAATCCTTGCTGAAATACAGCTTTCTCTTTCAGACAGCACATTTTTCATCATTTAAGAAGAAAAACAATGTCATATTATAGTGAACAGGAACTTCAGTACAGACCATCCCTCTATGTGTTAGTTGTTTAGTAAAGTCTGATGCCTGAGTCTTTTGTGACCCCATGGACTGTAGCCCACCAGGCTCCTCTGCCCATGGAATTCTCCAGGCAAGAATACTGGAGTGGGTTGCCATTCCCTTCTCCAGGGATCTTTCTGACCCAGGGGTCAAACCTGTGCCTCCAGCCTCACAGGCAGATTCTTTACCATCCGAGCCACCAAGGAATTCCCATGTGGGCCACACCTGTAGCCTGAATAATATGGTCATTAGGATTGAGGGAGGGAAGGTCTGCAAAGTGGGTGTGCTTTGTAAGGTCTGACACTCCATGTGTTGCCTTGATATCTGTGACCCTCACTGGTTCCCAAATGCCTCACCGTGAGAGCTCCTGCTCTCACCAGATATGCCCCCCTGCCCAGCAGGGAAGGTTCCCCAACCCTACCCACTGACTCCCCTCTCTAACCCAGACCTGCTGCACTCCACTTGGTCCTTAATCTAGTGAGTTTCGCCTGACTGTCAGACACTAAATTATAGAAACAAGCCAATCACAAGCTCCTGAGGAAACCGAAGGTCACCTCGCCCTCTGCTCACTACACAGCTTGTCCCCCACAGTGCCGACTGATTCACTCTGCTTCCGAGTACAGCCCCACATGGCCCTGTGTGGTCTGCAGCAACCCCTACTCCTGGAATGTGAGCACATGCGGCCAGGGAACTGCTGCCAGTCTCATCTGCCCAGTGATAACTATCAGGAATTCAGTCATTTCAGACTATTTAGAACAGAAGATCCTTCCATCACTAATAGAATGAATGAAAGGTGATCAGAATGTGGCAAAATAAACTGAAAGTGATAGCTATTTCAGGAGAGAGATGATAATTTAAAAGATGTAGCGTCCATCGGCTATGAAATTCAAGTCCGTTTTATTTGTTAGACACAGTGCTTAAATTCTGTGAGCTTTCCCAATGCCTGCAAAATAAATTTACTATTTGAAAAGAAGCATTAGCTCCAAAGGCAAAAATAAAACTGTGAAATTAAACTTAATAAGGGATTGATTCAATGCTTATAATACATAATAACTAAACTTTTATAGTTACATATAAA
This sequence comes from Neotragus pygmaeus, assembly GCA_006410875.1. Taxonomy (NCBI): domain Eukaryota; kingdom Metazoa; phylum Chordata; class Mammalia; order Artiodactyla; family Bovidae; genus Neotragus; species Neotragus pygmaeus. Next base: position 802,966 of record SJYV01036922.1, on the reverse strand, counting down.
TTATATTTAATGTGGACCATGGGTACATTTTAGTGTGTTTAATATGATGTGGGATGAACGGTTTTGACAATAAAATTTATTCAGAACTTGGAAGGCTATAATTTAATAAGTAAATATTACTTTCTCAATATTGAAAAATAAAACAACTAGAACTGGTCTGAAGATTAAAAAGACTGAAATAGAGTAAGAGAATAAAGGAGAGGCTGCAGTCAGGAGAAAGGACTAGGTAAAAGACAAAATACATCAAGGCAGACACATGGTGAATTGTTTTCTGGAGGACTAAGGAAGGGTCGCTTTGCTTGCTATGGAGTGCCTGGTTATATCTGATAGCAAACATTAAGAGAAAGAAAACATACATTCCCTTTTATCTAATGAACTCTTAAGGTAGAAAATAGTGAGAGTCCCACATTGGGTCACAGTTTGATTATATGTAATATATATTTAAGTCTTCCATTCAACAGCATATTTCAAGAAAACAAAACTAAACTAACTGCATAATGGCATAGGGTTATGTTTATAGGGCTATTAATCTAGCTTCTTTCAAACCAACTCAACTGAGTGTAAACAAATAGAAAATGAACAGTGCCAGAATGCACAGCAGAAACTGAAACTTCCAGCATCTTTTTCTAACTCATATGGAATAAAGATCTGTATATTTTTTTTGTGCAGAGAGACATGTCAACAGTAGGAACCGGACTGAATGTACATAATATGTCATATTATTTTTTGTTACAGATTTGTTTTCACTTATTTTCTTATGCTTTGAAACCAATCTTTAAATTTTTTTCTTTTTTCTTCTTCTATTTGGCATCATTCTTTCTTGTTTTCTCTTTCTTGTTAATGATAAGTGTGATTGCAATTTTCTCAAACTGAAGGAAAGTATTATAATCTATAAAAACCCATCAATTCATTACACATAAAGTATCAGCAGTGATCATTATTGATGTCATCAGGCTAGAATATGGTACGAAGAAATCGCATATAGCACTCATTTTAAATTCACACATAAAAAAACTTGTATTCTATGGTAACCATAATGTTTTTCTTAAACTTTAAGTGTTCAAAGATTTTGTCATTTATTTAAATAGCATGACTATTATAAATATTGAAAAATAATAAAATAACTTGCTCTAATAGGAATTGCTTCAATTTGAATATGGTGAACATTAGAGGGAAAATATGAGATTTTTTTTAATTTTTAAAGAGATTTCTCCTATATATTTAATATAAAGCTTTCCTTTTTGTGACAGATACTGTGCTAAGTAGAAATGCATATTTTGGAAAGTTAGGCTAAAAAACAATTTAAGTCACCAAAAGGTTGGCTGCTAACTTTAATTTAGTCTCATTTATTTAAATGGTTGCACTATAGCTGACAATATTTTGTGACACATACTGAATATAATGATTCATTTATTTTTTCTGCTCTAGTAAGCATCATAAATTATCATTAAAGCCTACCTAAAACACAATAAGAAATCATCCTTGGCATATTAATCTATATTCTAGTAATAGACAAATTTCAATGTCCAGTATAAATTTTCCGCTTTCATTTTTATAGTGCACATGCATGCTCGGAACACACATGAGATTCTGGTACCCTTTTGGATATACAAAATAGTGAACAGATTACATCTTTAATATACAAATCTTTGAATCTATGTTTTTACTTATCTGTAAACATAGAGTATTACAATTTTGGTTCCATTGCATTTTGAACTACTCTAAACTTTTGACCTTTGTATTCTGAGTTTTGACTTGCAATTTTTTAAAATTATGTATTTTATAAATGAGTATGGATAACTAAGGTAATGGAGTAGTAATGGGTCACTAACTCTGAAACTATTAAAACATATATAAAGACATTGTAATTTAAAAACTATTGTACAAGAATAGGCAAAAGGCAGGCAAATAAATCAAAAGGAAAAAGAGAAAGATGGAGGATGTGAGAGCAACAGAGCCTGAAAACAGCTCCTGGTCATGTAAAAATTAGGAATGTGAGTAGATTAAACATTTTTAAGTTATTGGGGGAAATACGGACAAATGGAAGAAACAAAAAATAAAAAAATACTGAAAGGAAATACAGGCGAACATGTCCAAAACCTGTTAACGTGTAAGTAGACATTATACTATAAAAATGACCAGAAATGTCTCTCTAAATTTTAAATTCTTGTCAGGCAAAGGTTAACCCCTTTAAAGAGCTTCATAAAACTGAATATGTCAATAACTGATCAAACAATTCACAAAAGATGAAACATAAAAATTAACATGAAAAGTATTCAAACTCCAGTGATTCAAGTAAAATTGAAAACTAAAATGCCATCTTTTTTTCATGACCGAATTGGCAAAATGGAAGAAAAAGTAAAGGTACAAAAGGAGGAGTAGGGAATGAGAAAGCGGGGAGGGGGGAAGGAAGGAAGGGAAGAGGAGGGTAAGAGGGAGAAAGAAAGGAATACATGACGGAAAAGAAGAGGAGAAGAAAGGGAAACGACTTGCCAGTGTCAGCCGGGGTATTTTAAAATGCAATGTCTTACAATGCTAAGGGCCACAGAAAATTACACAAGATGTTTGGGGCAAAATTTACCAAGGCACATAATATATTTCTTAGGCATGTATACATCTCAGCCCTCCATGCTGAGAAATTTCTCCATGCTAGAGAAATCGTCTTGTACAAATATTTAGTACTAGATGTTGTTACAGCATTGTATACATGGGGGAAAAGTTGTAAGTAATCTAAATGACAAATTCAAAAATATAGGTAAATTATAAATTGCACATATAAGATTGCAGTCTTTTGATATAATGTTATTAAAGAATAAAGAAAGATGAACAAGATACACTATTTAGTGGAAAAGCCATAATATTGCTTATGAAACAACTGCATGTTATCGTTATCCCATTTGCTAATATACAGTTTTCTGTTAGACGTATATGAAATTGCTAACAGTGAATTGAACTGAATGAAACATTTTGGTTCATTTTTCTACTCTTAAATGTATTTTCTATAAATTATTTAGTATTAATTTTTAGGCAAAGAAAAGTTGTCATAGATTTTAGTATAGCATTAATAGATTGTGTGTATAATCTAAGTTTTGTTTGTTTTTAATCTTAGCTAACAACATTTTCTATACAAAAATCTATTCTGACTTTCATAGCTCAAAGTTTCTAGAAACTGGAATGCAATAGTTTACTCAAATATCTACCAATAGAGATATAACTGAATAACATTATTTCTTACTAAAAATACCATTTTATATCAATTAACAATAATAATAAGGAGAAGGCAATGGCATCCCACTCCAGTACTCTTGCCTGGAAACTCCCATGGACGGAGGAGCCTTGTAGGCTGCAGTCCATGGGGTCGCTGAGTCAGACATGACTAAGCGACTTCACTTTCACTTTTCACTTTCATGCATTGGAGAAGGAAGTGGCAACCCACTCCAGTGTTCTTGCCTGAAGAATCCCAGGGATGGCGGAGCCCAATGGGCTGCCGTCTGTGGGGTCGCACAGAGTCGGACACAACTGAAGCGACTTAGCAGCAGCAGCAGCAACAATAATAATAAAACTGATATTTTTAGAGTGTACTGTGAATCTGTCTAAAAATTTTACATATATTTTCAAAAGTTCATAACGTATAACATTTTTTATTTATTGAACCTGACTTCCTATCAATATTTATTTAAATTTTTTTAAATTAATTAATTTATTTATTTTTTGATTTGACTTTACAATACTCTGTTGGGTTTGCCATANTATTTATTGTTTGTAGACTTTTTGGATAGCAGCCATTCTGACCAGCATGAGATGGTACTTCATTGTGGTTTTGATTTGCATTTCTCTGATGAGTGTTGTTGAGCATCTTTTCATGTGTTTGTTAGCCATCTGTATGTCTTCTTTGGAGAAATGTCTATTTAGTTTTTTGACCCATTTTTTTATTGGGTCACTTATTTTTCTGGAATTGAGCTGCAGGAGTTGCTTGTATAATTCTTTGCCAGTTGCTTCATTTGCTATTATTTTCTTCCATTCCAAAGGCTATGTTTTCACTTTGCTTATAGTTTCCTTCATTGTGCAAAAGCTTTTAAGTTTAATTAGGTTCCACTTGTTTATTTTTGGTTTTATTTCCATCAAGAGTAAAGGAACTTTTAAAGAGAAAATAAGTTAACAGTAAGATTAGCACTCAAAATACAACTAATCTATTCATGATACTATCAATAATAAATTATAGCTATATTTAAAAAGACCAAGAAGAAGCATCAGCCAAGGAAATCACAGGAAGTCTTATACTAATTCATTATACACTACTCATATATATAATATACTCTATATACTGAACATCATATATTAATCCACTTCCCCTTGCCTCACAAGTTGTTCTTTCCCTAAAATTAGTCAGACATACTGAAGCAGTTTAGCATGTACACATGGAGAAAATTAGTACTACTTTCAAAATAAATATTTCATAACTGATGAAACTTTTCACTCTTCTCAAAACCTCTATGTACTTCCAACCACACAATTTTTTAAACTGGCTTTTTTCCTTTACCACTTCAGCTCAATGGCTTCTTTCCATTAATCTTTGCCCATCAGAAAATAACTAGATCTAGTATCCTTGTGTATTAATATGTGCTCAGTCATTTAGTCATGTCCTGCTCTTTGCAACCCCATGGACTGTAGCCCTCCAGACTCCTCTATCCATGGAATTTTCCAGACAACAATATTTGAGTGGGTTGCCAGTTTGCCCTCCAGGGTATGTTCCCAACCCAGGGATTGAACTCAGGTCTCTTGCATCTCCTGCATTGACAAGTGGATTCTTTACCACTATACCACCTGGCAAGCCCCTCTAGTATTCTTGAATAGTAACGATCTGAAGTTCATGAAAAAAAAAATTACTAAAATGCCAGATATTTGGTTTTCAAAATATACAAACCACAGTTATTTCTTAAATCTGAATATAGAGGGACTACTCATCAGTACTAATGGGTTAACTTTCATTCATTATGATCAGGATCCCACAAAATTCCTCAAAGTATTTGTGAGGAAATTTATTTACCAGAGTCTATCCTGTTAGGGTCTATATATTCTTTTAGTCAATAAGTTAGTAAATATTTCAACATCAAAAGCCTTTTTGAGAAACGAATGAAAAATGTGAAAACTTTCCCCATAAAAATGCACTGCATCACTGAAAAATAATCTAGGATGAAACAGAATTCAAAACAAAAGAGATAGAAGATCATTTCTCTAGAAGATCATTTCCCTTTCATGTAGATAAGCAGTCCAGGGGTAATTTGGCATCCACATGGTGGTAAGGAGCCAAGCTTGTTCCATCTTGTGGTTTTACTGGGCACAGCTGTCATTTCTGAGACCTCTCACAGCCCCAGGAAGTGCTGCAGCTCTTGCCATTTTGTCTATATTCAAGCCAGCAGGAGGGGAGGAAAGATACAGGACATCCTCTGTTCTTTAAAAGTCACTTCACAGAGTTCTCATCTTACTTCTACTAACATTTCATTGGTTGAAATGTATGACCACACCAACTTCAAGAGAAGCTGCAAAATCTAAGGAAGATCAGGAAGACGGAAGCTAAGAGACCACCAGCAGACTCTGCCACGTGCATTGGACATGCACCCATACATTTCGCACTCATATTCCAGGCGGTTTATGAAGCTCTCCTCCTGAAGCCTAACCAAAGAATTTGTCACACAGATTCAATGTCAAGAACCCCTGTTCACATGGTAAAAATTCCCATAGTCTAGGAAGCTGGGTTTAAGGCATCATATATGATCTTGTTGGGTCATTCCCCTTACTAGAAAGCCCTGACAAGTAGAAGCTCTGTGGTGACTATATGGAACATCTAAAGGTAACTCATGTCTATTTTCTGACTTTCTTTTTATCCTATATGGTAAGAATTCAGCTTCACTAAAATATCTTTTTCATTTATTTCTAATACAATGCAGGATACCTTCCACATATACCTGCCACCAAGTCTTCTCAGCTATCTTCTGATGATTGCCTTTCCACTCCCCCTCCTATCTTAGCCTTTGTGAACATTTCTCCCGCAGAAATGACCATTTCAAGCCGTTGGCTGGTTGAAGGTTTTTTTTTTCCCCTTATTACTGTTTCTGTGGGAAAATAGCTTTTCATAGAGGTTCTAAGGATTTGGAGACTAATCTAGGGAAAAGAGGGCTTCCCTGGTGGCTCAGATGGTAAAGCATCTGTCCNCCGTTGGCTGGTTGAAGGTTTTTTTTTTCCCCTTATTACTGTTTCTGTGGGAAAATAGCTTTTCATAGAGGTTCTAAGGATTTGGAGACTAATCTAGGGAAAAGAGGGCTTCCCTGGTGGCTCAGATGGTAAAGCATCTGTCCGCAATGCAGGAGACCTGGGTTTGATCCCTGGGTTGGGAAGATCCCCTGGAGAAGGAAATGGCAGCCCACTCCAGTACTCTTGCCTGGAAAATCCCATGGACAACGGAGCCTGATAGGCTACCGTCCATGGGGTCGCAAAGAGTCAGACAGGACTTCACTTTCACTTTCTTTCACTTTCACTTTCTAGGGGAAAGATCCTACCGTCATGTGGTTGAAGCACACACAAACTTGAGCTCTGACATGTCTGCCTGTGGAGGAGTCCAGATGCTTTGGGTGGGTTAGGGGAGGGGGAGAAGGTGAAAGTATTACTACCAGAGGGGAAGAATAAAAGGGAATTCTCAGGGAGAGGAAGACTAGAGAGGGGGCTTAAGTACCTAGGTGATGTCACTCATCAGGACAGCAGGGCATCTCTGTGTCAGAAAACTTTGAAGGGGAGCAGGGACTTGGGTCGTTATAGCTACATTAGGTCTTTTCAATAGGTGATAGCTATCATGGAGAAGTTTCACAGGGCACATAAATAAGCAAGCCCTAACAAGGTAAATTTTTGCTTGCTTGTACTATATTTTTAAAAACTGTGTGTATAAATCTCTTTGGAATCAGTGGGATTTTGAGCTAATGGACTAACAGTTCCAGCCTGCAGTGAGGAAATAACCTAGGAGCTGATACACGGAAGCCACATTTGGTTCATTTGTACAACACTTCTCAACCTCATGACAGATAAGAACTCTGCTGAAAACTGCCCTTACCCCTTGTCAACTGAAAAAAAAAAAAAAAAAAA
>SJYV01036922.1:696846-795711 GCA_006410875.1 Neotragus pygmaeus | reverse complement strand
AAAAAAAAAAAAAAAAAAAAAAAAAAAAGCACAACCTTTATTCAGGGGCATTCTTAGGAATTTAAGCCCAGGGGATAGTATCTCAGATGCTGAGATGATAAAACTGAGAGAACACTGAGAAAACTCTTCCAAAGAGGATTGGTGGGAAGCCAGGATATACAGGAGTTTTTGCAATAATATCAGGTAGTCAAAATAAAAGATTACCGTTCATAAAAGAAAACTAGATATATCAAGTTAAGGAATTTAGCAATTTTCTACCTATGAGAAGATACAACAGTCTGGACTCACTGAAATCATTCCTTCGCTATGTACCTCAGCTATCTGGAACCAGCATCCTTCATTTCTCCTCTGGAGTTTCCTCAAGCTGCTCTGTCAGGGGCAGCTGCAGTCTGATGACTGCTAGATGACAGGCATCCTTTGCTCCCATTCTCAGAGCTCACTGTCAGGGCAGCAGTAATGTGCTGGCTTGATGGCTCCAACATCTTTTATTTACTGACACAGCAGGCAATATTTTCTCTCTCAACCCACAGAACAGTTAATGAGCTAAGGTCTCTAAGTGTCCTAATGGAGGAGAACTTTTTGGAGTCCTTGGTCTGTTCATGCTACCTGGTGCCCTGGGTAGAAATGGGGAGAATGCTGATGAAGAAGGGGCTTGTGCAAATTTGTGATTTACCACACAGTTCAGGCTGGAACCCACAGGCAGAAAGGCTGGCAGCTTGGACAGTCTCCCAGTCCCTGAACAGTCTCTTTCTCTCTTTCTATAGTGGCTTCAACAGAGCATGTATGGATAGAAGAGTCTTAGCAGCAAGCTTCTGGAGAATACCTCAGGAAAGAAAGATGGCCTGATGAATGTAACACTTGGTATTGTGTTCATTATAGCAAACAATGGCATCTGATAAGTCTAAAATATAAGGACAAATTTCAAGAGAAGCTGATTAAATGCCAAAAGAGTTGCAGATAAGGATTTTCACATGCATTTCTGAAACCCATGAATTGAATGCTAAAGTTGACCATTAAGAAGAGCAAAAACGATTTGATAAAGATTTGTATGTTTGCAAAATGAAATGTACATTACAGTGAATGAAACGACATAGGAAGCTTGCATACGTTTCTAGGTTGATAACATCCTAGCCTGCTTTTTGAAAAATACTTTTATCAATTTACAAATGACCTTCTCCATGAGCATCATAGAGCACCCTGATAATTTAGTCATGCATCTTGACTACAAAGTTATATAATTATTTGTAAAATGTTTTTCACCATTTGAGGAAAATGGTATGTTTATTCTGCCACAATCTATTTGTTGATTCTGAATTTAGATGTACTATTTTGGAGAGATAGGCATCTGTATAGGATTTAAATTATACCCTTATGTCCTTTATCTGGAGATGTAAAGGCTTCTACAACCTTGGAGACTAACAGGGGCCAGAAATTTTTAGAAGTTATAAGTAGAGAAAGAAATTTATTTCAAGTGATATACATGGATATATTTCTGATAAACTCTTGAGAAGAAAAGATTGCACTCACTTTTCTAGAAATTCAAGGGAAGTTCTAATGATGTCTTGACCTTCTGTCTTATCTCAGGCTGAAATAGAAGTCTTATGTGAAAGCAGATAGAGGCACAATGTACTATGAACTAAAAAGTAAAGTATGGCATATAGTTAACAGCACTTGTTGGCATTAAATAATACATATTTAAGTTTGCACAAATATTCATTTCGATTGTTACTGCTATGTGCCAGTAACTTTTCAAGTGCTGAAATATTTTTCCCAAGCTCTTTTCAGACACTTTCTGTCATCTACATGCCCTATATATAGATAGGTAGGTTCCTTAGGATGAGATTATTTTTAAATAAGCACAGAAATACTTATTCACCATAAATAAATTTCAACTAAGTCTTCACGCCAAAAAATTCCATATCTTCCATTCTTTAATCCACCAAGTTTATTTTTAAAACATACTGGCTCATGTGTGTATGCTAAGCCTCTTCAGTCATGTCCGACTCTTTGAGACCCCATGTATTGTAGCCTGCCAGGCTCTTCTGTCCATGGGATTCTCCAGATAAGTATACTGGAGTAGTTTGTCATGCCCTCCTCCAGCAGATCTTCCTGATCCAGGGGTCAAACCCACATCTCGTACATCTCCTGCATTACAAGTTGAGTTCTCTACCACTAGCACCACCTGGGAAGCCCATTTAACCTACCAAGCTTATTTTTAAAACATATTGGCTCACTAAATGCTAAAGAAGTACTGCATACACTGGTCTGTGTGTTCTTTGATATCAGGAACCATGTCCTCTTAATCCTTGCTGTCCCAACATTTAGCACAGCGACTAGCTTCTAATAGTATTAAATAAACATGGTAACATGTGCAAGGCTGAAGAAAAGATTCATGATTAATGGAAGCTCTATGACAACAGAAAATATTCTTGTCATTTACGTGAACACAACTAGGAAAAAAAATATTTTCTAAATGAATGAATGAAGTAGCATTAATTATTTGTATATTCATAAGCTAATTTTAAAGTTCTAAGCACTTTGGTCTCAGAATTTTTTTCCATCTCCTTATAATCAAACTTGGCAATTGGAATTTTGAAAGAAATATAATTTACTAGAGAAAGGTAAGATACTATGTTGGTGCAAAACTAGTTATAGTTTATGCATTGTTGGAATTTGCTGTTTGATACTGGAATACATTCTAAATAAATATGATTATGTTATACATCATTTTCCTGCATATTTCTCACTTTATGTTTTTTACTAAAGACCTTTGCTGCTGCTGCTGCTAAGTTGCTTCAGTTGTGTCTGACTCTGTGCGACCCCACAGACATCAGCCCACCAGTCTCCCCCGTCCCTGGGATTCTCCAGGCAAGAACACTGGAGTGGGTTGCCATTTCCTTCTCCAATGCGTGAAAGTGAAAAGTGAAATTAAAGTCACTCAGTCATGTCTGACTCTTAGCGACCCCATGGCCTGCAGCCTACCAGTCTCATCTGTCCATGGGATTTTCCAGGCAAGAGTACTAGAGTGGGGTGCCATTGCACTTGTTGGTTATTCATATTTTATATTGGTTTTAGACTATGGAAATGATGTTAGACAAAAAGTAAATTCAAGCAATTTTCTTATTTCAAATGGATTGTAAAGCAGCAGAGACAATTCGCAACATCAACAACACATTTGACCCAGGAATTGCTAACACACGTACAGTGCAGTGGTGGTTCAAGAAGTTTCAACAAGGAGACAAAAGCCTTGAAGATGAGGATTGCAATGGTCGGCCATCGAAGTTGACAACAACCAATTGAGAAATCATCCATCCTGATGATTGCTGTAAGCTGATCCTCTTACAGATACATGAGGAGTTGCTAAAGAACTCAACATCAATCATCTCATCATTTGGCATTTATTTGAAGCAAATTGGAAAGGTGAAAAAGCTCGACAAGTGGGTGCCTCATGAGTTGACTGCAAATCAAAAAAATGTATTGTTTTGAGGTGCCATCTTCTCATATTCTACACAACAACAATAAATCATTTCTCAACTGGATTGTGATGTGCAATGAAAAGTGGATTGTAATATCATAACCAGTGATGATCAAGGCAGTGGTTGGACCAAGAAGTTTCAAACCACTTGCAAAAGCCAAATATGCACCAAAAAAAAAGGTCATGGTCACTGTTTGGTGTTCTGCTGCCTGTCTGATCCACTACAGCTTTCTGAATCCTGGTGAAATCACTCCGTCTGAGAAGCAGGCTCAGCAAATACATGAGATGCACCAAACACTGCAATGACTTCAGCCGGCACTGGTGACCAGAAAGGGCTCACTTCTTCTCCACATCAGTGCCCAACCACACGTCCTACAACCAATGCTCCAAAGGTTGAGTGAATTGAGCTGTGAAATTTTGCCTCATCCACCATGTTCACCTGACTTCTGGCCAAACGACCACCACTTCTTCAATCATCTCAACAACTTTTTGCAGAGAAAATGCCAAGAGTTCGTCCTGAAACATGGATTTTTACACTACAGGAATAAACACATTTCTTATTGGCAAAAATCTGTTGATTGTAATGGTTCCTATTTTGATTAATAAAGACGTGTTTCAGCCTAGTTATAATGATTTAAAATTCACAGTCTGAAATCGTAGTAATATTTGCATCAACCTAATATTTGCTCTCATCCACTTAAAGAGCCCAAATTACATATATTCTCAATGTCATTAGTAAGAAAAATATATACAACCGCAGGTTCATAGATGGGAAACTGGTGAGAAAAGAGAATTTAAGAGTGTTAAATAAATGATACTTCAAATTGTCGGCTGCCAGATAGAACTGATATGCAATTAGTCTAATAATGTCATGTAGTCTAAAGTTAGTAATTACAGTTGTATGCAGATGACACCACCCTTATGGCAGAAAGTGAAGAGGAACTAAAAAGCCTTTTGATGAAGGTGAATGAGGAGAGTGAAAAGGTTGGCTTAAAGCTCAACATTCAGAAAACGAAGATCATGGCATCTGGTCCCATCACTTCATGAGAAATAGATGGGGAAAAAGTGGAAACAGTGTCAGACTTTATTTGGGGGGCTCCAAAATCACTGCAGATGGTGTTTGCAGCCATTAAATTAAAAGATGCTTACTTCTTCGAAGGAGAGTTATGACCAACCTAGATAGCTTATTGAAAAGCAGAGATATTACTTTGCCAAGAGGTCCGTCTAGTCAAGGGTATGGTTTTTCCAGTGGTCATGTATGGATGTGAGAGTTGGACTGTGAAGAAAGCTGAGTGCTGAAGAATTGATGCTTTTGAACTGTGGTGTTGGAGAAGACTCTTGAGAGTCCCTTGGACGGCAAGGAGATCCAATGAGTCCATCCTAANATGTTCTTTTTTTTTTTTTTTTTTTTTTTTTAGATTTTGGGCCTTGACTGTGGGATTATTACAGCTTCATAGGGAAGGAATGGAAATGAAAATATCTGCATACCAAACAACACACAGTCACATTTTACATAACAGCTCCACAGCAAGACTATTTTAGTGGTAATTTGTGAACTATCAGTCAGATCTATTTCTATTATATCTAAATGTGGGTGGTAAGGTGATATAACAAATGTGTCAGATAACAGAATACATTTGAAAGATTGTACAATACCTTGATAGATGTGGAAAAATGAGGCTTACAAAATTTCAGCAACTCACCCGAGTTCATAAGTGATGGAATCGGGATTCAATCCTAGGATTTTCTAATTCCAAATCCTCTGCCCTTAAGCACTTCATCATGTACCCTAGAAGATTCCCACTCCTTCTGTTCTTGATCTTAGATTTCAAAGTGCTTTGACAATAATATACCAATTAGTTTACTAAAATGTGTGTTGTCATTGCTTAGTTGCTAAGTCATGTCTGACTCCTCTGTCCATTGGATTTCCCGGGCAAGAATACTGGAGGAAGTTGCCATTTCCTTCTCCAGAGGATCTTCTCAACTCAGGGATTGAGCCAGCATCTCCTGCATTGCAGGCAGATTCTTTACCATCTGAGCCCCCAGGGAGGCCCACCAAAATGTTAATCTATCTATAAGTTATATATGGTATGATTATAAAATGGAGAGCCATATTGATTCTCCTTTAATGAGATGTTTCTCTTGCTCTTAAGGGGAAAAATGAAATGATCTCCTTTTCTGCCACATTTATTATTTCTTATTTCCTTTTCTTTCTCCTAAATATAACAAACATTAATCTTTCATTGACTTTGAACTCTCTCTTAGTAATCTTATCTAAATGCGTCATTTTAAATGAGACTATAATATAGCCAGATGCCAAACTCTATCTCAGTCTTCTGTCCTAAACTTCAGTGCACTATTTTTAGTCACTGGAATCCCAGCCAGATTTGACAGTTTTATAACCTTCTGATCATTTTGTTCCTTCTCTCCTGCTCCTTATTGATAACAGTGATAGCATTGCTACACCATTGCTTGTTCTGTTCTTATTTTTAAATAAATCCTGGATTCATGGAAAACACTGCATCATCAGTTAATATATACTCAGTTTTTCAACAAATTATCATGTTGTTGTTGTTGTTCAGTCACTCAATTTTATCTGACTCTTTGTGACCCCATGGACTGCAGCACGCCAGGCTTCACTGTCTTTCACTATTTCCTGGTTTCTCAACAAATTACCATAACTTTTCATAAAAGAAAATTTATATGTATTGAGCTAAAACATACCATACCTTGACTGTGTACTTTTTATCATCATTTAATATTATTATTTTGATCAACAGGTGAGTGATGCTTTCCTGAGTCTATGGCCTGGTAGGTTTTACAGAGAAGAAAAATACAAGAAAGATGTGACCCAATATATTAATACCACATTTGGGAATGTCACTTTGTCTCATAATTCCTTGAAGAGTTTCCAACATAATCAGATAGCTTTGATTTCTTTTGCCCTTTATCCACTTATTTTCTCCTTCTCCACTACCCTTTTCTTGGGTAAAGCTGACTTCTCACTTAGTTCATTTTGATAGCCTCCGAATATTTTCTGTTCTTAAAATAGATATACATCTGATGGCCAGCCACCTTTTGGCATATAACTCAGCACTCCCCTGCACGCTGTGGGCATATTTTAGGAGAACTATATGACAAGATTCTCTAGTCTTCTTCATAGCAAAGGGGTACACCTGTGATGATCAAGAAGGTATTTCCAATCTGCTCCATGATATTCCTGTGCTTCCTGGGAGTCCCATGCCGGCTTGTTCAGCCTTCCTGTCAATTCTCCAAACTAACCTGAGACCCTTATATTAAATTCCTTTCTGGTTAAGTTAGAATCCAAAGAGCCACACCTCTAGGACGTCCTCTACCATCCATTTGGTGCACAGCTCCCGACTCCATTGCCGTACTCTAACTGGAGTCAAAAGCTGAATAGCCTATCAGACTTCAAAGCAAAGACAAAAATAGTTTTGAGGAACATATGTCAAATGTAAAGACAGAAAGATAGATATGAATCTGTGGTCACATAAAAAAACACCTTTTCATTTTTGTTCACAAAACTGGATAAACAACTGTAGCAACACTAGCATTAACCACCAACGCTAATGAGTTCAACATGTGCTCTGAACTACCCCTCTAAGAACATTCTCCACCAAAAGGGAAGGGGGATAACTACACTTCCTTGGGGTAGGAAAATTCAGATTAGGTCTGTAACTTCCACTTGTTACATGTTAAGACTGCTTTCAGGAATGGCAAGGACATAGTTAGAAAGCAAAATCAGCCTCTGGTGGCTGTTGCCTGTTGAGGCTTACTCCTGATCAAATTAAATCATTTAAAATTTTAAAATAATTACAGATTATTAAAAGTAGTTGAAACTATGAAAGGTCCATAAATTCATAATGCTATTGAAACAAATAATTGAATAAAAAGCATTCAAAATAATGTTAATATTTGAGAGTGATGTTTATGAGAGGATATTCTTATGCTGTCATTAATTTTAATTAATAGAATAGTGGCCACTGACATTGTTGCCAGTGCTGTTCAGTTGCTCAGTCATGTCTTTGTGCCTCCCTGGACTGCAGCATGCCAGGCTTCCTTGTCCTACCCCATTTCCCGGAGTTGGCTCAGACTCATGTACCTTGAGTCTGTGATGCCATCCAACCATCTCATCCTCTGTCATCCCCTTCTCCTCCTACCTTTAAATTTTCCCAGTATGAGGGTCTTTTCCAATGAGTCAGCACTTCACATCAAGTGGCCAAAGTATTGGAGCTTCAGCTTCAGCATCAGTCCTTCCAAAGAATATTCAGGACTGATTTCCTTTAGGATGGACTGGTTGGATCTCCTTGCAGTCCAGTGGACTCTTAAGAGTCTTCTCCAACACCACAGTTCAAAAGCATCAATTCTTCAGGGCTCAAGTTTTTTTATTGTCCAGTTCTCACATCCATATATAACTACTGGAAAAACTATAGCTTTGACTATATGGACCTTTTCAGGCAAAATAGTGTTTCTGCTTTTTCATACACTGTCTAGGTTTGTTATAGTTTTTCTTCCAAGAAGCAAGTGTCTTTTAATTTCAAGGCTGCAGTCACCATCTGCAGTGATTTTCGACCCCAAGAAAACAAGGTCTGTCACTCTTTCCATTGTTTCCTCATCCATTTGCCATGAAGTAATGGGACCGGATGCCATGATCATAGTTTCTTGAATGCTGAGTTTTAAGCCAGCTTTTTCAGTTTCCTCTTTCACTTTCATCGAGTCTCTTTAGTTCCTCTTCACTTTCTGCCATAAGAGTGGTATCATCTGCATATCTGAAGTTATTGGTATTTCTCCCTAAAATCTTGATTCTAGCTTGTGCTTCATCCATCCCAGCATTTCTCATGATGTACTCTGCATATAAGTTACATAAGCAAGGTGACAATATACAGCTTTGACGTATTCCTTTCTTAATAGAACCAGTCTGTTTTTCCATGTCCAATTCTAACTGCTGCTTTTTACCTGCATACAGGTTTTTCAGGAGGCAGGAAAGTTTGTCTGGTATTCCCATCTCTTTAAAAATTTTGCACAGTTTGTTGTGATCTATAGAGTCAAAGGCTTTAGCATAGTCACTGAAGAAGTTGAGGTTTTTCTTGAATTTTCTAGCCTTTTCTATGATCCAACGAATGTTGGCAATTTGATCTCTGATACTTCTGCCTTTTCATTTTTTTAAATTTAAATTGATTTCTTTTAATTGGAGGCTAATTACTTTACAATATTGTATTGATTCTGCCATACTTCAACATGAATCCACCACAGGTGTACACGTGTTCCCAATCCTGAAGCCACCTCCCACCTCCCACCCTGTACATCTGGAATTTTTCAGTTTACATAAAGTTGAAGGATTCTGAGCATTACTTTGCTAACAATTGAAATGTGTGCAATAGTGCTACAGTCTGAACATGTACATACACATGTTTTTTAAAGATACATTGTATGTAAATATACATATTTACATATGAAGACATATATTCATGTATATATGAAAGTATATATCATGTATAACTTGTGTTTATAACTAGGGAAGCTTAACCAAAAATTATTCTGAGCAAGAAAGTATAAATATAAGCACTGAACCAAACATAAGATTGATATACACTAACAACATAGGATATTTCAATGACATTGCATTAGTTTATTTTGACTAAAGTACCACATACTGGATGACTTTAACAACAGAAGTTTATCGCCTCTCAGTTCTAGTGGCCAGAAGTCTCAAATCAAGGTATCTGCAGGGTGGGTTTCTTCTGAGGGCCATCAGAAAGAATCTGTGGCATGCCTCTTCTGTAGTTTCTGAAACATAGGTAACAATCTTTAAAAATTCACAGCTTGTAGAAGCATCACCATGACCTCTGTCTTCATCTTTACATCGGGTTCTTTCTGTACATGTGTAGGTTTCTACATCTAACTGCCTTTCTCTATAAGGACATCAGTCACATTGGATCAGGGTCTACCCCAGTGACCTCAACTTATTATACCTGCAGAAAATTTATTTCCAAATAAGGTCACATTTTGAGGTACTGGGGGTTAGGAATTAGACATGTGAATTTATCTAATGGACAAATGGAGGAACACAATTCAACTCATAACAGACATTCAGTACCGTAATCCATATAGAAGAAACAATATAATAATAAACTGTATGTTGAATATAATTAAATGATGATATATTAAACTAATGAAGCAGCCTGCATCAATTAAAATCATACAGATGATGAACTCACAAAATGAAATTATTTACTTTTAAATAAAGAATATTTCCCTGGCATAACTGTTAAAACTACAAAAGCTGTAGATATGTGATACATGATTGAAAGGAAAAGTGAAGAAAACATATTCTTAGTAGTTTAAGGCAAGGAATTAGGGGTAAATTATTAAAATTCATTTTATAATGCTTATTTAACAGCACCATAATATTGAAAAGGGCATGATCAGTCCTGGGTGTTCATTGGAAGGACTGATGTTAAAACTGAAATTCCAAAACTTTGGCCACCTGATACGAAGAGCTGACTCATTTGAAAAGACCCCGATGCTGGGAAATATTGAAGGCAGGAGGGGAAGGGGACGACAGAGGATGAGATGGCTGGATGGCATCACTGACTTGATGGACATGAGTTTGGGTGAACTCCAGGAGTTGGTGATTAACAGGGAGGCCTGGTGTGCTATGGTTCATTGGGTGGCAAAGAGTCAGACACGACTGAGCGACTGAACTAAACTGAATATTGAAAAAGGCATGATTGCTGCTGCTGCTGCTGCTAAGTCACTTCAGTCGTGTCTGACTCTGTGTGACCCCATAGACGGCAGCCCACCAGGCTCCCCCGTCCTTGGGATTCTCCAGGCAAGAACACTGGAGTGGGTTGCCATTTCTTTCTCCAATGCATGAAAGTGAAAGTGAAGTCGCTCAGTCGTGTCTTCACTCTTAGCAACCCGATGGACTGCAGCCTACCAGACTCCTCCATCCATGGGATTTTCCAGGCAAGAGTACCGGAGTGGGGTGCCATTGTCTTCTCTGGGGCATGATTGCGGTAAATCACAAAATCTGTTTTTCCTGAAAGAGAGCCTATGTTAGGATAACTCTCACTAAGCCATTCCTGATGATTCCTAAATCAAAAAGCAGTCAACCAAGGAGCATGGGAAATAGATTTCTAACAGCAGGAACACAAATTGAATCCATTCAATATTTGAGAAGAGTGTGTTATTCTCTTGAAAAGTATCCGCACACATAAAGCTCAATACAAGTCACAGCAGCGAGTGTGCACAGGAGAGCCACTGTACCTGCCACAGGGCAGCGGAGTGAACATTTCAGTGTGGAAATGATGCGGGAAGTAAAGGTTGTTCCTGCCAGCTTAAGGAAGGATAATAAGCAGAAGTTTCAAAGGAGGCTGCCTAACAGTCTTGCTATTACAACACCAAACCACACGGGAGGGTGAACTTGGTGACAACTGTTATTGAAACTGTAGTTGAGGAACAAAGATCACATGAGTATATATTACCCAAGGCTGCTTCCCACAAAATGAATGTGCCTATTGAAAAATATTGCTCGTATACTTTCCTGAATGAAACACATAAGTTCTCCAGCACTAGGAGTGGTCCTTTTACCAAAACGTAACAAGTCAAGTTCATCACCTCTGTTACAAGAGTTCTAGTGGATATGCGTGAATAGCTTGAACTTTTGTATTATCCACAGAGGGAAAATGTACATACTTTTACATGTATATATAATTTTAATACATTTAAAATTTTTGAAACAGTATTTTATATTTAGAGAAATGTCGACAAAGAGTTTTCCATAGGCCCTTCATTCAGTTTCCCTTAAAGCTAACATCTTACATAACTGAAAATTGTTTAGAGTGAAATATTAACATCAATGGCTTACCATTAACTAACCTGAAGACTTTATTTGGATTTCACTTGCTTTCCAATAAAGTCTCTTTGCTGTTTCAGAATCTTATCCTAGATACTCCCCTGCATTTAGTATACATAAATTAAAAACCATATACACTGTACCATTTTAAGAAATAAGTTTCATCATAATCAGAATGCTAACTTATGTCTATCATTAATAAGTTACTTTAAAAATATATTCTATTTTCCCTGCTATTATAATTTGTACCTCCATTTTCTTCTAAGAATTAGAATGAAAAAATACCCCCAAAATTTGATCATTTTCTAAGTCATTTTGTTTCCCTATCCTGGATAAAATATGTTTCTTTACAGGTTATATGAATTCTGAATATAAGGAAAAGTCTTACAAGTCTACAAAATCCCCAAGTGTTAGAAGAAAAATCTATGATGTCCAAATACATCTCCTACCTGCCATAAGGGTTAAATGCATGACTCATAATGCATCTGGCTATAAGCAACAGAATACCGTAGTTCAGTGGCTTATATAAATCACAGATATTTTTTTCCTCCCTTCCTTTTCTTAAAAAAATCCACTGAATCTATGGCTATAGAGCTTCTGACATTAGGTCACCAATAAAAATAGTGCTGATGTCACTGAGTCTCTTGCTCTTTCCTTTTCTGATCCTTCCTTCCTGCAAGGTAGCTTCTGAAGATCCCACCATGATGAGTGAACTAGAGAAGGAATGAAAGAGAGAGAGGTTGGGTAACATATGCTGCTTACATCAAGAAGTAAAAACTTTCTTAGCAGTCCCAACAGGCTTCACTGACATCTCATTAACCAGAATATATATCACACTGACACCCTACTTTGCAAGGGAGACTAAAAAAGAAAGTGTTTTGCTTTTCTAGCTACCACAGTGTAAGCAGGCAAAGAAAATCCTGTAGGAAATATACACTTGTAGAATAAATAAGTCATCATCATATTCTAGAAATATGCTAGGTCAGAAAGCTATAAAATACCAACAGCTTAATAATAGGAAATTCTCCTCAATTGTTTCCATGGCTCTTTTTTCTCAAGACATTTCCATGAATATCTGTCTGTTCATTTGCTAGATCAAACACTCTTTACAATTAAATAGATAAAGTTACATAAGTTCACTTTTCCTTTAGGAAAATGTAAACGTGAGGGTCGGATACATATGACTTCACATACAATCACACATAAATTGTGAACGGAAATTCAATACTCTCTTAACTTTTAGAAATGCTTGAAATCTATTTATAATTGGCTATTTTTATATGATAGTGGAAAAATATCATCCGGACACTCTGAAGTGAAGTTAACATATGTTCAAAATATGTCAAGAAGAAATGATTAACAAATTATTAGAAGACTATGTGGTAAGCACTGCAACGAATATATCTATAAGATATAATAATGGAATTTTCCCTTATATTCTAATACTACTCTCTTATGAACCAAACATAATAGCAAATGAATATGTTAGAAAAATAACTGATTCCCTTATTTTGTTCTATGAATGACAGAAAATAACTACGTCTATTGACACATGGATATTGAGAGGGCCTTAATATGGAATGCATGATCATTTGGATTTGGAAGAGCTTATCAGTCCTCTGCATAAGAATTGGAAGAGACAAGGCACTTCCCTGGTGGTCCAGAAGTTAGGACTCCATGTTTTCACTGCAGGGGCAGCAGTCTGATACCTGGTAGAGGAACTAATGCCTCATATGTCATGCAGCATGGCCCCCCCAAAAAAGGATCAGAAGAATCTATGAGAGACTATAATAGGTTTATCTTAAGATATCTTTGATCTCTTGGTGGAGGCACCATGGACCTCACCCATTAGACCAAATAGTTTTTAAAAATGAGCATTTTCATAAATCACAGAGTACTTTTCAATTTAAGTTTTCCAAAGCTGATATGTAATTTTGACACTTACTGAATCAATTAATTCAATATATGGAGTGAAATTCAAATGAGTTCCATGGTGTCATGACATATAGAAAGCCTAAAAACCAATGGAGAGTTTTCAGTGCCCACTGGTTATTTTAAAAATTCTGAAGCTTCAAAGATATCAAGAAACGATTCCTGAACAAAAACATGTTTGTATTAAAAGCTTTTTAAGCTTCTAAAACATTTTTAGGCTTTTTCCCTCTTATTTTTCCTAATAAAATCCTATCTATGCCCATAACCCTTAACAATATCTCATGGGTTGATTTTTTTTTTATGGTGAAGGGAAAGGGACAAAGAAAATAGCATAAAGGCGAACACTATCAATAGGGCAGGCCAAACACGTAATTCTTTATAAAGCTATTCATTAAACTAGATGAGATATTCACATTGCTATATTTTTTTTGTCAAATGGTATCAATTGGTCCATATGCTCTTGTAAAATTCTGTAATCTAGTCTTCTATGTTCTCTGCATTGCCCTCTAGAACCCAAAGGCTACAGTTTAAAGGAATTATAGGGGAGTTCTGGTAGCCAACATCATGGACAATTACTTGATTGATTTAATATAAAAGAAAATCAAACTTCTCACTCAAGGATTCTAAAATATGTTCAGAATCTGATGTGAAATGCATTTACTAAGCACCAACTATCTGACACTAACCTGGGAAATGTAGAAAATTAATAGATGTATCAAACATGGCTATCAGAAGGGTGGTTTTAAATTATATTGTGCATTAGATTTATTTGGGACTCATATTAGTAAGACAGATACTGTCCTCTGCTAAGATTTTACAATTTGATGGATCTAAGGCCAAAAATCGGTAGTCAAACACCCAGCTTGGGTGAGTTTGATGCTGCTACTCCAGGAGTCACACTCTGAGAATCATTGATCTAAAAAGGAGAAATAATATACATATAAATAATGAAAACACAAGGTAACCTAGAATGCAAAATTATGAAATTAATCTGATTAGTGAGAAAGTGCAGACTATGGAATCAGCAGACCTAGTTTTAAATCCTGATGGTATCTTTTCAGCTGTAAGACCTGGAGCCTGATATTTAACTTCTCCAAATTTTAACTAACTCCCCTTGAAGGAGGGCATGACAATCCACTCCAGTTTTCTCGCCTAGACAGAGGAGTCTGGTGGGCTGTAGTCCATAGGGTCACACAAAGTTGGACACAACTGAAGTGACTTAGCACAATGCAAATTTTAACTAACTCATCTAGACAGTGGAGACAGTGATAGAGGATTTTGGTATCATTAAGAGAATTTTATGAGGGAATGCATCAAGTGCTGAACAGAGAAATCTAATTCTTTCTCTAAAAGTTCTCTTAATTCCTTTTCCCCATACAAATAGATTAAGTGAAGCAGAAAGGTTACAGACAGTGAATATAACATTGTTTTTCAGGTTTCATGTATTCCTAGAGGCCAGTTATGGAGAAGGCGATGGCACCCCACTCCAGCACTCTTGCCTGGAAAATCTCACAGACAGAGGAGCCTGGTAGGCTGCAGTCCATGGGGTCGCTAAGAGTTGGACACGACTGAGCGACTTCACTTTCACTTTTCACTTTCATGCATTGGAGAAAGAAATGGCAACCCACTCCAGTGTTCTTGCCTGGAGAATCCCAGGAACAGCAGAGCCTGATGGGCTGCCGTCTATGGGGTCACACAGAGTCTGACATGACTGAAGTGACTTAGCAGCAGCAGCAGCAGCAGCAGCAGAGGCCAGTTGATTCTGAAGATACAGAGAATTCAATAGCCATGTTATTTACAGTGAAACCTAAACAACCTGGATTAATTGTTAACGCATTTGACTTACTAAGGATCTAAAATAGAAAATGACAGTAAAATAGACAAAAAGACACCTTATAAGGATATGTTGAAACACAAAAACACATCTTCATATTAGTCTGGCAAATCACAATTTTCTTGGAAATGTAATAAATAGGACATTGAAAGATAAGTAGTAGGGGGTATGATGGATTTAATCAGGAGAACAAGATTTTAGGAAGCAAAATGGCCCCTCTGGAAATACAGATATCTGGAAGTAAAAACAGATCAATGTCTTGTAACTCAAATCAATATGTAATTTGGTAAGCTATCTAAATATTTTATCCGTTGAAGTGAGAAAGAGACAAATAGGAATATGGCTGAATTCCCCAGCAGTCTCTTCTGATGTGAGTTTTGTATCCATAAAGTCACTAAGGATAAGCCACAACAACTTGTAAAATAGGATACAATGGATTTGATAATCTACATTAATTCTCTAAAAGCATATAAATTCTTATCAACAAAGTTAACAGGAGAGACCTTTAATAAAAACCAACATTAAAATCAATGCAAGTGTGAAAGCAAAGACCTAGTTTAGTTTGAGAAGCTAAGAAGATATACCATAAAAAGCATACCACAACCAGCCACCTGACTTATAAACTTGGAGAAAACAAAGATCACTTCAGTTCAGTCACTCAGTTGTGTCTGACTCTTTGCAAACCCATGAACCGCGGCACATCAGGCCTCCCTGTCCATCACCACCTCCAGGAATCTACCCAAACCCATGTCCATTGAGTTGGTGATGCCATCCAACCATCGCATCCTCTGTAGTACCCTTCTCCTCCCGCCTTCAATCTTTCCCATCATCAGGGTCTTCTCAAATGAGTCAGCTCTTCACATCAGGTGGCCAAAGTATTGGAGTTTCAGCTTTAGCATCAGTCTTTCCAATGAACACCCAGGACTGATCTCCTTTAGGATGGACTGGTTGGATTTCCTTGCAGTCCAAGGGACTCTCAAGAGTCTTCTCCAACACCACAATTCAAAAGCATCAAGTCTTCGCCGCTCAGCTTTCTTTATAGTCCAACTTCTACATCCATACATGACTACTGGTAAAACCATAGCCTTGACTAGATGGACATTTGTTGACAAATTAATGCCTCTGCTTTTTAATATACTGTCTAGGTTGGTCATAACTTTCCTTCCAAGGAAACGTCTTCTAATTTCGTGGCTGCAGTCACCATCTGCAATGATTTTGGAGCCCGATAAAATTAAGTCAGCCCACCACTGTTTTCCCATCTATTTGCCAGGAAGTGAAAGGACTGGATGCCATGATCTTAGTTTTCTGAATATTGTGCTTTAAGCCAACTTTTTCACTCTTCTCTTTCACTTTCATCAATAGGCTCTTTAGTTCTTCTCCACTTTCTGCCATAAGAGTGGTGTCATTTGCATACCTGAGGTTATTGATATTTCTCCCGGCAATCTTGATTCCAGCTTGTGCTTCCTCCAGCCCAGCGTTTTTCATGATGTACTCAGCATATTAGTTAAATGAGCAGGGTGACAATACACAGCCTTGACCTACTCTTTTCCTATTTGGATCCAGTCTGTTGTTCCATGTCCAGTTCTAACTGTGGCTTCCTGACCTGCATACAGGTTTCCCATACAGACAGGTCAGGTGGTCTGGTATTTCTACCTCCTTCAGAATTTTCCACAGTTTATTGTGATCCACACAGTCAAAGGCTTTGGCATAGTCAATCAAGCAGAAATAGATGTTTTTCTGGAACTCTCTTGCTTTTTCCATAATCCAGCAGATGTNAGGTGGTCTGGTATTCCCATCTCTTTCAGAATTTTCCACAGTTTATTGTGATCCACACAGTCAAAGGCTTTGGCATAGTCAATCAAGCAGAAATAGATGTTTTTCTGGAACTCTCTTGCTTTTTCCATAATCCAGCAGATGTTGGCAATTTTATCTCTGGTTCCTCTGCCTTTTCTAAATACAGCTTGAACATCTGGAAGTTCACAACTGAAGTATTCCTGAAGCCTGGCTTGGAGAATTTAGAGTGTTACTTTACTAGCATGTGAGATGACTGCTAATGTGAGGTAGTTTGAGTATTCTTTGGCATTGCTTTTCTTTGAGACTGGAATGAAAACTGACTTTTCCAGTCCTGTGGCCACTGCTGAGTTTTCCAAATTCACTGACATATTGAGTGCAGCACTTTTAAAGGATCATCTTTCAGGATTTGAAAGAGCTCAACTAGAATTCTGTCACCACCACTAGCTTTGTTCATAGTGATGCTTTCTAAGGCCCACTTGACTTCACATTCCAGGATGTCTGGTTCCGGGTGAGTGTGAGTGATAACACCATTGTGGTTAGCTGGGTCATGAAGATTTTTTTTGTATAGTTCTGTGTATTCTTTCCACCTCTTCTTAATATGTTCTGCTTCTGTTAGGTTCATAACATTTCTGTCCTTTATTGTACCCATCATTGCATGAAATGTTCCCTTAGTATCTCTAATTGTCTTGAAAAGATCTCTAGTCTTTCCCATTCTGTTCTTTTCCTCTGTTTCTTTGCATTGATCGCTAAGAAAGTCTTTCTTATCTCTCCTTGCTATTGTTTGGAACTCTGCATTCAAATAGTTATAGCTTTCCTTTTCTCCTTTGCCTCTCACTTCTCTTCTTTTCACAGCTTTTTGTAAGGCCTCCTCAGACAGCCATTTTGCTTTTTTGCATTTCTNTCTCCATCTTTGGCTGCAAAGAATATAATGAATCTGATTTTGGTGTTGACCATCTGGTGATGTCCATGTGTAGTGTCTTCTCTTGTGTTGTTGGAAGAGGGTGTTTGCTATGACCAGTGCATTCTGTTGGTAAAACTGTATTAGCCTTTACCCTGCTTCATTCTGTATTCCAAGGCCAAATTTCCCTGTTACTCCAGGGATTTCTTGACTTCCTACTTATGTATTCCAGTCCCCTATAATGAAAAGGGCATCTTTTTTGGGTGTTAATTCTAAAAGATCTTGTAGGTTTTCATAGAACCATTCAACTTCAGCTTCTTCAGCATTACTGGTTTGGGCATAGACTTGGATTACCATGATATTGAATGGTTTGCCTTGGAAACGAACAGAGATCCTGCTGTCGTTTTTGAGATTGCATCCAAGTACTACATTTCTGACTCTTTTGTTGACTATGATGGCTACTGCATTTCTTCTAAGCAATTCCTGCAGATAAAATCATTTAAAGTTTGAAACAGAGACACTGAATCTAGGAAGCAGAACTTTTATACAGGGATCTTCAGGAAAGGGAAGGTGGATTGTGAGTGTGCTGTCACCATGGATAGACCTCTACAAAAATGGGAAACACACAGCTGTTATATTTTTTAAAACTTGAGTTGAGTTCATTATACTGTCTAGAGTTCATTATACTGTCTAGATGACTGCTCTCTGTGTTATGAATTTCAAGTTGATATCTTAGCAAATAACCAGATCTGTGACTACTGAGTACACCCTTTGGACTAACTGAAATTTCAAGCAGTTGGTAATTGGTGCTGACAGAAAGGATTCAACCAAATATCCTCAAAACAGAGAAGCCAGGAAAGCATTACCAAAGAAATCAGGACCTACTCTAAACCATGATGGTTAGAAGTTTTCCTGAATGATATCATCATGCCAAAGCCATTATTTTACATGCCTTAGTTCAAGGGATGAAAATCCAGCCATGAATCTGAAAGTGCTAGAAGCTGCACTACTTACAGATTGGGGTCTAACTCACCCAAATGAGAAATCTCTACAAATGTGCTTCCTACTACACAAACTGAACTGTTAAGGCCAAATCATGACTGGATATGCCCTCTATGCTAGATAACTACATGGAGGTATTCCTGAGACTGCCATGCTGGTACACTGTTAGAAGATGGATTAATCTTACTTAGGATTGTCTTTTTTTGTTGTTAAAAATTAGACACACTGAGCAATGATGTCCTGATGTATAATTAAACATTTGCGTACTGAAGTCTGAACTAAAACTGGCAAAATGAATACACTGTAAAAGATTAAATAACAGTTAAGTCTTGATTACAGGGGAAGAATGGCTTTTGGCAGAGTTTTTTTCAATTGGTCCTTTATGTTTTAATATAGTAAGAATGGGTTTATGACCAAAATATAAGATAAGAACTTGAGAACAAAAAAGATACTTTATGCATCATCTGTTTCAGAGCAGTTATATGCTATTTGCTTTTAAAAATTAGAGCTTTTAAATTGGGAACAACTTGACAAGTACTCATCCTGGAATTTTTAGACCATTAAGACAAAATACAATGAAAAACAAGGAAACAGCACTGCTCTTCAGTACACGTAATTACAGGAAAGAGTCAACTCTTACAGATCATCATCTTAGTAAAAAATGGTTCTCTTATTTAGGATTGGGTTATTGGAGCAACCAATAATGTTTAGAAAATTGTTGAGAACAAATCTCCTTTGTAGATAAAGTGATTGAAACCTTGGTGAAAGAATACTTGTTTTAAACATCTAAATATTGGAATTAACAAAGGTAAAGCAGATTTTTTTAAAAAAAATACACAGTTTTGATTTTTTTTTAACACTCTAGAATATAACCCATGAAGTATTATATACAGACTGTTCAGAGGTTTTTCATAAACAGCTTCCCATTTAAATCATTAAAGTTTTTAAAAAATCAAAAGATGCATCATATTATCTAAACTTTGAAATCTACAACAAAATGTGGATTTCCTGACTCCACTGGCAATGCCCTATCAATTGGTCTATGTACCACCCTTAAATTATGTCTATCTCTGAATAATCAAATATCAATATTTAACTTTATAGATAAATGCTAGGCATTTGTCACATTCTTAATTGCCTGACACCTCACATATTTTAAAAAATGAAGGAACACAAGAATGACTATTATATTACCTAAGATTGCTTTTTTGTACTTAATTTTCCCCAATGAACATATATTAATTTTATATCCTGATTTAAAAAATATAGCATTTAAAAAGTGCCATGTGTGTTGCTTGGAATATGATAGGTATTCAACAATAGGTTGCCTCTGTGAGCAGTAAGTTAGATCATCAGCTAATACTGTAATATGAGAATGAAAGCAATCCATGTTCTTATTTCTAACATAACCCTTTAGTATGTACACCTGCGACTGGTCATTATTTAGAATATTTTATATATACTCATTATCCAGCTCATCATTCAAGTTAGAGACTGTAAGACAATGTGCTGCTGAGATTTTCTATATCCTAGGAAAGTATTCCTCAGTCTGTGCATCACAATGCAATCTTGTAGCATTATCTAAGGGGAAAAAAAAGAAAAGAAAAACTGCAGTGGAATAAAATTTAAAATTTGTTGGAATTTATTTCTAATGTTTCAAAGAATTTTACCTTTATTCTGAGGAATTTCAGCTCAATTTGCCCATAAATGACTGTGCAAATTTTAAACTTTCTTGAACCATGTATCTCCCCAAAATGTATTTAAATATAAGAACTTTAATGCATGAAAAGACAACTAAAAATATTCAATGAACTGGTAGTCTGAGATACACACTTTTCAAATACTAACTTAAGAGAATGGTTAGGAAAGGGATATGAACTTTCTGTGAAACGCAGTAAAAATCTTTTGTCTTGTGTTCTATATGTTCAAACTAGCTAAAAATATCTATTTAATCAATGTGTTAATTCTTTGAGCATCACTCTAAGGCATTCTCAATCATATTAATACATGAAAACTAATCAGCATTGGGGTTCTAAGAAGTTGGTGACATGACAGCATAAAACAAAAAAGTAGGTGTGCTTCTGAATTACTAAATAGAGTTTACCATTGAACAAAATTATAGTTAAAAGGCAGAAATGATCGAATAGTATAGGCTGGGAATTTCATATCTAATCACTATAACTAAGAGTTTACAATCATTACTGGTAACGTTTGCATTAACAGAACAAATTGGTTTTTGAAGTAAACATTTTCATTTTGTTCTTCTAAATACTCCTGTGTTAGGATTGGTATGTGTCAGACTTAGCAAAGGATTTACCTTGATCAATAACATTGGAGCAAGAGGAAGACTGGTCCAGTGATTAATTTCGTGTTGCACACATGGGAACAAAACAGCTGAGTATATTTGTCTCTATAATCCCTTTTCCCAGATGTAATTACAAATGGAATTGATCAACTCATGTGTTTCTACTGAGGGAGAAGTGGGCCTATTAGAATTGCTAGGCTATGTAATAACTTAGTACAGATCATCGGTCCTTGGGGCTGCAGGGGATTAGATATTACAATCTTATTTTAAAGGAAAGCACTTTTTCTTCTTCAAGTTCCTTCCTTTTTGTCAAGGTTAAATAAGTTTTTCCTCTAGCATCTTTGTAGAGCCTTATGAAGGAAATCTAAGAACGGGATGTTTATCAGCAGCATGGTAGAGTTTGGAAGACAGACAGACTTCCTTGAAGATATTTATTGGCTATACACTCCCCTTCTTGGAATCTTAGTTGTATCATCTTTCTAATGTGGATAGTGATATAGAGCTTGCAGAGCTATTACAAAGATTACACAAGATCATCTGTATAAAGCAATCAGACATTTCCAGAGAAGTGGTAGGCAATTAATAAAAGCCACTATTCAAATTTTTATAATTTTTTTGCTGTGTAATTTCTATTATCTCATCATGAAACAAACTGTATTTCATATATATGCCTTACAGAGAAGTAATTAAATCTAACAACTTCCAAAAATATCTGTCACAAATATCAGTTTGTGAAACTGGGCTTGTACACCAAACTAATAAGGGGAAAATGTCAGTGAACTGAACTAAAATTTACCCTTGATATCTACAACCTCCTTAGAAGTGCAATCATTCTAGCATGATTATACATACTGAAATCACAAAATCAATCTTGACTCTAGAATGTGGTCAAATGTATGTCTAATACATAGAGCTAAGAATGAAGTATTTCAACTATCTAATTACTTTTTTGACATTTTAGAAAATGAAAGTGATCCAAATGTCTTGATTAGTTAATCTATATTTCTGAAAACTTAAAAACAGGTTGTACGCTTTTCAAATGAATATATACTGCATTTAATAATACCTTGCCTAGCTCTGGTTTACTACAGTGCCACTGTCTCTGAAAAGTTTCCTAAAACATTTGTGTGTGTGTGTGTGTGTGTGTGTGTGTGTGTGTGTGTATCTATTATATATTTTTCCCAAGTTTTGGGGAGTAGCAAATCCTCTCATCCAATAAGAGCCAGAGCTAGTATGGCAGGATTCTATTGCAAATTTTCTGCTAAGGAGCTTTAATGCACCACTCTGCAAACATCTTCAGTGAAAGAGCAGTTCATCACAGGACTCTGATGTGAGCCTATTCTGCAATGTGTGTTTTTATGCCACAAAAGTCTTCCTTTCTGACACTTATTTTTGATGGGCCAACAGTTTTGATTTCAAATAGCTGATAAAAGCAGTACAGATGAGAATTTGGACTTGCCACAAAGAAGCATTATTCCAGGTGTTATAATTCAAGTTGTACAAAAGCTCATGATGTCTGTAAGAAGATGATTAATGAAGTAGAGTGAAAAATTAGTAGGCAATCAGGTAACAAGTAGAAACACTCTGACGTTGTACTGCTGCTGCTGCTAAATCGCTTCAACATGTCTGACTCTGTGTGACCCCATAGACAGCAACCCACCAGACTCCCCCATCCCTGGGATTCTCCAGGCAAGAACACTGGAGTGGGTTGTCATTTCCTTCTCCAATGCGTGAGAATTGAAAGTGAAGTCACTCAATCGTGTGCAACTCTTAGCGACTCTTATTGGAGTGGGGGTGCCATCGCCTTCTCCGTTAACATTGTACAGGACATTATAAACCACATAGAATCCTGACATAGAATGAAAAAAATAAGAAAAGANAGAATTGAAAGTGAAGTCACTCAATCGTGTGCAACTCTTAGCGACTCTTATTGGAGTGGGGGTGCCATCGCCTTCTCCGTTAACATTGTACAGGACATTATAAACCACATAGAATCCTGACATAGAATGAAAAAAATAAGAAAAGAAATTATGGGTGTTTCGTGTCATGCTTTCAGGGGATCTGAAAAGAATGCCAGAGTGATTGCCAATGGAGGAAAAACTTATCTTTAACGGGTACTCTGTTACAAAAGCCATCCAAGGTTGTAATTCAGTAAACATTCATTTTCAGGTTTCATCTCTCTCTCCTTTCCTCTCTCCCCAACCTCTTCATCAATAAACGTACCCATTTCATTCATGTTTCTAAGAAATATGCATAATTATTTCATAACTATACCCATTAATAGAGTAGGAAATGGCAACCCCACTCTAGTATTCTTGCCTGGAGAATTCCATGGACAGAAGAGCCTGGTGGGCTGCAGCCCATGGGGTCACAAAGAGTCGAACATGATCCAGTGACTGTACATGTACTCATTAATTTTACTTTGATATCAAGTAAAATGTGAGTGAAAATATGAATGCTATTTTTATTTAACTCTCATTTTCAAGTTTTCTTTACAAACAAAGAGGGCTTCCCTGGTGGCTCAGAGGGTAAAGCGTTTGCCCGCAATGCGGGAGACCCGGGTTTGATCTCTGGGTCTGTGAAGAAGGCTGAGCGCTGAAGAANAAAGTTCTGACCAACCTAGATAGCATATTCAAAAGCAGAGGCATTACTTTGCCAACAAAGGTCCATCTAGTCAAGGCAACTGGTTTTTCCAGTGGTCATATATGGATGTAAGAGTTGGACTGTGAAGAAAGCTGAGTGCTGAAGAATGGATGCTTT
The DNA here is from genome assembly GCA_006410875.1 of Neotragus pygmaeus. Classification (NCBI taxonomy): domain Eukaryota; kingdom Metazoa; phylum Chordata; class Mammalia; order Artiodactyla; family Bovidae; genus Neotragus; species Neotragus pygmaeus. The sequence goes on along the minus strand of SJYV01036922.1, from coordinate 771,832 downwards.
TGAACTGTGGTGTTGGAGAGGACTCAGAGTCCTTTGGACTGCAAGGAGTTCCAACCAGTCCATCCTAAAGGAGATCAGTCCTGGGTGTTTATTGGAAGGACTAATGTTGAAGCTGAAACTCCAATACTTTGGCTGCTTCATGGCGAAGAGCTGACTCACTGGAAAAGAACCTGATACCTGGAGAGATTGGGAGCAGGAGGAGAAGGGGACAACAGAGGTGCAGGATGGCATCACCAACTTGATGGACATGAGTTTGGGTAAACTCCAGGAGTTGGTGATGGGTAGGGAGGCCTCACATGCTGTGTTTCATAGGGTCACAAAGAGTCAGACATGACTGAGCAACTGAACTGAACTGAACTATCGACCATATAAGAAACAATCAAAACACTTAAAAGTGCTCAAACTGGAGAAGAAAAAGCCAATGAGTACATAAGGGGGCCATTTCCATCCCATGCACACTGTTTAACTCTTTCCACATTCCCAATTTCAGTGCAGTTTTCATCTCCGACAAGGTGCTTTGCAATATAACCACAACTCAATATTTCCCTTCTCTGAGCTGTCGTTCATAGAGATTTTATTGTATTTAGCATTTGGCATCTGGGACCTCATACCAGCTGCTCTTGTTCTTCTTACTCTTACTTGTGCACGCGCACACACACACACACATACACTTACATACACACCGAACCCTTCAAATTACAGCAAGCATCTAAGCTTCTTGAAGGAATGTGATATTTTATACATCCTTCTACACTGAGACCTTAGCATGATTTTGCTCATTTACTTCATAAACATTTATTGAGAAACTTTATTTTCCTAAGCATTATATTGAGATTTGAGGTAAAAAATGATCTTAACACTGGCCTTACTTGTAAGCAGTTCAGAGTCTAAAACTGGAAATATACAAATAACCTAAAAAATACAAAGCAAAGTTATCAGCACAATGACTGGAACATTCATGAGACATTATGGAAACTAACATTAAAAGTGTATCTAACTCATCCTAGAGAGAAGGAGTGGTAGGGGCAAGAGACAGGGGCAAGTCTTAGAGGATGCATAGAAACTACCATTGTGTATTTATGAGTGTGGTGGAAAGGGGGCAGTGCAGATAATCACTGTGTAAATTAAAAGCATGGGAGGAGAGAGGGTCATGAAACACAGGGTGCATCATACTGAGCACACTCCTTGGCAGAAGAGTTTCTGATTTAATAGTAAAATGTTCATGTTTACTGCCTATTTCATATAATCAGCTGCTCTAGATCAATAAATCACACTGGCTAGGTGAATTTCAGAATTCATCCAAAACTCTCATGTGCCAAAAATATCATTGCTAGATACAGCAAAGCTCCTTGAGAACAAAACCCCAAATAGGCATTTTCACAACCTACTCTTTGCTCTGATAAATAAAACCTAAACCTACCTATCATCCGCAGATGCTACAACACCATGCAGCAGGCTCTAACGTTATTTATGTGAAGGTATTGTGGTTATCTGTTTTGTAATTCACAAATAGGGCAGAAGTTCTTCACTTGGGGCTCAGGGACTCTAGACTTCAAGTGATCCAAGAACACAAATAGGAAAAATTTATATCTTATTTATTGCTAAGTGAAATTTAGCATTTCTTATATCATAAACAGAGACAACTATCAGGCTAGTATTGACAGTGCCTATAACTTGTCATCAGTAGAAATCACATATATTTTCATATCATATTGCAGTTGTTGTAAAGGCATCAAACATCATTTACTTTCATTATGACTTTGAGATTATAATAAATAGTAGTATCACTACCATACCTACTTATTATGAGAATAAAGAAGCATGTTATTTACTTTGTTACAAACTTCTTTAAAAGTTTTGATAACTGTAAGGTATATAATTTGTAATATCTGAGATTCTGTATATGTCATTGTTTATGTTTAAAATATTTTTCTAAGAAGTAAGACATGGGCTTAATCAATTCTACCAAGGGCTCCATGTGCCAATAACATAAAATTAAAGCCACTTTAAATTGTAAAAGTAATTATAAAAGGAGATTTCAAAGGACTCTTGCTACCTATTAGGATCATCTTTCTGTTTGTTTTCATTTTCTTGTTGTTTGTCCCCTTCCCAAAATATTGGGAATAGGTCAAGTCAAACTTGACCTATCTCTTTTCTGTCAAACCCATACTTGCCCATCTCCCCAGAGAATCCAAAACTCCCAAGGCATCCATAGTCCACAGTGATAAAGTTGCTTGTGAAACTTTTTCCAAAAGTGATTGGTTGATATCTTCTCCACTTTAACTGCAGGTTAAACATGAAAGCATTTTAATACTACTTTTCTGATGTTTCCTCTAGGCTGACCTTGACTTTGGGGTTCACCAGTGCAGATTCCTAAAGGGTAGAACATCAGATGCCTAATAACTGCAACATATTGCCATTCACCTAGTGATGTACTCTTCTAGGCTTTTTACAACACTCTCTAATTCTATTTCATTTGGCCTCAGAGCCCAATTGCCTTAAGCTTAGCAATGAGATGATCTCACCTCATTGTAGACTCTAAAGGGCTTCCATCCTCCATGGATAAAGAAATGTGGATAATATTAGTAGTGCCTTTGGTGCCTCTGTAGGCACATCCATCCACATTTAAATATACATTTTTATGTTTAGCCATTTATTCCTAGCTGTGAAATATTGCAATGGCTTACACATTAGCATACTAATCCAGGCCTTAGGTTGGGGGGAGATTTATGTTGAACATTTTGATGCCATTATTCACACTATGTGTGAAGCTGAGTAAGACTTTCTTCTGAATCAAAGTAATAGCAGATTCATACCCCACTGGCTGCTCTGCTAAAAATCTAACTATTTTAACTTCAGTTATATTGCAATGTTCACCAAAAAAAAGTGTTTAAGCCAATGATGTCAGCATGGCTAATATGAATGGCTATAGAGTCAAGAGAATCAAATTAAAATCTTACCTATGTCACGTACCAGGTGTGTGACCCTGGATAAGGACTTAACCTCACTTTCCTTGACTATAAAGTAACTAATGCTGTGAGGATTTTTAAATAAAAGAATGAGAGAATAAAAATCGAAGGAATACAAAGCTCACTATATATTAATAGTTAGGGCTCAGTGAAAGAAGGCTATTATAATGATTGCCATTAATAAATAGTCACGTACAATAAAGTTTAACCTCTTTGTCTCAGACTGAATAGGAAAAAATACAGAGATGTTGTTGCCAGAGAGGAAAGGAACACTCAAATTCATGCATTCCACCTTTCTCAACCTACAAAGTAATAAAGTGAGGCCCAGAGAGGTTGAGGAGTTTATCCACGATCACTTGTTATTCAATCAGTGGAAAAGCTAAGACAAGACCTATTTCTTCTGGCCTAAAGTCTATTCTTCAAATGTGAAGACCATTTTTATGAATAGAGGAAAAATTCATACAGTTATAAGAACAATGAAGCCATAAAAGAAAATAGATGCCCCTTTGCATCCTAAAGCTCCCTGGTTAAGTATTTTGCTCCCATGGGGCATAAAGTTTCTCTAAGATCACGGAGCAGCTGTTTCCTCTTTCTGTCATATAAGAAACACAGACTGGATTACGATTGTACACGCTTTTCATCCTACACTTTCAAATTCAATCTTGCTCCAGCTGTGAGACTTTTCCCAGCCTCTCCAGTATTTCCATCTGCTTTTTTCTGTCTTCCTTTATCAAGTCCTCTTCTCTTTTCCAGTCTTAATCCTCTCTTGCTACACAGTGTTCCCAGAACCCTCATTACACACTCAGCACAAATGTCTTACAAGCTTTGTTTACCTGTTTCTTTTAATAAGTCCTGATCCCCTGGTCAAATTGTGAGATCAATAAATGTAAAGATGTGGTTCTTCTGATTCTTTGCAACTGCTTTGCCAAGCAAAGTCCTTAAAAACATTTACTCAACCAAATCATACCTGCCCACAGATGTGCAGCCACAGAGCAAAGGAGCAAACCAGACCATATTATTCCACCATTTAAAACCTATCAGTCACTTGACACAGTCCTTCGGTGATATGCCAACATCTTAGGATGAAGATTATTGTTCGTCTTGACTGAACAATCAGCAGCAGGCTGACTTCTAACTCTTCAGCCTTGACTTTTAACACTGACTCTCAACTCTATAGCCACCATTTCCTGCCTTGAATGAGCCATTCTTTCTCTTACGTTGGAAACTTGGAAATGCTGGTCCCTGTGTTAGCACAATCACCTCTCCACCTTTCATCCAGGTTATCTCAGACTTATCCTTTGTGTCTCAGCTTAAATGTCAGTTCCTCACCCAGCTTCCTTTGATTCCCCAGAGCACTTGATACTTTATGACTTTAGACCTCTGAGTTCTTATTTTTCTGTTCTACTCCTGCTTTTACACCAAAGAGATTTCATCCTTGCCAATTGCTTATCACTAGGCTTTTAAGATGTTGGCACAGTGTCATATCTCCTTTCCTTCCATGGTTCTTAACCCAAATGTCTTAGCCTTTATTGTTCTTTCCCTGATAGCTCTTCTTGCTGTCTAGTTATCTTTGACATCTTCCTTTCTTTGATTGCTCTTTTGATCCATGGACCCCTTTGGAAAGAATTTACCTGAATTCTTCCTCAACTTGTGTTTTTCTTTTTTTTTTAACTGTTTTCAGAACAAGAACTGTTCTCACATTTGTACATATCCATGACAACTTGCTAATAATAGGGGCAATGCGGTTTCCATATAACTTAGTTTATTGAATTTAATAAATCATTCCATCAGTGGATTCAACCCTTCGTCCTACAAAGATTTATTGAGTATCTATGTGATGATCTCTAGGATAAGCATGAAGGAAAGCATGAAGAACAAAAAGGACAGGTCCTCTACCTCTCTCAGCGGGTTCACAGTTAGCCGAAGTAGAAGGACCCTGCTCATCACATCCTATATTCACACATACCATTCAAGAGAGATCACAGTGTAACTTCATATGGTGGCCCAACCTAGACTGAAGGGTCAGAGAAAGCTTTCTGAGGAGAAAGCTATTACCTACAAGAGGCAAGATCTCTGGCTGTCACTCCCCCAGAGACCAGATCCAGACCCCCCTGTTCTAGCCCCTCATTAGTGATGCTGCCTTGTCAAATTCTGTCACTTCTTTAGGACTTAGTTTCCTCATGGGTAAAACTGAGCAGATATCATGACTTTACTCACTGGCTTGTTATAATAATTAAGTGAATTAACATATGCAAAACACTTAAGGCAGTGCCTTAATAGTAAGTGTTTACGATAAGTGCTTATAAACTTGGCTTTCGTTATTACTTTGCAATTCGGTCCTTGCAAATTTCTTGGAGCTAAATTTCCCTTTCTTTTCTGAAATTACATTGACAGAAAATGGCAGTGATTTTTTAAATGGCCNCTTAATAGTAAGTGTTTACGATAAGTGCTTATAAACTTGGCTTTCGTTATTACTTTGCAATTCGGTCCTTGCAAATTTCTTGGAGCTAAATTTCCCTTTCTTTTCTGAAATTACATTGACAGAAAATGGCAGTGATTTTTTAAATGGCCTTATTTAGCAAATGATAAATTGGGGGACCTTTGTATGTGTGTGAAGTGAGAGGAGCTAATTTTAGTACTTGCAAATATTAAGATGAAACACTCACAATCCTTAAACTAGCATCCCAGGCCCTCTATCATTTTGCACTTGGATAGCTCTTTAGCTTCACATTCTACTGGTCAGGTTCTCAACTGCTATTTAACAAATCACCCCAACACTTATAGGCTGGAAGCAACATCCATTATATCACATGATCCTATAAAGTCAGGAATTCTGCTAGGAGTCAGTCAAGTGATTCTGGAATGATTGGGGTCACTTGGTGGTATTCACTCAGTGGCTAGTGTGATCTGGAGGGTCCAGGATGGGTTTACTCTTGTTTCTGGGGCCTTGATGAGGTGGCTGGAAGGCTGGGCTCAGCTCAGCCTCTCAGCCCCTCTATGTAATCACAGAGACTCTTATATGATTTTTTTTTTTTTTTTTAGGGAGGTAATCAGGCTGCTTACATGATGGCTAACTTCCTCCACCTTGATTACAAGATTCAGGGAACACAGCTGCCAGTTTTTTACGATCTGGTCCAGGAGCTGGTACAGTGTCACTTCTACCAGAGTCTATCCAGGTATTCAGAGAGACAGAGATTGAATTGAAGGGAAAGGAACACAGATTCTACCTCTCAAAAGGAAGAGAATCAAAGGCTGTGGCCATTTTTAATCCACCACACCTACCAAACTCACCCTAGAGTAGTTTACTTAAAGGATGCTGAAGTCTTATAATCTCTCACACCCTTTGCTGTTCAATGTCTCGGTGCTTTTGTACATCCTGACCCCCTGTCTGTTATGTCTCTGCTACCTTGCTTCTTCCAGTTAACTTAACTCCTCTTTTAGATTCCAGTTGAAAGATAATCTGCTCCTGCCCTCTACACCCCTAAATAGCCCCTAATTGGCTAGCATGCTGATTGACATATTTTATGAAATGATCTTTTAGTCTATTTCTCTCACCATTATATCAGCTCTGTAGTGGGGGAAAGTACCCTGTTGTATTTTTTTGTGCTTCTAGAATCTGACACAATACATGGTATATGAATATATTCAACCTGATTTGAATGATTGTCATCACTTTTATTCAGAGTAGACAACGGCACCCCACTCCAGTACTCTTGCCTGGAAAATCCCATGGATGGAGGAGCCTGGTGGGCTGCAGTCCATGGGGTCGCTAAGAGTCAGACACGACTGAGTGACTTCCCTTTCACATTTCACTTTAATGCATTGCAGAGGGAAATGGTGGGCTGCCGTCTATGGGGTCTCGAAGAGTCAGACATGACTGAAGCAACTTAGCAGCAGCAGCATCACTTTTATTAAGTAAATACTAAGATTACTGCATAAAATAAACTTACTTTCATTCAAATGATCAAAGCACTTCACCAGGAATATTTAGCTTCCAAACATTTTTATCCAGATTAACTTGTGAAATTTCAGTTTTCATAATGCTATGGAAAAATTATATTTAAATATTCAATGATGAGCCTCATTTTATATATCTTTATTCAATTACAATATGCATTTTATTTTCCTTTTGAGGCTTGAATTGGCATGGAAAGACTAAGAAATAATTTTTAAAAGTTAGACATCACCTGGAAGTCAATAAAAATGATAAAGAAGCTGTCTTGATCCTGACAGAGAAGCAGAATTATATATGATCTTTCGAGTGTAGAAAATTAATCTGTAGCTGGCTGTAGATGTATCTGATCACAATCTAAAAAGTAAAGTACAAGTAAGCCCCAAGGAATTTTCCATTATTTCTAGGTGTAACAAAAGGAGTTTGCCAGGTTGCTCTACTGGCAAAATTGTTCAACCAGCCTCTTCTTATACCTTCCATCTTTCTGCTTATTCTTGATTTTCTCTCACTGATAGTAAGAAATGTCTTCATGAATATATTCGGCAAAACAATGTGCTAACAGTTACTAAGCATTACTATATTCTAGGCATTATGCTGAGTGTTTTATGTGAGATATTTGTTTACAATATTTTGACCTTGCAAATATCCTGCTATTTATACTGAGAAAATTCAAGCTCAAAGAGAATAAGTGATCTTGTCCATGGTCACATAGTCTGCAAATGGCAGATGAAAAAATCTATTTCCAAAGACCTTCCTTTGAATCTCTAAGGCTTAACTCCTAAAAGAATTAAATTATGGCATTTAATCAGATCTACATGACTGCTCAATGGCTGTCAATATTTTCTCCCTTTGCTGAGTCAAAGTCAGTGTTCTGGATTAGAATATTTTATTCTCTATTTCTGCTTTTTCCATTTTACTTGGCAATATCTCATTATGTCTCTAATTGTAAACATTTATGAATCTTTCGCTTCTCATTTATTTTTTCATAAATATCCACTGACGTAGATACAAATTCCTATATCCAATTTTGTGTCTAAGTTTAATCAGGTACTCTTATCCCAAATAAATAATCACACAGGGATGTTAAAAACAAATAAAATGAACACTTGGTCTTTAATCCTCCTTAAGATGCCATGGCAGGAATCACTATTCATTTACCATAATCTTCACACAAAATTTGTATTAATTGCACCATTCATTACTTTTGTCATAAAATATTTATTAATCTCTTACTGTATTAAAAAAAACTATTCTAGATTTTATGTATTCAGCAGTGAGTGAAATAAAATCCAACGTTTTATATATCTTATTTTTTATGGTAAGACAGAAAGTAAATTAATATGTGATATATCAAATGGTGATAAGTATAATATAAAAACATAAAACATTTTAAGATAATAAGCACTGCTTGGAAGTGCAGTTGCATTATATGTCTAGAGAAATGGTATTTGGGCAAAGATGTGAAGGAAGCAGGTGGCAAGTAGCTGAAAATAAAGAGTATTCTAGAAAGAGGGAACAGAATGCAAAGAGCCTGAGGTAGGTTCATATGACATGTGTCACAAGAATAAGGAAAGGGGAAATGTAGCTGGAGTGGATTAAGTGAAAGGAGGAAGAGAATACCTAGAAACTAGAGGTGTAAGGCCTTATGGAACTTGATAGGACTTTGGGATTAACTTTGAGTGACCCAGAAGAGCAATGAGAAGTTCCTAAAGAGTCACATGATCTGACTGTACCACTTAAAGTTTACTCTGACTGAGAATAGGCTGTAGCAGGCAGGGACAGACACAAGGAGACTGGTTAGGAAGTTATTGAATAATCCAGATGAGAGATGAAGTCTTTGATTAAGGTAGCAACAGAAAAGGTAGTAAAAAGGACTAGAATCTGGACATATTTGGAAGCAGAGAAAATAAAATGTGCTGACAGAATGTGGTATTTAGGGCAAAATTAAGTATCCAGTGATGATTTTGATGTTTTACCTGAGCAAGTTAATGGCTGGCACTGCCATTTACTAAAATGAGGAAGACCGTGGCAGGTATTAATTTGGAGGATCATGTTGGGATCAACGTTTGATACTGGACGTACTGTGTTTTTAGGTTGGTCTCAACAGATCTCTTGACAAAGACTCTAGGACAAGTCTGACAATAAACTGGATTGAGCAGCAAAGTAGGAAACTATTTGCTATTCCTGCAGTTGAGAATCATTATATGGGATAGGAATTTATCTTCCACATGGGTTAAGTAACTCCTAAAGTGTTTTTATTTCAAGGTTTTACATCAGGCAGATGATGTGGCACCCTGCCTACATCCTCTATGATATCTTTTATTGTTGATTTATTTATTGATTTAAGGATGTGCCCACACCTTCGATTTTCTTCAGCAAGTTTTTTTTTTTTAAAGGCTACAGCTGCCTTCCCACTCCAAGGGGCTGGGGATTATACTGTACCCAACCCACCCCCAGGCTAGTAGTGAATGATAGTAATGTAGGAGCAACTTTGCCTCCAGGTGAAAAAAATAATTTATATCCAAGAAGTCTCATTAGCTTCAACTTCTTATTTTTTGCATTCTCCCTCTATTCCACTGTAGTCTTCCCCTGAGAGCCCTCACTGAATAAATCACTTACACTTCCCAGCAAACAAAAGATCAGGACCAGATGTATGCACTGATGAGTTCTACCAAATATTTAAAGAAGAATTAATACAAATCCTTCTTAAACTCCTGTAACAAACAGGAGAGAAGGGAACACTTCCAAACACATTTTATGTGGCCACTATTACTCTAAAAACAAAACCAGACAAGGACACACACAAAAAGAAAATTACAGGATAGTATTCCTGATGTATGTACATGCAAATATCCACAGGAAAATAAAAACAAATAAAACTCAACAACACATTCAAAGGATCATACATCATGATCAAGTGAGATGATTCCAGGGATGCAAGGATGGTTCAACATCCAAAAATCAATCACTGCGATACACCACATTAACAATATGAAAGATAAAAATAATATGATCATCTCAACATATGCAAAAAAAACACTTGACAAAATTCAATATTCATTAATGATTAAAAAAAGAAAACAAACTCTCAACACAGTGGGTATGGAAGGAATATATTTCAACATGATTAAGTGCTTATATGACAAGCCACACAGCTAACATAATATTCAGTGGTGAAAAGCTTTAAATTGAAGCTTTTCTTTAAGANTTGACAAAATTCAATATTCATTAATGATTAAAAAAAGAAAACAAACTCTCAACACAGTGGGTATGGAAGGAATATATTTCAACATGATTAAGTGCTTATATGACAAGCCACACAGCTAACATAATATTCAGTGGTGAAAAGCTTTAAATTGAAGCTTTTCTTTAAGGTTAAGAATGACTTCCCTGATGGCTCAGATGGTAAAGAGTCCAGCTGCAATGCAGGAAACCTGGGCTCAATCCATGGGTTGGGGAGATCCCCTGGAGAAGGAAATGGCAACCCATTCCAGTATCCTTTCCTGGAGAAGTCCATGGACAGAGAAGCCTGGCGGTCTACAGTCCAAGGAGCAATGAAGAGTCAGACATGACTGAGTTTCACTTCCTTAAGATTAAGAATAAGCCAAGAATGGCTACTCTCAACTTTTATTCAACATAGTATTAAAAGTTCTTGTCAGAACTAGTTAAACAATTAAAAGAAATTAAAAGTATCCAAATTAGAAAAGACTAAAGATAAACTGTCTCTGTTTATAGATGGTATGATATTATACAGAGAGAAACCCTGAAGACTCTACCAAACTGTTAGAACTAAGAAACAAAACTAGTAAATTTGAAGCACAGAAAATCAATATACGAAAAGTCAGTTGTGTTTTTATACACTAATAACAAACTATCAGAACAAGAGATTAAGGAAATTATCATGTTCAAACTGCCTGAAAAAAGAATAACATTTAAACAAAATTTAAACAAATTTAACAAAAAAATTTAAACAAAATTTAACCTAGGATGTGAAGACCAGTACATTAAAAACAATAAAACAATGATGAGAGAAATTAAATACGATATAAACAAATGGAAATATATTGAATATTCACTAATTGGAAGAAATATAGCTAAAATGTCCATAGTGACCAAAGCAATCTATGTAATTCTTGTCAAAACTCCAACAGCATTTTTCACATAAGTAGAACAAACAATTCTAAAATTTGTGAAGAATTACAAAACACCCTAAATGACAAAGTGATCTTGAGGAAAAAAAGCAACAAAACTGGAAGCATCACACTTCTTGATTTCCAAATATATTACAAAACTATATTAATCAAAACAGTATTGGTATAAAACACACACAAAGATCAATGAGGCAAAATAGACCAGAAATAAAACCAGGCACATATGGTTAATTGGTGGCTCAAATGGTAAAGCATCTTCCTACTATGTGAGAGACCCAGGTTTGATCCCTGGGTTGGGAAGATCTCCTGGAGAAGGAAATGGCAAACCACTCCAGTGTTCTTGCCTGGAAAACCCCATGGACAGAAGAGCATGGAGGTTCACAGCCCATTGGGTCACAAAGAGTCAAACATGACTGAGTGACTAACACATACATACATACATAACAGTACAAAATGGGCAAAAGAGTCTCTTTGATAAATGTTGTTGGTAAACTGTACAACCATATGGAAAAAATGAGACTGGAACACTATTTTGTACCATATACAAAAACCAAGTCAAAATGGATTAAAAACTTGAATCACAAAACTCTTAGAATAAAACACTTACTGTGAGTTCCCTGACATCAGTCTTCTTGATGGTTTTTGGATCTGACAACAAAAACAAAGGCAAAAAAGCAAAAATAAATAAGTAGCATTGCCTCAAATTAGGTTCTGCACTGTAAGGAAATAATCAACAAAATGAAAAGGCAACCTTCTCCCAACATTGGGAGAAGATATTTGCAAGTCACAAATCTAAAAAAGGTTTAGTATCCAAAATATACAAAAACTCACATAACTTTTTAGGATAAAGCATTCAATCTGAAAATGGGGATCAGGAAAATGCAAATAAATTTTTTAAAAACCACAATGAAATACCACCTCCCATGTCTTAGAATGGCTATTATCAAAAAGACAAGAAATAACAAGTGTTGGTGAGGATATGGAGAAGGGAACTCTTGTTCACTGTCAGTGAAAATGTAACCTGGTGTGGCCACTATGGAATATACTATGAAGATTTCTCCAAAGAATTAAACAAAACTACCATAGGATCCTGCAGTTCCACTTCTACATATTTACCCAAAGAAATGAAAACACTAAGTTGAAAAGGTATCTGCACCCCCATGTTCACTGCAGCATTATTTACAATAGCCAAGACATGAAATCTAAATGTTAATTGAGAAATAAATGGATGAAATAGATGTCATACACAGAGGCCACAATGGAATATTACTCAGCCATAAAAGAAGGAAATTCTGTTATTTGTGACTACATGGATAGACCTTGAGGGTACTATAGAAAGTGACAGAAGTCAGATAGAGATACATTTATTTTATCATCTCACTGATATATGGCACCTATAAACAAAAACAAAACAAAAAATAAGAATTACCCTGAACTTACAGGTACAGAGAACAGACAGGTGGTTGCCAGAGATGGGAAGTGAGAAACTGGCAAAATGGCTAAAGGAGGTCAAAAGGTAAAAACTCTCAGTTATAAAATTAATAAGTCCTAAGAATGTAATGATCAGCAGGGAAACTACAGTTAATAACGTTGTGTATATTTGCAAGTTGCTAAGAAGAAGGTCTTAAAATTTATCACAGGAAAACAAGTTTTGTAACTATGTCTCACAGTAGATGTTAACTAGACTTACAGTAGTGGTTGTTTGGCCATATACACATGCACTGAATTATATCATATACCTGGACTAATATTATGCAAAAAATACTTTCACATCCCCTCCTCAGGCTCTACTTGTAGGCTCCACTTGCCTTCTGTCTAGGTACCCAACCCAAGACAACATGGATGAGGGCCATACCTGCACCTTGAAAACTCCTTTTTAAACTATGGGGAAGTAAAGTTGATGCTCTAACTCTATAGTATTTCTGTTCTAATTCAGGAGTAGATTTCACTCAACAAATCATTTTCATAAGCTGATATGTACAAGGCCCTTGGTATCAGCAAATTTGAGGGTGAGAGATATCATTGAATATTTCAGTAGCACCTGACTTAAATCACAATTCCATGAGTAGTACAGTCTATATTATTCAATTGACAGACAGATGATATAGCACTACCTAGTAGGATGCTGAACCCTAACACTCACTCTTGGAATCCTACCAGGGCTATATTTCCATCAAAGCAAAAATAGTGTCTTACAAGTAGGAAACTACTAACTTGAAGTAGGGGTGGAGAAAGGAGGGGTTTGGGGGCAAATACCTGAGTCTAAATCCCTTCTAAACACAAGTACTGAGACTTTGGGGAGATTATTTTTCTGAGCTTAAATTTCTTAATTTGTAAAAGAAAAGAAATACAATGGCTTTACTAAGATTCTTTGAACATTAAATATGAAACATTTCTAATAATGCCAATTTTGATGTCATAATAATGTTATTAGCCTAAAGGGAGTATGGATCTGACCCATCACCAAAGTGTATCAATAAGAACAATTAAAGAAAATTTCAATATATTCTTTGTTAGAACAAGTGGCTAATATCTTCTAGATCCTAAAAAAAAAAAGTTAATCACACTCATGATCACCCACATCAAGACTTTGTAGCGTATTTTGATGCCTGGGAAATAATCAACTCTTCTAGAAAGTTCTCTAAATTCTTGTTCCTACCCCTTCTAGGCTTAACTCAGATGTTGAACATCTCATGTCTAGAATATTGCAACAACCAAACTGATTTCCTAAAATATTACTTCATTCATATTATTCCCTTGATCTAAAATATTTCTCTAAGTTTTCAATGCTCAGAAGAATAAATAACAAATTCTCTTTAGTCTAGCATTCAAAGTTCTTGAAAATCTAATGACAATCTACTTTTCCAGTCTCACCTCCTATTAGTCCTTGACACTAACCCATTCCAGGCCCTCTGGGTCTTCTCACTGTCCCTGTACCTGTCTGAAATTTTCCCACTCTTTCCCCTCCCCATTGCCATCTCTCCAAAGCTTATTCATACTTTAGTACCCAACACAGATGTTGTCTCTTCCACAACACTTTCCTGATCATTCGGACAGGAAATTCACTTCCTCTTTTATATGCAATTCGCAATGCAATAACAAACATTTGAATCTAAGGTCATGGTTGTTTACCTATGACTATTATACTTTCTTGATTTTATTATCTGTAAGGACGAAATGGGTGTCCCAGGTGGGTCAGTGGTAAAGAATCTGCCTGCCAACGCAGGTTCAATCCCTGTTGGGAAGATTCCTTGGAGAAGGAAATGGCAGCACACTCCAGTATTCTTGCCTGGAAAATCCCTTGGACAGAGGAGCCTGATGGGCTTCCCTGGTGGCTCAGAGGTTAAAGTGTCTGCCTACAATGCAGGAGACCTGGGTTCGATCCCTGGGTTGGGAAGATCCCCTGCAGAAGGAAATGGTAAACACCCACTCCAGTATTCTTGCCTGGAGAATCCCATGGATGGAGGAGCCTGGTGGGCTACAGTCCACGGAGTCACAAAGAGTCAGACATGACTGAGCAACTTCACTATGGTACCTATCACAATGTGAGGGTTCATACCAGGTGGTTGATTAATATTTATCAAATAATTGCAAATATAATAGCTTAGCTTTTAATCTTCAGTAGCTTTAATCTACCAATATCCACATAGGCACAAAAATTTAATTTTAAATTTTTAAACTTGAACCATTTTATTCTATGTATGAAATGGGGATTTTGATTTTTTTAACTTTATTACTTACTTGTACAGATTGTGTACATAGTGGGAAATAGATATTCAACAAACATTTGTGAAGTGAATAAATAAGCAATTGACTATGAATAAGGTATATCTACTTCCTTCGTCTTGGGCCTAAAGGTTAAATGAAGCTCAAGCTGGATTCAAGATTGACAGGAGAAATACCAATAACCTCATATATGTAGATGACACAACCCTAATGGCAGAAAGTGAAGAGAAACTAAAGACCTTCATGATGAAAGTGAAAGAGGAGAGTATAAAAGCTGGCTTAAAACTCAACATTCAAAAAACTAAGATCATGGCATCCAATCCATTCACTTCATAGAAAATAGGTGGGGGAAAAGTGGAAGCAGTGACAGATTTTATTTTCTTGGGCTCCAAAATCACTTCAGACAGTGACTGCAGCCATGAAATTAAAAGATGCCTATTCCTTGGAAGGAAAGATAAATAGATGGGTGGGAGGAAATGGAAACAGTAACAGACTTTATTTTCTTGGGCTCCAAAATTACTGTGGACAGTGACTGCAGCCATACAGTTAAAAGATGCTCCTTGGAAGAAAGGCTATGACAAACCTAGACAGCATATTAAAAAGCAGAGACATTACTTTGTCAACAAGGGTCCATGCCAAAACCCATGTACAAATGTGAGAGTTGGACCATAAAGAAGGCTGAATGCCAAAGAACTGATGCTTTCGAACTGTGGTGCCAGAGAAGATTCTTGAGAATCCCTTGGACAGCAAGGAGATCAAACCACTCCTAAAGGAAATCAATTCTGAATATTCATTGGAAGCACTGATGCTGAAGCTGAAGCTCCAGTACTTTGGCCACCTGATGCAGAGAGCCAACTCATCGGAAAAGACCCTGATGCTGGGAAAGACAGAAGGCAGGAAGAAGGGGGGACAACAGAGGATGAGATGGTTAGATGGCATCACTGATTCAAGGGACATAAGTTTGAGCAAACTCCAGGAGATAGTGAAGGACAGGGAAACATGGCATGCTGCAGTCCATGGGGTCACAAAGAATCAGACATGACTGAACAAGTGAACAGCAGCAAAAACGTTAAACACTGCACTATTCCTTTCCAAAGTAGTACCTAATTTTCCTTAGTTCTAGTGGTTTTTTTTTAATGTAAAAATAAAACTTTATAGTGGAAAAATTGAAACAGAAGAATATTATAACTTAAAACTAGTTGAATAATAAGAGGAAATTCTTTAAATGCAGACTTAAGGATGTCAGCTTTGAAGTATCATCATGGAAGTCAGAAAACATAAGTGGATAAGAAGTTCAGGTTAAGTTCAGAGCTTGCTCTTTCTTTTAAACATTTTGTTCTCCATAATAAACCTTCAGAGCCAGTTTTATCCTTCAGTCCCAAATTTTCAATGTGACTAAGAGCAGTCTGTAACATGACGTTGCCTACAGAATCCACTGTCTTCTAAGCTGGCCACTCTCATTAGTGAAAGTGCACATGTTGATAAGACATAGGGGGTATTTATGTGACACCAAAGAACTCTACATGACATTCCTCCAGTCAAGATTTTACTAGACATTTTGGGTCTCTCTACTGTTATTTCCTCTTCTTCTGTAGCATTTATTTGCACTTGACCCTGTGTTTTAGAAAGTACACACAAGTCAGTATTCTTGACATCCCAGGGACTTGAAGAGCTGATCTAATGCCTGTGTTGCAAGATGAAAAACAGAAGAATTTTGTTGAACCTATAAAAGGGATGACATTTTGCCTGGCCCTGAGCTGTTCTGTTCAAAATTGAAGTTTTGCAGCTTGAGGCTCTTTGATTTGTGAGCTAGAGAGTATCCTATCCTGGCCATTACTGAATCATAAAAGTTCTTTGCCTCTTCCCAGCCCATTTTACTTAAAAGGAAAAAAGAAAAACCTTTTATCTTACAAAATATGTTTTCTTTTTATTTTCCTTTATTTTGCACATTACTGGGATGGATCCTGTAGGGGTTCAGAGAAAACATATGTCAGTTGTAATTGGCAAAGACCATTGAGCTGATGCCAAGGAAGATGATTGGGGTGATTAGACTAGAGTGGGTGTCCTGAGACTAGAACACATTGCAGCATTTGTTTTGTCATGCCTCCTTGTTAGATGCTAGAAACTTGTACTCACTATGTATTTTCATCTAAAACAGTAATAGAGGGTCACATAGCACATCCGGGTCAACAAATAGTGATTGGTTCAGGAGAGCTTGGGCTGAGCATGAAGGAGGCTTCATTAGAATTCCTGTGCATTCCATGGACAAGAGGGAGACACATGAAACATTTCTTAACATCTGAAGTAGTAAATTTCCCAGTTAAACTGTATCACCTTTTAACCTAACCCTTCTCCATAGCTGAATTACTTCTTTATCCAACAAACTTCAATGCATTTTATATATCACTCACTATTCCAGCTGCCCAGAATCAATAGCACAGTCATCCCCCAAATTCAGGAAGCTCTCAGTCTATTTATAAAACCTATTATTACATCAAAGTGATAAACTTATTTAAAATCTTATAATAGGCATATTTTCATTTTTTCCTACAGATAAAAGACAGTACGGCATCATTTCATAAGAGGACATCAAGAAAAAAGGGCAAAAAAATTACAAGTGTGCCCAGTAATTAATATTTTAAAACACTATTTTTGTGGATTTTGTAATGTCTATATTTGTGAGTTAAGAATCTCTAATTTATTTTGATAACTTTCCCCAATCTAAATGTTTGCTTCTATACATCATTTTCTGTTCTTGTTCTTAAACAGGCTTTTCAAAAACTGTGGGACCTTGAGACCTCCCAGAGTCTTCATCAGGCCCAGCTAGAAGGCTATACCTAACGTGATGTACACATAGTCAAAACACTGTACCTGGCACAGAGGAAGAGGTTATTATGTGGCTACTATGATGATGATGATAGTTCTTTACTAGTTCTCTCATTATCATTCTCTCTAGCTTTGGAAAGGTATTTTCCTGCAGAATCAGTGAAAAATCACAAAATTCATGGCTGTGCTTTTCAGTTCTAAGAACTGATTCAATGAATAACAAAACCCGTATTTTTCTCAGTACCCTACTAAAATTAGTTCTCTAGTTCGTTTTGTCAAGATTTACTGGCCCCCATAAGAAGTGTGAATCCTTTAAGAAAATAAGTCTGGGAATTCTGAGGCCATTTATAATTTGAAAACATAGTTATAGGCATAGAGATAGGAAAAAATATTCTGTATGTTTTGACTGCTCCTTTCTCCATTTTGAAATATCTGTTGGGACAGTGGAGATAAATGAGTGTGAAGTGGACAGATTTTCAGATTGGTGGAAAAAACTCACAGATGTTTAATGTCCTCTGTAGCAAGATGTCCTTGATAGAAACTTCTTTTTTTTTTTCTCCCGAGGATGCTGGGGAACGTATGCGGGGTCTCTCAGGACTTGAAAAGAAAAATACAGCCATCCTTTTCACTGTCTTTAAATAGCCTAAATAGGGTGAACAAACCCACTGCAGCTGAGTCAGAGAAAAGATAGCCATCTGGTAACGATAAGCAGCCCTGGGTAGCTTTGAAACTGAGCCAGCCCAGAGATTGAGGACAAGCTTCAAGGAAGGACTTTTGACTTCAAGTTAATCACTTGGTGCTGGTTGATAAGGGAAAATGAAGGATTAGTGAGCAAGGCACTGACCTCCCTTGGAAGCATTTATTTCTTTTAAAATGTGCTTTAGAATTGCCCACCTGTCATGATGTTATCATTCGGGTTAATGTTAATCTGGCCTTATATTTTTATAACTGTGTGAGAAATTTGGAGTTCAATACATTTGGGAAGAGTCTGCATAAATGAAGCAGTAGAGAATGAGAGTTGTAGTGAAAAATGCCAGCTGCCGAGCTGGGCTGTCTGCATTTCAATCCTGACTGCTTAGCTCCATGACATTACACAAACTCCTGAACCTCTGTAAGACTCACTTTCTTGAGCTGAAGAAATTAAATTAATGATAGTATCTACCTCATCAGATTGCTGTCAGGATTAAATAAAATAATCTTTATACAGAATTTAGCCTAGCAGACAGGACTCCATAAAAGCCAATGCCCCATTAAACTTGAAATCACCCATTTCCAGTCCCTTTCTAGGATACTAATATGAGCTTCAAGTGATTTTTGTATTTCTAGGAGTTCTAGCTGCAGTTAATAAGAACTCAAGAACACTGAAGCCATTTCCCTGTTGATTTAAGAGTGTGATTTACTTAAGAAAAATGTAAACAGTCCCTGCAGATGGTGACAAACCCTGGGGTCTCTCCAAAAGTTCAACTCTGATTTTGTCCCTAGGGAACCAGCCAAAGGCAACTGATACACTTCTTCAAAACCCATTCAGTTTCCACCTCAAAAACAGAGATATCCAAGCAATTGGACCAACTTCCTTAACCCTAATTAGAAATAGGAATTACAGATTGTCAGGTTTTTAGGAGGTAGGTCATTAAGCCTACAAGTTTTAATTATCTTTTTTCCATAGTGCACTAAGGAAAGATACATCTGGTGACAGCTAAAGGCAAACACAGGTGATGGGTGATTCTCTAAAACAGAGCCCCAACACAGTGTCAGGGCTTCTGGGGAATGATGGAGTTAGATACCAAGGTTAACAGCTTGAGTATAGTAAGACATGTAAGACTGTGTGGTATTTGTTTGGATGAAGAGAAACAATCTGGGGATAGCTGGGTTTTGATACACATGCTCTTCTTAGAGGAAAATTGCCAAAGGAAGTTCATCAAGGTGCTCTGAATACTGAATTAGCAACAGCTGATCTATTGTTTCTAGGGGAAATGCAGGATTAGGTTTTTGCCAACTTCTGGTCACATTGTTTTTAATTTTTTTTAATTTATCTTTTAATTGGAGGAAAAAATTTTTTAAATGTTGTGTTGACTTCCCTCTGATCACATCTTAATAAGACAATACATATCTTTATGTGTGTTTTGGATTATGCCTGTTAAGTTGCTTCAGTTGTATCTGACTCTTTTGGACTCTATGGACTATAGTCTGCCAGGCTCCTCTGTCCATGGGATTTTCCAGGCAAGAATACTGGAGTGGGTTGCCATGCCCTCNGACAATACATATCTTTATGTGTGTTTTGGATTATGCCTGTTAAGTTGCTTCAGTTGTATCTGACTCTTTTGGACTCTATGGACTATAGTCTGCCAGGCTCCTCTGTCCATGGGATTTTCCAGGCAAGAATACTGGAGTGGGTTGCCATGCCCTCCTCCAGGGGATCTTCCCAACCCAGGGATCTAACCTTCATCTCTTATGTGTCCTGCATTGGCAGGCAGATTCTTTACTACTAGCACCAACTAGACACCTTGTTTACTATATATTGCTGTTTCACCACCACTGGACTTACGGCACTATGTTATCCCGGAACAAAGCTTATTTAACACACATATTTTCTCCTTTAGGCTGGTTTCAGACTTCTTGCACTCAGGAACACTAGACAGCATTTCAGCACTGTAATTAGTGGCCATTTTAGGTAACATAATTACCAAGATAAAGTACAGAAATGCAAAACGTACACTAAAAAGATGGTCAAAAGAAGTTGCCTACAATATTAGCACTGAAACAAGAAGGCAATGCATCATCTTTTTCAACCTGAGCTGGGAAGGTGTGCTCCGAGTGACTCATTTTCACTGCTCTGAGCTTGTTCATGGAATGACCACGGAAGCACTACCAGTATTGACCGTGGGGTCAGAAATAAATTTTAACTTGTAGTAAATTTGCAAATACGAAATCTAGGAATAATAAGGATCAACTATCTTTGATTAATATTTGGAGGAAATATTAAGTATTTGAAGTGGTATACTCAATACAATCCCAACTTTATAATAAAAGATGGATCTTTCTTTAAATGGTATACAATGCTTTGCTTTTAAAATATTCAGTGTTGAAAATATGATTTTAAGGGGAAATGATGATCTGAGTTTTCCAGTTGCAAATTCAAAATCTTGTATTATTCAAGAAAATTCCAAAATATTTCAGGTAAGTAAAGAGATGCTGCGGAGAAGGCAATGGCATCCCACTTCAGTACTCTTGCCTGGAAACTCCCATGAGTAGAGGAGCCTGGTAGGCTGCATGCACTCCATGGGGTCGCTAAGAGTCAGACACGACTGAGCGACTTCACTTTCACTTTTCACTTTCATGCNCTTCTTTACTTGATTAGGCTGGCTAAAGGTTTGTCAATTTTGTTTATCTTCTCAAAGAATCAGCTTTTGGTTTTATTAATCTTTACTATTGTTTCTTTCATTTTTTTTTCATTTATTTCTGCTCTGATCTTTATGATTTATTTCCTTCTACTAATTTGGGGGGTTTTGTTTTTCTTTTTCCAGTTTTTTTAGGTATAAATTTAGTTAGACTGTCTATCAGTGTTTTTCCTGTTTCTTGAGGTAGGACTGCATTGCTATAAATTTCCCTCTTAGAATTGCTTTTGCTGCATCCTATAGATTTTGCGTTGTCGTGTTTTCATTGTCATTTGTTTCTAGAAATTTTTTGTTTCCCCTTTTATTTCTTCAGTAACCTATTGGTTATTTAGAAATGTGTTGTTTAATCTCCATGTGTTTCTGTTTCTTACAGTTTTTTTTTTCTTGTAATTGATATCTTGTCTCATAGCTTTGTGGTTGGAGAAGATGCTTGATATGATTTCAATTTTCTTAAATTTACTGAAGTTTGATTTGTGACCCAAGATGTGGTCTATCATGGATAATGTTCCATGTGCACTTGAGAAGAAGCTGTATTATTATGCATTTGGATGGAATGTCCTGAAAATATCAATGAGATACTTCTCTTCTAACGTATCATTTCAGACTTGTGTTTCCTTATTAGTTTTCTGTTTTGATGATCTGTCCATTGGTGTGAATGGGTTGTTAAAGTCTCCTACTATTATTGTGTTACCATCAATTTCCCCTTTTATGTCTGTTAGGGTTTGTCTGATGTATTAAGGTGCTTATGTTGGGTGCATAGATATTTACAATTGTTATGCCTTCCTCTTGGCCTGATTCCTTGATCATTATGTAGTGTTCTTCTTTGTCTCTTGTAATCTTCTTTATTTTAAGGTCTATTTTGTCTGATATGAGGATTGCTATTCCAGCTTTCTTTTGNGGTTTGTCTGATGTATTAAGGTGCTTATGTTGGGTGCATAGATATTTACAATTGTTATGCCTTCCTCTTGGCCTAATTCCTTGATCATTATGTAGTGTTCTTCTTTGTCTCTTGTAATCTTCTTTATTTTAAGGTCTATTTTGTCTGATATGAGGATTGCTATTCCAGCTTTCTTTTGCTTCCCATTTGCATGGAATATATTTTCCCATCCTCTCACTTTCAGTCTATATGTGTCTTGAGGTCTAAAGTGTGTTTCATTTAGATGGCATATATGGGTTTTGTTTTTGTATCCATTCAACCAGTCTGTGTCTTTTGGTTGGAGTATTTAATCCATTTACATTTAAAGTGATTATTGATATTTATGTTCTTATAGCCGTTTTCTAAATTGTCTAGGGTTGATTTTGTAGATCTTTCTTCTTCTCTAGTATTTCTTGACTATATAAGTCCCTTTAACATTTCTTGTAAAGCTGATTTGGTGGTACTGAATTCTCTTCTCTTTTGCTTGGCTGCAAAGCTTTTGATTTTTCCATAAATTTGGAATGAGATCCTTGCCAGGTATAGTAATCTTGGTTATAGATTTTTTCCCTTTCAGTACTTTATATATTTCCTGCCATTTCGTTTTGGCCTGCCCAGTTTCTGCTGAAAGATCACCTGTTAGGCATATGAGGTTTTCCTTGTATGTTACTTGTTGCTTCTCTCTTGCTACTTTTAATATTATTTCTTTGTGTTTTGTTAGTTTGCTTAGTATGTGTCTTGGTATGTTTCTCCGTGCTTATCCTATATGGGACTCTTTGTGCCTCTTGGACTTGGTTGACTAGTTCCTTTTCATGTTGGGGAAATGTTCAACTATAATCTCTTCAAAAATTTTCTCATACCCATTCTTTTACTCTTCTTCTTCTTGGACCCCTATTATTCAAACGTTGGTTCATTTGATATCATCCAAGAGGTTTCTGAGACTATCCTAAGTTCTTTTCATTCCTTTAACTTTATTCTGCTCTTCATAAGTTATTTCCACCATTTTATCTTCCAGCTCACTGATTCATCTGCTTCGGGTATTCTACTATTGATTCCTTCTAGAGTATTTTTAATTTCAGTAATTGTGTTGTCGATTCCTGGGTTGGGAAAGTCCCCTGGAAAAGGAAATGGCAATCCACTCCAGCACTTTTGCCTGGAAAATCCCATGTATGGAGGAGCTTGATAGGCTACAGTCCATGGGGTTGCAAAGAGTCGGACACGACTGAGCAACTTCACTTCAATTGTGTTGCCTCTGCATGTTTATTCTTTAATTCTTCTAGGTCTTTGTTAATTGCTTATTGTATTTTTTCCATTTAGCTTTCAAGGTTTTTTTTTATCATCTTTTACTATCATTATTCTGAATTCTTTTTCAGGTAGTTTGCCTATTTCCTCTTCATTTATTTGACTTCTGTGTTTCTAGTTTGTTCGTTCATTTGTGTAGTTTTTCTCTGCCTTTTCATATTTTTTTTAACTTGCTGTGTTTGATGTCTCCTTTTCCCAGGCTTCAAGGTTGAATTCTTTCTTCCTTTTGGTTTCTGGCCCCTCTAAGCTTGGTCCAGTGGTTTGTGTAAGCTTCTTATAGGGTGAGATTTGTGCTCAGTTTTTGTTGTTCATTGGTTTGTTTGATTTTCCTCTGATGGGCAAGGCTGAGTGAGGTGCTAATCCTGTCTGCGGATGATTGGGTTTGTATTTTTGTTTTGTTTGTTATTTAGGTGAGGTGTAACAATAATTTTTAAAAATGTGACTGAGAAAAAAGAGAAAAAGAAAAAGCTCAAAAGTTTGGTTAGATTTCATAGTGTCAATATAATCAACAACTACAACAAAGGAGATGTGTATAAGAGACAGATNTTTTGTTTTGTTTGTTATTTAGGTGAGGTGTAACAATAATTTTTAAAAATGTGACTGAGAAAAAAGAGAAAAAGAAAAAGCTCAAAAGTTTGGTTAGATTTCATAGTGTCAATAAAATCAACAACTACAACAAAGGGAGGGGGGAACAAAAAGGAAAAAAAAAAAAAAACTCCAAAAGAATCTACAGAACAAGTCAAAACATAAGAATAATAAATGCTTCTCTCGAGTCACTACTGCCAGAGTCCTTTCCCTCACTGGGAGTCACAGTCCACTTCTTCTCTCTAGGATGCCCTCTAACAGTGTGCTAATCTCTGGACCTGCTGTGAAGGTAGCTCAGATTCTCATCTTCTCCTACACCTCTGTGTTCTTGCCTCCAAAGTCCACAGCTATCAGAAGTAGTGTGTTTTCTTTTGTGGGAGCTCTTGATGACTTTTTACATATTTCAGATACAGAGTCTGCCTAGTTGATCGTGTGGATTTAATCTGCAGCTCATGCAGCTGGTGGGAGGGTTTGAGGTCTTATTCCTTAGCCACACTGCCCCCCTGGGCTTCAATTCTGGTTTTATTTTCACCTCTGGATATGGGTCATCCACTGGGATTTTCTCCTCAGGCTTCCCTAGAGGACTTGGGTTTGCTCTGGAGAGGGCCAGCTGTTTGAGTCACAGGGGTTCTGCCAACACCAGGGAGTTAGTGGCTAGGGCAGCATGAAATATAGTGCTCTAGAAAGGTATGGCAATCAGTATTGGCCAATATGCTCCAGTGTTCTTGCCTGGTGAAACTCCCTCTCTAACAGAGAAGCCTGGCAGGCCACAGTCCACAGGGTCGCAAAGCCAGACACTACCTAAGTGACCCTGTGCCCATAGACGCAAGACGTTTTTTGCTTGTGGCAGCTCTGCCCCAGTGTGAGTTGAGCATGAAGGTGGCGCAGGTGCTTGGATTGTGAGGACCCTGGTGGTGCCAAGTGTGCAGGGACACAGACTGCCTCCACTGCAGGAGTTATGGCCCTATCAAGAGTCTCTTTTCGAGCCTCTTGTAGCTGATTATCAGAAGACCTCTTTGGCCAGTCTTGCTCCATAGCTCCACCCATTCAGGCACTTAGAGGGATCTCTTGCCTGGGGTCCTTCTCTGTTGTTTGGCGCATCAGGCACATAGAGGGGTCCCCTGCCTGGAGTCCTACTCTGTAGATCCGCACATCAGGCACTTAAAAGGCCACCCTGAGCAGGATTCTACTCTGTAGTTCAGCATGTAAGGCATTTGATGGGCCAGCCTTTCTATCGTTCAGCGCTGGCCCATGGTGGGAGAGAGGCTATGGTGATGGCTCCACCCTCTATGCATGACTCAGCAGCATCACCTTGCTTCAGTGGCTGCCCAGCTTTCCTCCACAGGAATTTCCCACCACAGTCTCCTCCCTCACATCCCCTCAGTCTGTCTCTCCACAGTCAACACCCTGGGATTGCTCCGCAATCCCTAAATTCCAGCTCCCAGCCACTGCACCATCTAGGGTATGCATGGCTGCAGCAAGGACTGTCTGGTTCTCATTCCATTTAGGCTGCCACAGATCAGCTGTTTCCCTCTCAGCCTTAAATGTTTCTCCTCTGACTCAGACAATTGCCCCAATGTGGGGACTGGCCCACTGCTTCAGTTCCTCTACCTGCCAAGGGCAGGTCCAGTCCTACTAACACTCTCATTTTTTTNTAGGCTGCCACAGATCAGCTGTTTCCCTCTCAGCCTTAAATGTTTCTCCTCTGACTCAGACAATTGCCCCAATGTGGGGACAGGCCCACTGCTTCAGTTCCTCTACCTGCCAAGGGCAGGTCCAGTCCTACTAACACTCTCATTTTTTTTCCCCCTAGTTCCTTCATCCTACCAAGTTTTGCGTGGGTCTATATATTCTTTTCGCTGGTCAGGTACTCCTGTCTGCTCTCAGCTGGTGAGTCCTGACATATCCATGGAGAGAGATATATTCCATGTCCACCTACTCCTCTGCCATCTTGTTCCTCCCTAGTCACATTCTTGAAAGACTTACTAAAGGGTCATAAAGTTGCTCCATCAACTTGATTCCTTCCCTCACTTGACACAAGACAAGACTAGGGATTCACTGAGGGAATTTTCCTTGATGGAATCCATAAAATTTCAGACTGCCTGACTTTTCCCTTTCCAAGTAAGTGACAGATGAACCAGTTATTGGCATGAAAAGGGGGCCCTAAAGAAGGAAGACTGGAATCTTATACATCAGTGGGATAGTTACAGAGAAATCTGTCAGCCTGTCCTTTGCTGCCACAGGAGCACAGTGAAAGAATGTCTTGCAAAACACTTCAAATATGTCCTCTGGAATTTGTGAAACGTTGAGAACATCAGTGCTGAGGTGTTTCTCTCTCCTAGAAAAGTGTCAGAGCAAGAGGCAGACTGGAGCAGCCTGCAAAGAAAGGATGAATAGAGAAGGAAAGGAGGGGTGGTAGTGTTTGAAGAGGCAATAGTGAATGAGTGCTCACTTTCACCAAAGTGACTAGGACACTCTGATGGTATAGCAAATATCCCACTGAAAAAACAGCCCTGGTGGGTAAGGCAACCCCACAGTTACCTTCAATGGGGTAGCAGCTGAGGGGAAAATGAGGGATATAAGTCAGAAAATGCAACACTATCAAGAAATGTAAAGTTGCAGTAACAAAGGAAGTAGACCAGTGTTGTAGACCCAACAACATACATACGAAGTGACACACAGGAACCAGTATGTTGGTTCTGCTACAAAGAGAGAAAGGATGATCTGATTGTAATAACATTGATCATATACATCTTCTTAAACCATTTACTTCCTTGATCCTGACAATTACCCTAGTGAGGCTAGACCCCACATGGGAATGGTAGATGAGGCATGTCACAAAGATAAACAAAAACAACAATAGCAAAATCAGAGCCAGCTTTCTCTCCCCATCACAGGCCCTCTTAGGTCACACCAGGCCTGATTTGGGAAAAGAAGGAGGAAGGGGTATGAATTGGATATGAGCTGGAAGTTGATAAAATTGGTCCCATTGCTTTGGAATCAGGATGACAGATAGAAGTGGTCAAATAAGTTTTATTGTGTGCTTAAGATGCCACCAATTAGACTGGGGAAAAAAGATAACTGAACCTGTACTAGTGAAGGAGAAAAAGAAAAAAAGGATGTTTCTCCATTGTGCCCTACTAGGTTAGCCCATATATCCACTGTACTTAAGTGTAAGGAAAGTTCAACAACGCTCAGGAAGATTCCATTTCAANGTAATGTCTCTGCTTTTTAATATGCTGTCTAGGTTGATCATAACTTTTCTTCCAAGGAGCAAGCATCTTTTAATTTTATGGTTACAGTGACCATCTGCAGTGATTTGGGATCCCCCAAAATAAAGTCCCTCACTGTTTCCATTGTTTCCCCATCTATTTGCCATGAAGTGATGGGACCAGATGCCATAATCTGAGTTTTCTGAATGTTAAACTTTAAGCCAAACTTCTTACTCTCCTCTTTCACTTTCATCCAGTGGCTCTTCAATTCTTGCTTGCTTTATGCCATAAGGGTGGTGTCATCTGCATATATGAGGTTATTGATATTTCTCCCGGCAATCTTGATTCTAGCTTGTACTTCATCCAACCCAGCATTTCTCATGATGTACTCTGTATAGAAGTTAAATAAGCAGGGTGACAATATACAATCTTGANTATGCCATAAGGGTGGTGTCATCTGCATATATGAGGTTATTGATATTTCTCCCGGCAATCTTGATTCTAGCTTGTACTTCATCCAACCCAGCATTTCTCATGATGTACTCTGTATAGAAGTTAAATAAGCAGGGTGACAATATACAATCTTGATGTACTCCTTCCCCAATTTGGAACCAGTCTGTTGTTCAGTATCTAGTTCTAACTTTTGCCTTCTGACCTGCATAAAGATTTCTCAGGAGACAGGTCAGATAATCTGGTATTCCCATCTCTTTAAGAATTTTCCTCGGTTTGTTATGATCCACACAGTCAACAGCTTTGGCATAGTTAATAAAGCAGATGTTTTTCTGGAACTCTCTTGCTTTTTTGATGATCCAACAGATGTTGGCAAGTTGATCTTTGGTTCCTCTGCCTTTTCTAAATCCAGCTTAAACATCTCAAAGTTCTCAGTTCACATATTGTTGAAGCCTGGTTTGGAGAATTTTGAGCATTACTTTGCTAGCATGTGAGATGAGTGCNATGTTGGCAAGTTGATCTTTGGTTCCTCTGCCTTTTCTAAATCCAGCTTAAACATCTCAAAGTTCTCAGTTCACATATTGTTGAAGCCTGGTTTGGAGAATTTTGAGCATTACTTTGCTAGCATGTGAGATGAGTGCAATTCTGTGGTAGTCTGAACAATCTTTGGCATTGCCTTTCTTTGGGATTGGATTGAAAACTGACCATTCCTGTGGCTATTGCTGAGTTTTCCAAATTTGCTGTGACATATTGAAAGCAGCACTTTCACAGCATCATCTTTCAGGATGTGAAATAGTTCAACTGGAATTCCAACACCTTCACTAGCTTTGGTCATAGTGATGCTTCCGAAGCCCCACTAGACTTCACATTCCAGAATGTCTGGCTCTAGGCTGGTGATCACACCATCGTAATTATCTGGGTTGTGAAGATCTTTTTTGTGTAGTTCTGTNCACCTTCACTAGCTTTGGTCATAGTGATGCTTCCGAAGCCCCACTAGACTTCACATTCCAGAATGTCTGGCTCTAGGCTGGTGATCACACCATCGTAATTATCTGGGTTGTGAAGATCTTTTTTGTGTAGTTCTGTTGTGTATTCTTGCCACCTCTTCTTAATATCTTCTGCTTCTGTTAGGTCCATCCATTTCTGTCCTTTATCAAGCCCATCTTTTCATGAAATGTTCCCTTGGTATCTCTAATTTTCTTGAAGAGGTCTCTAGCCATTCCCATTCTACCATTTTCCTTTATTTCTTTGCATTGATCACTGAGGAAGGCTTTCTTATCTCTTCTTGCTATTCTTTGGAACTCTGTGTTCAGATGGGTATGTCTTTCCTTTTCTCCTTTGCCTTTTGAGTCTTTTCTTTTCTCAGGTCTTTGTAAGGTCTCCTCAGACAACCATTTTGCTTTTTTTCCATTTCTTTTTGGGAGATGATCTTGATCCCTACCTCCTGTACAATGTCATGAACCTCCATCCATAGTTCTTCAGGCATTCTGTCTATCAGATCTAATACCTTGAATCTATTTGTCACTTTCACTGTATAACTGTAAGGGATTTGATTTAGCTCATACCTGAATGGTCTAGTGGTTTTTCCTACTTTCTTCAATTTAAGTCTGAATTTGGTAAAAGGTGTTCATGATCTGAGCCAGTCAGTTCCCACTATTGGTTTTGCTGACTGTATATAGTTTCTGCATGTTTGGCTGCAAAGAATATAATCAATCTGATTTCAGTATTGACCATCTGGTGATGTCCATTTGTAGAGTCTTCTCTTGTGGCATTGGAAGAGAGTGTTTTCTATGACGTATGAATATATGTATGTTTTAAATGTAACAAAATAGTGTAGGTTCATATAAGCCTTATAGAATGGTAGAGTGATAATGTGGAAAAGCTTGCCTCCTGTACAATTCAGTCTGAAAACATTCTCATAATGCCAGGCAGAGCTGGTTACAGTTCATGTTCTGTGCACTAATGTGCTACTGTTATTTCCTTCCTTTCCCCTAAAACCACAAAGTTCTAAAGATGTCCATAGGGCAACATGCAAATCATTATTACTACAAGATAGGCTGGTAATGATGGAACAGTGGAAAGAAATATGGATATTGGGTTTAGACCTAAGTTAAAATTCTAGATATGGACTGAGTGAACTTGGGTAAAGTGAAGAAAACCCTTCCCTCATGTCTTTTCCACCCACTCCAGTGTTCTTGCCTGGAGAATCCCAGGGACAGGGGAGCCTGGTGGGCTGCCGTCTATGGAGTCGCACAGAGTCAGACACAACTGAAGCAACTTAGCAGCAGCAGTAGCATGTCTTCTCCATATTTCTGGTTAATTCTCACTAATGTTTCAGGTTCAACCAAAGTCATGGCTCTAAAACTTTAGTAGTTTCAAAACAGAACTGTTAGCATTTCTCCACACCCTCCATTTCCTATTGCCTCAAAACTGCTTCCTCAGTGAGCAAAAGTATCAATTTTTATCCCATTTCTCAGACAAGAACATCATTTGTTTCTGTTGCTTTCTTTCTTTTATTCAAACACTATATCCAACACACCAAGAATTCCTGGCAACAGTATCTTGGAAATAAATTCTAAATCTGATCACTTTTTATAACCTCAAGCAATACCATTTTAGTCCAGGTTTCCATCATTGCTGGATATTGTAATACCCTTCCATCTAAATTCCTACCATCCTACATTTTCTTATTCTTTGTATGACAATTGGAGTCACCTTTATAAATGTGAATAAGATTACGTCAATTGCCTGCTCAAAATACGCCAAAAGTTTTTCATCCAAATGAGAGGAAAAAAAGTCCAAAGACTTCTCCGTGCCTACCAGACCCTATGGATATAGGCTTTTGGCAAATTTTCAAATATAATTACCCACAGTCATCTCTTCACCCTAACCTTGGCTGGCCTTGCTGCTCTAATTTGAACAATGCCAAGCATACCCTAACCTTAGGGCCATTACACCGTTTCCTCTGGTCCGCACATCTCCACTTGTCCCACTTGCTCTTGCACCCAATTCAGTGCTCACAGTCATCTTCTGAGAGAGCTCCCTTGATTATCCCGTCATGGGAATTCTCTCTCCCCAGCCCTGTTTTGTGTTATGCTGTTAAATCTTTCTTCTCCCTCCCTAACATTACACATCTATGCACCACCCTTATGGCACCACCCTTATGGCAGAAAGTAAAGAAGAACTAAAGAGCCTCCTGATGAAAGTAAAAGAGGAGAGTGAAAAGTTGGCTTAAAAGTCAACATTCAGAAAACCAAGATCATGGCAACCAGTCCCATCACTTCATGACAAATAGATGGGGAAACAATGAAAACAGTGAGAGACTTTAATGTTTTGGGCTCCAAAATCATTGCAGAGGGTGACTGCAGCCATGAAACTAAAACACAATTGCTCCTTGGAAGAAAAGTTATGATCAACCTAGACAGCATATTAAAAAGCAGAGACATTATGTTAACAACAAAGTTCCCCCTAGTCAAGGCTACAGTTTCTCCAGTAGTCAAATATGGATGTGAGAGTTGAACTATAAAGAAAGCTGAGTCCTAAAGAATTGATGCTTTTGAACTGTGGTGTTGGAGAAGACTCTTGAGAGTCCCTTGGACTGCAAGGAGATCCAACCAGTCCATCCTAATGGAAATCAGTCCTGAATATTCATTGGAAGGACTGATGCTGAAGCTGAAACTCCAATAATTTGGCCACCTGATGCAAAGAACTGGCTCACTGGAAAAGACCCTGATGCTGGGAAAGATTGAAGGCAGGAGGAGAAGGGGACGACAGAGGATGAGATGGTTGGATAGTATCACTGATGCAATGGACATGAGTTAGAGTAGGCTCTGGGAGTTGGTGATGGACAGGGAAGCTTGGCGTGCTGTGGTTCATGGGATCACAAAGAGTCGGACACAAATGAGCAACTGAACTGAACTGAACTGAAGCATTTGTTTATTATATAGCTCCTCTAATGAATAATAATATCTATGACAATAGGATTTATGTCTCTTGTTTATTATCTCAGTACTAATCTTAGTACCTTACACATGCTGGGTGGTTTTTAAATGTTTATTGAATGAATAGTGTCTGAATTGTTCCCTCACATACCTCACACATTCAAATACATCTCAGTATTCTCTGGCGATGTGTCCACTGTCATCACCATATATGTTTTTCCATAGCAACTATGATGCACCTGTTAACTTTTCTTTATCTATAATTAGATTATTACATTCTCTTTAGTGTCATAAAACCACATCCATCTTGTTTACCACTGCATGTCTAATGTTGACCTCAAAAATTCACTCTGTAATAAATTTCAATAAAAAGTGCTTGATCATGCCATAAGGACTTGTTTACTCCTAAATAAATGAGAATCATGATAATAATAACACATATTCTTCGTTTACATAACTGGAATCTTATCAATTAGAGCTTGCCTAAGGAGAGTATAAAACTTATTAAGAAGTAAGTACAGGTGTGAAAAACAAGCCATTTGTCATTTCTATTTTAATTTTAGAAGACACAATCAACTTAATTTAGATTTATCATCCACAGACTAAGTCAGTCTGAAATGAGGAAGATGTCTGTTGTTTTATCCTGCACTCTGGAAGTATTTTCCTGGACAAGGAAAACAACAAGCATCGCAGCACTGTATTTTCCTCTTTTCTTTTCTATCACTGGACATTAAATAGAAGCATATTTTTAGTCCAGGATTGTTGTGATAGACATTCATTCAATGAAGGACCAAATTTAAGCATATGTTTACAGAGTAAATAGGAAAAAAAAAAAAAAAAAAGAGGTAAATTACCTTGCAAGTGAAAAGCAGTTGCTAACCTATCAGGAGGGCTATCAAGTGATTACACTATTATTTTCAAGAGTAGAGATAAAAGATGATCTTAATCCCTAGAAAGAACTAAGTCAAATGACTGTCAAAGCAATAAAGTCACTCAGCAATGAACTGAATGACTTCAACACTACAATTTTTGAATTGCTGTTTAGGGTATTTATTGAAAGCAGCAATGTGTCCCTTGGAAAGCTTTCTGAGTTTTATATTATAAAGAATTTTGAGGCTTCATGTTTGTCCTCTCATAGAAATTTCTAGTAATATAAATGACTAGAATTACAGACTCCAGTGTTACCAATGCCCTCTGAAAAAGGCAAGTGTTCACTATTAAAATTTGGGAAGAATAAACATTATGGCAGACTCTTAGGTCATAGAGTGTATGTCAACAGATCTTCTAAAGGACAAATTCATGTTAATCCAAACCACAGTAGCAGATACTGTGTGGTTATAATAGCACAGTGAGCATGTGGGTGATTTCAGACCCAACACCTACCTTTTGCAATGAATACTTTTTCTTTCCTGTGTGAACACCACCAGAAAACTATGGCTTTTCTTCTCAGACTTCAGTGAAACTTTAGTCACCTTGTCTTTAATTATTCAAGAAGTCTTTAAGAAAGAGCAGCTTTAATTTTGAAGATGTGGGAACACACAGCAGTGTGTCTTTCTCTGCTGACACCAAAGAATAAGTCTTATGAGGTCAAATGACTGAAAAGTAGGTCTTGGTTTGATAGCGTTTCTCCCAAGCTCTTGATCTTTGACATTTCAAATCTGAGTATGATACTGAAATCATTTACATGTTATATTATAAATCTTTTGATTGAAATCTTCAAAGATTTCAGTGTAAGTGGTTGATAATGCAATTTCCAAATAAAGCATTAGATACACCATGTTGC
The DNA here is from genome assembly GCA_006410875.1 of Neotragus pygmaeus. Taxonomy (NCBI): domain Eukaryota; kingdom Metazoa; phylum Chordata; class Mammalia; order Artiodactyla; family Bovidae; genus Neotragus; species Neotragus pygmaeus. Next base: position 738,627 of record SJYV01036922.1, on the reverse strand, counting down.
TGCTGCTGCTAAGTCGCTTCAGTCGTGTCTGATGCTATGCGACCCTATGGACAGCAGCCCACCAGGCTCCTCTGTCCACAGGATTCTCTAGGCAAGAATACTGGAGTGGGTTGCCATTTCCTTCTCCATTGATACACCATATGGCAATAGAAACACTGTGGAAACCACAAAACAAGCACTGACTCCTTATAAGTTAATTACTTTCCTTGTTTTATTTTTCTAGCAAATCCTCTCTCCCTCTTGCTTGCTTTCCAAAGTCTTACTGTTTCATAAGTAATCACATAGTTAATTATTTCATACGGTAACCACTTCGATAGTAACATGACAAACACTTTCAGAAAGGGTGAATTTGTTAACTTTTGCACATATTTCTATGGCATAAGCCTAAAACACAGTATGAAACCTTTGCCATATTTAATATCTATTATTTGATTATTAATAGACCTTCCCTAAAGAATTTATATAAATCTCAAGAGGTATTATATAAGTAATCTTTGATGAAATTGTCTGACATATTTTATCTTTTTCAGCCCCTCAAGCTCTCTTTTGTTTCCTTAGTTTCAAGCTACTTGCAATGTTCCAGGAGAAGACCTCATTTTATGTGTCAATGTATATTCTAGTGCACAGACATACTTGAATATAGAAATGAATTATCAAATGTAATTTAAAAAGGGGGGAAAGCCCCTCAAAAAGTACAATGGATACAGAAATAAAATGACAAAAGTCAGCATTTGTCAGCGTTTTATGTTACTGTGAGTCAAGCAAATTAATGCAAAAGTTTNTAAGTAGCAAATTCATATTTGCACCATCAGAGCACCAACAAAACCTGAAAACAGAGAGCAAAGATCCCAGGGGAAAATAAAAAGCTGGGGATTTTTGACTAGTGTATATGTGTGTACATCATCTGGATTTGAAAAGAGATTTGGGGATGTGTAAACATCTGAACTGTCCCAGAGAAATGAACGAGTTCCAGACAGCCAATCGTTGGAGTACATGGTGGTTTCTCAGTGTGCCATTTCACATCAGCCACACCTCGTAACTGTGTGGGGAAGGCGATAGCTGCGCAGAGCCAATTCCAAGGGAAAACACACACTCCCAGGGATTTATTCAGAATTCACCCTTACAGATAGAAATCATCTCAACCTCTGTCTCTCTCGCTGTCTCTCACACACACACATACACATTTAGGCTCTGTCACCCTTTGCATCCTCAGCAAAGTACTCAAATGCACAGAAGGTGGCAAAGGCAGACGCTAACAGAAAACAGACAACGAAAATCCACATTAAATGAAGGAGGCTGAGATTACGCTTCTAAGGTTAACACTGAATTTCTTTGATAAATTTAACAGCACACCAAAAGGGAAGAAAAAAAACAGAGTTAACAGGCTGACCTATCAGATGAGATTAGTTTCCATTCTGAAGACTTAAGATGCTTAAAAAAAAACTTTCTGGCTAGTTTTCATTTGTAAATAAAGCTTTACATTTTAACATCCTATATTCTATATTGCAGACCAATGAGAAATTCAAAGAACAATGGTTTTTACTGTATTCCTCTCTCCTTTCCTTCCCACAACCTGTGTCTCTGGAAAACAATCATCAATTATCACTTACTGTCCAAGAATCTGCAAAAAATTGTAATGATTTCTGAATGCCATCATCTGATACACTGTGACCTTATATTCTTATGTTTGGCCCACAGAACATATTCCATATAATTTTTGTTTGTCCTAATATTACATCATGAGAAAACAGTTTGACAAGTTTTCACCTGACTGAGAGGTCAAGCTGGGATGAATGAGTCAGTCATGCTCCTTATTGAAAACACTAAGAAGGCCCTGGAAAGGGAGTGGGGGGGGGGGCACAGTCTTTGATATGCACCAAGGCGCCCAGGGCAGACAGGAGCAGGTTCAAGTTCATGATTCTGTGAAAGTCACAGAGCAGGCCACAACTGGCAGGTGAGCCGTGTCTCACACGGGCAGCTTCCCCAGGGCACCATCCTGTCTGTTTAGCTGTGTAAATGATTTCCCAAGTAAGGTCACTATTTTAATAAACTTAGCACACGCAACATTGTAAATCAACTATATGTCAATTAAAATTTTTTTAAATCAATGCATAGTTTACTTTTGGACTTAGCAATAAAATATTATCGCTAAATTCTTAGTTTTAGTAACTAAAAATTATGCTAGAAAAACGTATAAACAAAATTTACTTTTTAAAGTGGTTGGTTCTCTTAGAAGTCAACTAGATCTTAGAGAAACTCCTTGTATCTTAAATATACTTTCACATATTCCTAGAAAACTATGCCAGACAGACGTTTTACTCTTAAAACAATGTAACATATGTTTGGCCATTTTCAAGCAGATATGGAAATTTACTAAAGTCAAACATATTCTGGGTCATAAATCAGATCTAAACATATTTTATAGGATTGAAATCATATACAGTATATATGACCCCAAAGATAGCAAAAAATATTCAGATTTAGATGAACAGAAGGAAATGAAAAGCATAACTGAATAATACTATAACTCAATCTGAATAGTACTATAACTTAGTCCATAACTGATCTGAATAATATATAACTCAATATGTAACCGACGTTCTTCCCCCCCAAAAAATCCAAGCCCCAGGTTGCTTCACCAGTGAATTTTAATAAATAGGTAATTAACACATGAAGGCTCCCCAGGTGGTGTTAGTAGTAAAGAACCTGCTTGCCAGTTAAGGAGATATAAGAGATGTGGATTTGATCCCTGGGTCAGGAAGATCCCCTGGAGGAGGGCATAGCAACCCACTACAGTATTCTTGCCTGGAGAATCCCTGGACAGAGGAGCCTGGAGGTTACAGTCCACAGGGTTACAAAGAGTTGGAGACAACAGAAGCAACTTAACAAGAAAACTAACATACGTTAATTAACATGTCTAGGAAACTGTTCCTAACAACAGAAAGAAGAGCCCTTTTTATGAGGCCAGGATGATATTGACACAAACACATGAGAAGATATTAAAGTAAAACAATAAGCAAACAACTCCCATGAACATAGATGCAAAAAAATTTCCTAAAGAAAAATATTAGAAGAATAAATCTAGTGATCTGTAAGTATAACACATAATGAGTTATCCTACCAACATAAAGTTTATTTAGCATTAGAAAATAAATCAATGTAATTTATCACATTAATAGAATAAAAGTGAAAACCCATATGAGAATCTTAAGGGATTCAAAACGATTCAATCTCCATTTATAATATTAAGACTATATCAGCAAATTAGTAATAGAAGAGCATTCCCTTAATTTGATTAAGGATACTTCCTAAAAAAATCTACAAGTAACGTTACTACTACTAGTGAAATGTTGACTGTTTCCTACTGTATTTAAGAACAGGAAAAAAATGCCTAGTATTACCACTTCTAATCAACATTGTGTTGGAGGACCTTATCAGGACAGTAAAGCTAGAAAATAAAATGTAAGGAGCTTGAATGGAAGAACTAAAATTGACTTAATGCATAGATATACTGATTGTTTGAAAAGAAAATTTAAAAAGAACTTACAGAAAACCACTATGAAGAATTAATGTGGGAATTTAGTGAGGTGGCTGCATTCAAGGTCAGAATACATAAAAAATAAATCGCATTTCTATAGTCTAGAGACATAAAAATGAAAAAGGAATTTTTAAATGCCATTTAAACATCTAATCATTAAATATAAAATATCTATGACTAAAAGTAATGAAAGTTATATAAGGCCATTAAACTAACAATCACAAATAGAGCTAAGAAAAATTAAAGACCTAAATAAATGGAAGTTGTAGAGCAAATGATAAATCCCATATATTGCTGGTATGAGTGTAAATTTGTATCATCTCCTAGGAAGACAATTTGGAAATAACACTAACACTGTATGTACACATAATCCCTGACCAAGCAATTGAACTCTGAAGTATATACCCAAGAGAAATGAGTATTTCTGTACATCAAATATACTCCACTAGGAGTTCATTCATTCTGTATACTTGTAACAGTCCCAAACTGGAAAAAATACCAATTCCTATTTAAGGCCGAATAACTAATAAATTGTAGTATATATATACAATTATTTATATAGAAATCACAAAAAAAATGCAACTTCTGCTACAGAAAACAATATGGATGAACCTCAAAGCCCTATGCTGAGTGAAGAGTTCAAGATAGTTTTTAATTAGAGAGGCATATTAATTGAAAAGAGGCTTGCAGGAGCCTCTCGGGTCTGCTAGAAATGCTCTATAGACTGCTCTAGGTAGTTGTTACACAGGTGGATACATATAGAAAAAATTTCAAGTTGTACACTTAAGATTCAGTCACCTGACTGTATTTAAATTATACTTCAGTTTTTTAAAGGGACAGGGTAATGGAAGAAACAATTCATCTTCTGAATCACTGTTGTCTCTCACACAGACTATTCAGACTGCACTTTCTTTCATTCGATGTTGCTATCATTAGTTTAAACACATTTTCAATTACTGATTATTCATGACATGAAAATACAGTACCATAGCCTAGAATCCTGTTTATCATTGTATCCTCAGTTTCTAACTCATTGTCTGATTGTAATATACATAAAACAAAAAACATAAAAGATGATCATGAAGAATAAATGTGGTCACTTTTATTATGAACATATAACCTAGGACAGTGCTGAAAACAGCATGTGTTTTAAAATATTTACTATTTTTCTTCCCTTCCTAGCAGTATGAGCTAATTTTATGCTTAATAGGCAGCAATTACAGCAAACTGCTTCTTTCATTCTGTAATTAAATTCCCTCTGTGAAATGCACTGTGGATTTTATTCCCTTTTAATAATATGGATTTCTTGCAAAGTATGATTCAAAATATATAAGAGAATTACACTATTGGTCAAATAGCAAACTCTTGAACAATGTTGACCGTCCATTAAAGATGAGTCATCTTTAATTATTGCAATGTAATAATATCCAGGATATAACATTTGATTTTCACTTTGTTTCTGACCAAATATTGTTAAACAACAATAGCTAAAATACACAATGGAAAATATTTCCAAACAGTTCCAAACAGAAGTGATGGAAGTCTAATTTGATTTGACAATTCAATTATTTTAAATGAATTTGTGAGTAAAAGACTGATATTCTCAATTCATCACTAAGATTCTATCTCTTCTATTATAATTACTTCTAGGCCATGTAGCATAAACAATGTCTTCTTTGCATGGATCTGGGGCAAAGGAAAGCTGCATCTAATGAGATAGACAATTAGTATTAAAAGTAGCAGAAGCTGAGGAATAGGAGAGGCCCTTGTATTTCCCAATCAGAAGTAAATGGCATGATTCCAATATCAATCTTAAAGTGTAATTCACAGGGACAGACACAAAATTACTAACATTGATTTGTGATTAAATTGCTGCTCACAGGAGCAGGTCTAGGAAGTGTATTTCTTAGGTGAGTAGCATCAGGAATATATTCATTTTATGATGGGAAGTTATTTTCCTCAGGAATGACTGAAGAGGTCAACTAATCAAACCTAAATTCATATGACTAATAAAAGCATGGGTGGGCTAATAATGTTACAGAATAAAGAGCTATTCTCAAAGGGATAGCCATCTATGAACATGATACTGTGTGACTGGTTTTGATTTGTAATACTACACAATGATAGGTCTTTAAAACAAATTTTTTATAGCAGACTTTTAAAAACATCTAGCAGAGAGATCTTAGGACAACCACAATAAATTATCTAGATTATCCACATAATTTCACTAGCTCTCTAATTTATACTGAACAAATGTTGTGTGTATCTTCCAGTCAAATACACTTACCTATTTCATGTAAGAATGTAAAGGTGATCTGTTTTGACATATCTCTGGACATTTTCCTTCTATTAAGATGTTTCACAAGTATATATTTATTTTATTTTACAAATAACCCTAAATAAATATAGCCAAATGATAATCTAGGAAAATTATTGCTACTGCTTAAAGAAAGAAGGTAGTTATATATATCCCAAGATAACAATTAATTGCCAAGTTTTTTAAAAAGAATAGTCATGCTGACATAAATATCTTGGTGTTTCTTCACTTTTGATGATCAGAACATCCTAATTATAGTAGAATTACAGAGACATTAAATACCTTAAAAGTGTCAAAAGGTGTACAGACTCTAGCCAGCTACACTTTAAAGGCGAAAGGAGTAGGAACCTTCTCAGCAGATGGAATGGTGTAGTGTCTGGGGCTGGGGATTTGCATGAATATGAATTACAAATAGCATAGATAACATGGTGTTCAAAAGCTGTTAACGAAGCTTGAATGTCAAAGTCATTTAGCTGACATTTGGAGGGACATAATTACCTTAAGAACATGGAAATGGGTTGGCCTAAATTGCATGGGCAGAGAATCACAGGACACACAATGGCATTGCTTTGGCAATAACTGTGACAAGCAGGCATGGCCAAGGAAGCCAAGAATGGCACACATTAATGCAGTGACATTTTTTCAATGCATGCTGCCCTTTCAGAAATATGCATATGAGGCCTAAGTAACCTCTGACCCATTAAAATAACAGTAGACAAAAAAAAAAAAAATCCTACCATAAGCCCTATTACTGGCAACCTAAAGAACAGAGTTCATTCAGATTTGATGCACACAGTTTTACATATTTCAAACACTTAAGATACATTTAACATTACTAGACTTCAAAGTCCCATAATTTGTCATAGGCTGACTTACAAGCCACCTAGAATATTTGCATTGAAAAGACTGACAGTTCCTGATTGTAGAATATGCTGCTGCTAACTAAATAATTTCCTAAATTAACATAAATTATCAATCAAAACTTAAATATGCATTTATAAAGGAAAACTGTTTTTCATCAGTGTCTTATTCATTCAGGTGTATAAAAAGATACCTGAAATGTGAGGCACTGTGAGATCTGGTGGAAGTGTACCAGACAAGGTATATACAATAATAGGTCAGTTCATGGTTTCCTAGAGGAGACACATGGTAGAGACCCACAAGAGAGCCTATTTTACTCCCTAATATTTGGCATTGGTGCTATACCTTGGGTACCAACATGATATTAGAGGACACCAAAAGAAAGTAATGTCCCATTAACATTTCATTAGATAATTCACATATCATTCCTGAAATATTAATTAAAATTCAACACCAGTGATGCACTGAACACTTTACTATCTACCCACTAAAAGCAAATTTGTGAACTCAAATTAATATTTTATTTGCAAAAGTGAATGAGATACTTAACTTGTTTAACAGATCAATGTCTCACGCTGCAACATTTGGAGTCCAGCAAGTAGACTTCAATTTACACTTCTGATGCCAGCCCTGATGAACTCCAGCCTCAATGATCACAATTTCCTCTTATCTTCAAAGGCATGATGGTCTGTTCCACACCATTTTACATTGGCTTACTTCTGTATTGTTTGCTAATCTTTCATATACATCAGTATTTCTTTCTCTGTGGAATCACATAAATTATGTATGGAATGATTAACATTATATTGAGGATATAATAGTTACTGATAGAATTTGTTGATAGAATGACACTGCTGTGTGATGAAAACAACAAACAGGTTGTTTATTGTATGCTAGGAACTGTGTTAAAATATGGAATAATAATAATAATAATAAAAACCACGTAGCTCTTTCTAATGGAGATTACAGCCTGGAAAAGTCAGAAAGTGGGCATGTGGATACATAGTTAGCAGTTAAAGTGATTGGGAGACAGACACGATGATACTTACTATTGAATACAATAGAAAAACATCATGAGTAAGTAAGGTGGAAGAATCAAAGAGGTTCTGTTAGTGAAAGGAATAAAACCACACATCATAGAGAGGGCTATTTATTAATTGTAAAATATTTCAAGGTCAAACTTGAGTAATTTGAGATCACACAAAATTAAATTGACACAACAATTTAAATGACAGAAATAAAATCAATATAGGTTATCTCTCATCTGAGTGAACAAAATACTGAAATCGTTATTATCTATAAAGTACTCTACACTAAAGGACTTGATTCTGAAGTATAATCATCATAATCAAAACTGGTTCATTCATCTAATGAATGAATACTGAGCCCATACTCTTCTCAGACAACATGCTGACGGGTTGGGAGAGAAAAGTCATCAGGATAGATCAGTCATGTCCTCAAAACAGTATTTCTCTTTGAACAAAGGTTGCTTATTTTGGCTGGCTCGATATATATCTAAAATTACAAATGATTATAGTTATATCTTTTTTATAGTAATAATAATACATGCGTGTTATGGGAAGATTTGAAAACAGAAAAAAAGGAGTTAAAAAACTATAAAACTTTGATAATTTTCTCTTGAATACCTGTATTTTAAGTTTAAATATGTTATTTTAAAACCTGATATCTTACTGTATACAGAATTTTATACATTTTAATATAGCTTTATGTTTTATTCTCCTCATAAATCTTCATAACCATGAATATTATGTTTTCATATTTTTTCAACTCATTTATTCCACAAGTGGTCGTTCAGGATATACTATGCTGCTGACACCATTCTATATGCAGTGATACTCCCAGGAACAGGGAAATAAGTTTCTTGCTATCAGGGATCTCTGAGTGGCTCATATGGCTTTGCTGTAATTAATTCTTTTTATTCACTGTTTTTGGACAATATTATTTATCACTAGAATAAGGAAGCACAATGAAAGCCTTATATAAATATGTCCTTCAAATAGTTAATAATTACCTAATGATACAGTTCTTGAAATGTCCTAAGTCATAAGCATGTATAGCTTAATATTTTTGATACATTCTGTAAAATTTCTTTAAAGAAGAATTTGATAAGTATTCACATGCCCACCTGCTGTGTATGAATGTGGATAGCATTACACCTCAATGCTATTACAGTTATGTTTTAAAGTTCTGTCAATTTAATAGTCAAAAAAAAAATCTGAAATTGGCTTTGTTATAAGATTGCATAATTTTCTTAAGTTCATTGGTAACATGTATTTTTATTATTTAAACTGTTTGTGCAAAACATTTGCTCATTAGTCAATTGATGGTATCTTTAATGGATTCCTAAGTGTAATTTGTGTGGTTCAGTCTGTAATTTTTATAAGTATTTTCTTTTGAATAAAATGGCTTCACACTGGAAAAGTGCTTTCTTGAGTCAATTATTTACCTCTTTTCATAGAGATTTATGTTTCACACAAACTGCTTTAATCATTTATTTTTCTTATTGATTTAACATATGAGATAAATGTCTAACTTGGCTTTCTTCCCCATCAGCATGGCAGCAGCATCTTAAACTCATCTCTTTATTTCCAGGTGGTAAATATATTTTTCTATTTCATGTCTCATAACATTAGATAGAACTTCTAAAACAATGTTAATGATAGCAGTGATAGCTACCATGATGGTCTCATTTTGATCTTAATAAAAATTACTTAGTATTTCCCTTTTAATTGTATGGTTAGCAGTTGACTTATATGTGCATTTTTTAGTGAAGTTAAAGAAATAGTCTTCAGTTATTAGTTCATCAAGAGTTTTTTTTATCAGAAACCGGTATTATATTTTCTTACTTGCCTTTTAAGCATATACTAAGAACTCCTTAGTGTTTTTACTCTTACATACTGATAGACTATAGTACTCAGTTTCCTAAAATTAAATTCCCATTTGTATATCCTAAATAAATTCTTGATTATAATTTATTATATTTTAATAAGCTACTAAAATTATTTATTGGTGTTTTGTTTAAAAGTTTTGTATCTATATTCCAATGTGAGACTTGTATGTAGATCTGTTTTTCTGCATTGTCTTTGTAAGGTTTGAGGATAGGGTTTTTAGAGCTTCATGCAATAAAAACAGTCTGTTTCTATGACAGACAAACAATTGGGACTAGGATTATCCTAACTCTTCTTACAAGATTTAATAATCATATCAGTACATCAGGGTGCCCAAAACTCTCTTCAGATACTGAGGATCATATCTGGACTCCAAAGAAAACCAGGAATTGCTATACAAATATAGAGGGGGAAGATTTTTATTTACATTGAGTCAGAGGTTTCTCTTTAATGTAAAGAAGTTAAAGAAATAGTCTTCTGTTATTAGTTCATCAGAGTTTATTTTTATCAGAAACAAGTTTACTCACAGCATAGATTTTACGCCATATCTGACTTTTGATGCCAACATAATATTTAGTTTTTGTTTCTTTCTTGTGTTTCGTTTTGTCTTATTTTAATGCTACTCAATAGTATAAGACTTTTACTCTGTGGTTATATGGAGTGGGTTTATTTATCAGTTTAAAAAGAAATAGTTCTACCATATTCCCTTTAAATAACTAATGTGATTTGTACATCTTATAGCTTTTCTTTGGAATTAATTATTCCCCGTAAGTTAATTGCTGTGAATGTATAATTAATTAACTAATTCTAGGTGAGGTGTCACCTAGGTAGTTGGCAGAATGTCTTTAAAACTAATAATTTGTTCTCCAACTATCTGGACTTATTTCAAGGTGCTACTTTCTTTTTAATGTCTTTAAATCTCAGATTACTACACATGGAACAGTTTCTGTGGCATGACAAACTTAATTAGAAAAAAGGAAATATGGTGCTGTAGAACTTATGAGAACACATTTTCAAAGTTTAAACTGGTGACTTTCAAACTTGTGAGGGAAATACAATATTGTATTCTTTGTCATGTGGTCACGGGTTACTTATACACATGTGTGCGTACATGACTGACGTCACTTGGCTCAATGAACAATACCAAGTTATCAAGGCATCCATGAGAACTGTATTTATGAAATTCACTAAGTTATTTCCTTTTGTATCTACTCCCTTGGCATTTCCTTCCATTTAAAAAGTACAACGGTTTTAATTTTCTTACTCTGGAATTTCTCCAATTTGACTTGGTCAAGATAACTGATTCCTTTCATGTCTTTTGAGTTTCATTTTCTTCAAATTAAATAGATTCTGTGGATTTGATAATTTCTGAGAGCTGATCCTTATGCAACATATTATAATTAATAGGTGATGAATTATATGGACATTGTAGACCACATTAATGACCTGAAGGTGAATTCAGAGTTATTTTTTAACTTACTTGCATTTATTCATAGCTAATTAATTTAAATTCATTTACTGCGAGTATCTTCATATGAAAATAATGATAGTAATAGATTCTATGTCATAGAATTGTAGGGAAATTTTTTTAAAAGATATGTTCACAGATACTTTTACAGTGTCTAATATGTGATGGGTGTTCAATAACTTTGTTATTATAATGATTATTATTCTTCCTTCACATTGACAGGCATGCTTTTAAACAAGTACTAATATCAATGAGGACATTGCATCCTATAAAATATATTTATTTAAAAAGATACAATAATCATCTACATTATTATTTTTAGTTAAATTTCATTCAATTGGCATAAACTGACTTGTGAACAATTTTTGGAAACCTTTTACAATTCTTCATTTTAATCTTTACATCTTTATTACAAGTATATTAAAATGTTACAGGCATGGTGTGACTGACTTTGAATAGCCTTTGATAGTCTTGTGATTTCATCTTGCAAACACTAAAACAATAAGAGCTGAATTAATGTCAAGTGGCTTTTCAGTGGGCTGAGAGATTATTCAATGGGCTGAGAGATTCAGCATTAGTATCAAGCAAAACCCATATGAAAGAACAACTCTGTAAAGTCTAGCTATTAAAATTGAGTCAAATTTTTTAATAGAGATAGTAGACATGTATCAAATTTACAAGTGACACAGAACTGGACATAAAGATCAGGAAAATAATAGGTTACAACATAGCTTATCAAATTTAAAAATTGGCAAAATTGAGCAAGTGAAGCAAAACAGGGACAATCAAACTCCAAAAGCAGAAGTATAATGTTAAAAAAAAAAAAGTGAGAGGAGTGATTTCCTTATTAGCTATGTGAGTAAAAATTCAGGTTTGGATTGACTATAAACTTAATGAATGACAAGTCTGCTGAAAAATTACAACGCAATTATAGGATTTATTTTATTTAAAGAATAGGAAATGATTAGTCTTCAACAAAGGAAGTAAGAGTAGTATACAGTGGAAAAAGTCTTTTCAGAAGTGGTGTTGGGAAAACTGGACAGCCACATGTAAATCAGTGAAGTCAGAACACACCCTCACACCATACACAAAAATGATTCAAATAAAGACTTCAAAATAAGATGAAAAGTGAAAGTGAAATTTGCTCAGTTATGTCTGACTCTTTGCATCCCCATGGACCACACAGCTCATGGAATTCTCTAGCCCAGAATACTGGAGTGGGTAGCCTTTCCCTTCTCCAGGGGATCTTCCCAATCCAGGGATCAAACCCAGGTCCCCTGCATTGCAGGCAGATTCTTTACCAGCTGAGCCACAAGGGAAGCCCATAAATATATATATTATACCATAAAACTCTTAGAAGAGAATATAGGCAAAATATCCTCTGACATAATTCCTACTGATGTCTTCTTACCTCAGTCTCCCAAAGCAATAGAAATAAAAATAAACAAATAGGACCTAATCAAACTTGCAAGCATCTGCACAGCAAAGGAAATCCTCAACTAAATGAAAAGACAATCTACAGAATAGGTGAAAACATTTGCAAACAATACGACCAACAATGGCTTAATTTCCAAAATAGACAAAGAGCTCATACAACTCAACAGTAAAAACAACTCAATTTGAAAAAGAACATTGAGCCCTGCGTTGTGTGCTCAGTTTTGTCTGACTCTTTGCAACCCCATGGACAGGGGTAATGGAATTCTTGAGACACAGAAATAAAGAACAGGCTTTTGGACTCTGGGAGAAGGCAAGGGTGGGATGATTTGAGACAATAGCATTGAAACATGTATATTAACATATGTGAAATAGATTACCGGTCCAAGTTTGATGCATGGAACAGAGCACTCAAAGCCAGTGCACTGAGACAACCCGGAGGGATGGGTTGGGGTGGGAGGTGGGAGTGGGTTTCGGGATGGGGGACCCATGTCCACCCATGGATGATTCATGTCAATGTATGGCAAGATCCACCAAAATATTGTAAAGTAATTATTCTCAAATTAAAATGAATAAATTAATTTTTAAAAAATGCTGGAGCAGATTGCCATTTCCTACTCAGGGAATCTTGATGGGCTACCGTCCAAGAGGCCGAAAAGAATCAGACGCAACTGAGAATGCACACACAAACCAATTAATAAATAAATGCTTATTTGTGACTATGTATAGCTCAGTTCAGTTCAGTCATGTTCGACTCTTTGCAACCCCATGGACTGCAGTACGAAGCCTTTTCTGTCCATCACCAATTACCAGAGCTTACTCACATTCATGTCCCTTGAGTCGGTCATGCCATCCAACCATCGCATCCTCTGTCATCCCCTATTCCTCACACCTTCAATCATTCCCAGCATCAGGGTCTTTTCAAATGAGTCCGTTCTTCCCATCAGGTGGCCAAAGTTTTGGAGTTTCAACTTCAACATCAGTCTTTCCAATGAATATTTAGGACTTACTGCCTTTAGGATGGACTGGTTGGATCTCTGTGCTATCCAAGGGACTGTCAAGAGTCTTCTCCAACACCACAGTTCAAAAACATCAATCCTTCAGCACTCAGCCTTCTTTATAGTACAGCTCTCACATCCATACATGACTAATAGAAAAATCAAATCTTTGACTAGGTGGAGCTTTGTTGGTAAAGTAATATCTCTGCTTTTGCATATGCTATCTAGGTTGATCATAACTTTTCTTCCAAGGAGCAAATGTCTTTTAATTACATCTGCATTGATTTCGGAGCCCCCAAAATAAAGTCTGTCACTGTTTCCATTGTTTCCTCATCTATTTGCCATGAAGTGATGGGAATAGATGCCATGATCTGAGTTTTCTGAATGTTGAGTTTTAAGCCAACTTTTTCACTCTCTTCTTTCGCTTTCATCAAGAGACTTTTTAGTTCTTCTTCACTTTCTGCCATAAGGGTGGTGTCATCTGCATATCTGAAGTTACTGATATTTCTCCCAGCAATCTTGATTCCAGCTTCTGCTTCATTCAGTCCAGCATTTCTCATGATGTACTCTGCATATAAGTTAAATAAGCAGGGTGACAATATACAGCCTTGATGTACTCCTTTGCCTATTTGGAATCAGTCTGTTGTTCCATGTCCAGTTCTAACTGTTGCTTCTTGACCTGCATACAGATTTCTTAGGAGGCAGGTCAGGTGGTCTGGTATTCCCATCTCTAAAAGAATTTTCCACATTTTGTTGTGATCCACACAGTCAAAGGCTTTAGCATAGTCAATAATGCAGAAGTAGATGTTTTCCTGGAACTCTCACTTTTTAAATGATCCAACAGATGTTGGCAATTTGATTTCTGATTCCTCTGCCTTTTCTAAATCCAGCTTGAACAACTGGAATTCCACAGTTCACGTACTATTGAAACCTGGATTGGAGAATTTTGAGCATTACTTTACTAGCATGTAAGATCAGTGCAGTTGTGCAGTAGTTTGAGCAGTTTTTGGCATTGCCTTTCTTTGGGATTGGAATGAAAACTGACCTTTTCCAGTCCTATGGCCACTGCTGAGTTGTCCAAATTTGCTGACTTATTGAGTGTGACACTTTCACAGCATCATATTTCTGGATTTGAAATATTTCAACTGGAATTCCATTACCTTCACTGGCTTTGTTAGTAGTGATGCTTCCTAAGGCCCACTTGACTTCACATTCCAGGATGTCTGGCTCTGGCTGAATGATCACACCATCGTGATTGTCTGGGTCAGGAAGACCTTTTTTGTATAGTTCTTCTGTGTATTCTTGCCACCTCTTCTTAATATCTTCTGCTTCTGTTAGGTCCACACCATTTCTTTCTTCATTGTGCCTATCTTTGCATGAAATGTTCCCTTGGTGTCTCTCATTTTCTTGAAGAGACATCTAGTCTTTCCCATTCTATATTTTTCCCTCTATTTCTTTGCATTGATCACTGAGGAAGTCTTTTTTTCTCTCCCTGCTATTCTTTGGAACTCTTCTTTCAAATGGGTAAATCTCAATATTTGCTGTATATATGTATTTTGGTGCTTCCCTGATGGATCAGAGGTTAAAGCGTCTGCCTGCAGTGTGAGAGACCTGGATTCAATTCCTGGGTTAGGAAGATCCCCTGGGGATGGAAATAGCAACCCACTCCAGTATTCTTTGCTGGAGAATCCCATGGATAAAGGAGCCTGGTGGGCTACAGTCCATGGGGTCGCAAAGAGTCAGACACAACTGAGCTACTTTACTTTCACTTTCATGTATTTCTTGCAAGCTTATTAAAATCTTAATAAAAAGGTAGATCATAAATTTAAAAATTAAACAAATTATGATTTGCTGAATATGTTTTCTAGAAGAATTAATTTCCAAAGACCCAAGTTTGGTTGGTCTTTAAAAACTCAAAGTCTGAGAGCCTAAAGATCTCTGTTTTTGTTTACAGAAGAGGGTGGGTGGGTTGGAAAGTAAATTTCGGGCCAAGCAGGAGGGTGAAGACACAATTGATGGATGAGGGCTAGGGAAAACTGGAAGCACAAGCTTGGTCTAAAAACACATGCTTTCATTTTTTCCCAGCTCGGGACCAATGAGATAAAAGGTGTTTCCTCTCTAGAATGTGGTGTTTTCCATTATGCCTGTTGAAGGTCTTGGGCCACAGACACAGGTGTGAGAGAAACACTATTTTATTTTCCTTATATCAATCCCTTCCTCACTGAGATGTGAGAAATCCCTGTGAGTAATGGGAATCTGTCCTTCATTCAAGGGTATAAGACTCAAACTGAAAATGATACAAGAAATTATGGGAAGGAATGATAATTTTCAGTGTATCCTGGTAACTGCTGGCAACCTCATCTCCAACTCCAAAGCAACCACTCAAAATCCAGTGGCTCTCCATTTCTTGCCACATACATAATAAAGGAATATCACTTTGGGATAGGATCCTTTGGGGGCTTCTCTGATAGCTCAGTTGGTAAAGAATCTACCTGCAATGCAGGAGACCCCTGTTCAGTTCCTGGATTGGGAAGATCACCTGGAAAAGGGAAAGGCTACCCACTTCAGTATTCTGGCCTGGAGAATTCCAAGGACTGTTTAGTCCATGGGGTTGCAAAGAGTCAGACACAACTGAGTGACTTTCACGTTAGGATCCTGTGATTCAAGTCTCATCTCCCGAGGTGCACCATGCTACCAACACTTGTATAGGTTGGCACTCTCCCTGCTTCTTTGCCACAGGGTACTTCCTGGGTCCCATTATTCCCTGGACAATCCCCCCCAACATGCCTTCACTCACCCCAAACCCTATCTCATTCCCTGACCCAATAATGCTTCAGCATCAACATTGAAAAGATCCCTCTCATTCATTTCTTGTCAGTAAATCAAACAGAATTTCTTCAATTGGCTTTGAAATTCTGAAAGTCTTTTTCATGTCATTCTTACTGTTCAAATAAAGATTCCCAAAAGTCTAGTTGACTCAAATGAGAGAGAAGAAAGAAATAAATTAAAAAGCTAATAAAAGTTGTTATTTCAAAAACAAATCATACCTTTTACAAACCATTTCTGCTTGAAAGTATGGTCATAATTTTTAATAGTCACATGAAAATTCTGCTAACAGGTCACTGACAAATCACAAATATTGCTTTCTGAATTTTCTTAATGTTGAATTTATTTTTATAATATTGATAAATGTCATTTAGTAAAGAATAGGAGTTGTAAAAACATATAATGGCAAATTAATGTAGAAAGTAAAAAAAAAAAATCAGATTGTGTCTCTAGGACTGAGGAGCAGAAAACTGAAACTATCAATATTAATAGGTAAGTCAGTGAATGCAAAAGCCTGAAGTTTAAGAGCTTTGGAGGAAATTCACTGTAATTTTGCAATGATATGATTATATAACCATTATCTGTGACTCCAAATGTTCCTTATTTTGGAATCTTTCAGGAGTCTCTGTAAAGAAGTCAACCTCTGTATTCCATTTTAGATCAATTATTTTTGATAATGATTAGATGAAATCAAGGGTAATATTCAAAAAAAATTTTTTAAGTAAGAGAGATACATGGATCAGTTAGGCAGATAGAAAAAGTGAAGTTCTATGGCACCTGGCTTGAACCCTGTACTTAACGGTTGGAACATGAAAAGGTATGAAGCTTGCGGAGAAAGGAGCTATAATGGGACTGGTTCTGGGAAATGATTTGCCTATTTCTGGCAAAGTATTTCAATATTTTAACAACTCTACTCCTGTAGCAGCTATCAGCTCTGTGTGTAACCATATATGCATCATTCGGTGAATCAGAGAAGTTGGGTCAAGTAAATGCAAGTATGTATTTCCTCTCTGAATAATGGAAATGAAAAATGACAGGAAATTAATTACATGTTACAGATGACAGAGGAAGGATATAATTTAAAATTTAGTCTAAGGGTACACACTATCTTAAGCAGTGTTTTAACACTTTTTATATTTAACTCCACCAGGTCACAAAAACTTTCCTGATTGCCTCATTTAAAATAAAGTACGTTTCCCAGCTCCCCACTGTTAGCCTTGTTCGCATGTTTCCAACCCTGTGTCTGTGTCCTTCATATCATATATCACTACTTGTAATGTTTTTAATTTATATGTCTGTTAGTTTAACTGTCAGGGCTTCGCATTTATTTGGTAATTCTTCTGTATGTGCATGTGCTTGTGTGTGTCTGCTTATCCTGGTTTTTTGGCTAGAACGCAAGCTTCTTGAGACCAGGACCACTTTTGCACCAGGCATATCTATATCCCTTGTATTCACAGTGCCTGGCACAAAGATGATCAATAATTTATTGACTAAAATAATGATCCGAAACCATTAGCCAATCACTCCGCCTCCATTTCAGCACTTAATGTTTTTTAAAATGGTGTGAACTCCTTGAGAATAGGGGGCGGGTCTCTCTTGTCTGTGTGTGTATGCTGGTCTGTTACCCAGGGTCAGACCCAAAGATGGAGTTATTAAATGGCAACTGAAAAGCAAAAGGAAGACAAAGAAAGCTACTTCTATTACTTCTCCGCAACAAAGACACAATTATTTGGCCAGACTCAGATGCTTAACTAATCAAAGGTTGAATCACAACCTCCAAACATGGGGTTTATTCCAAGATCATACGAGTTATAATAAAAAAAAAAAAAAGAAAGGAATGCAAACTATTTCTGCCTGAAAGCATGCTCTTACTCTAAAAGTCATATGAAAAATCCAGCAGCAAGTCACTAACAAATCACAAGCATTGTTGTCTGAGTTTTATGAATTATAAATTTCAAATGCTTCATCTTAGAAAACCAAGAAATAATAATAACCTAATTCTGATGTCTCTCCCAACTTCTAGAAAGCTGGAGAAATTTACAAATAGTTAAATCTTTCTCCACCTCAGGGAACCAAAAAGGAAACTTGACTTTCTCCTTCAAAGCTTTAGGTTTGGGATTCATAGGAGGACTGTGTTAATTTTTTAACTATTTGATGCAATGCAGCATTCACATGGCTACAGTATATGGTGTTGCAAAAGACTCGGATATGCCTCAGCGACTAAACAACAGTAACAACATTCACAAGAACTGGGAAAGTCCTGCAGTGAGACAAACCCAGGGACAGGGGGAGATGCCCTCTGGATAGTCTGCTGCTGTCATATGCTGCCTTAGACAAATGGTGGTCGCTGGGTCTTTGCATTTCAGTTGAGAAGTAATGAATACATCAGTTTTATTCATATAAAATTATCCACACTTTTTAAATAATTTGGAAAATAACAAACAATGCCTTTTTTAAACCTTTCCGTTAAAAAATGTCACTGCTCTTCAGAATAAAAAATATACTTTGATTATGAAATTAGAGACACAGTATGTGCCTTAATGACTCTAAGTAAAGGATGCCAGATTTAGCAAATAAACTTACAGGATTTCCAGGTAAATCTAGATATCACAAAGAACAGTTTGGTTTTTTTGTTTGTTTGTTTTGTTTTGTTTTTTAGTATATGCATGTTTCATGCAACATACATGAAAAAATAGTATTTGTGGTTACATGAAATTCAAGTTTATCTGAGTGACCAGGAAATACTTCCAAAAGTTTGAATTCCAATTTTTCTACCAACTACTTTTGGCTATTGATTTAATCTCTTTGCTCCTCCCCTGTCTGGCAAATGAGAGTGGACACATCTACTTGGCACAGCTTTTGAGGCAGCTAAATGAGACAATGTGTTTCCTCGTATAGGTGCCAGATCAGAAATAAACAAACATACCTTTCAATGTTAAGGCACATTATTAGTCAAGATAAGGCTCAGCATATATCATGCTGCTGCTGCTGCTGCTGCTAAGTCTCTTCAGTCGTGTCTGAATCCGTGCGACCCCATAGACAGAAGCCCAGCAGGCTCTGCCATCCCTGGGATTCTCCAGGCAAGAACACTGGAATGGCTTGCCATTTCCTTCTCCAATGCAGGAAAGTGAAAGTGAAGTCTCTCAGTCATGTCCAATTCTTCGCGACCCCATGGACTGCAGCCCACCAGGCTCCTCCATCCATTGGATTTTCCAGGCAGGAGTACTGGAGTGGGTTGCCAGTGCCTTCTCCAATATATCATGCTAACAATGTTGAAATGCCCAATCTCCTAACATTAAAAGAATGTATTTCTCTCTCATGCATTGCTTGAGAGTCTATGTAGCGTCTCAGTAGTCCAGACAGCATGGATCTTGTAGCCCTACCATTTTGCCATTGGGCTACCTTCCTAACCATCAGGCACAAGTAAGAAGGACATAAGAATTGTGCAAGCAATTAACTGTTTCAGCCTGGAAGTGATACTTCACTTCTGTGCATGATCCACAGACAAAATTTGTCATATAGCCCTATCTAGCTACAAGGGCGATGGCACCCCACTCCAATACTCTTGCCTGGAAAATCCCATGGACGGAGGAGCCTGGTGGGCTGCAGTCCATGGGGTCGTGAAGAATTGGACATGACTGAGAGACTTCACTTTCACTTTTCACTTTCATGCATTGGAGAAGGAAATGGCAAGCCATTCTAGTGTTCTTGCCTGGAGAATCCCAGGGACGGGGGAGCCTGGTGGGCCGCCGTTTATGGGGTCGCACAGAGTTGGACACGACTGAAGTGACTTAGCAGCAGCAGCAGCAGCTACAAGGGGCAACAAAATATAATCTCCACATACCTGTAAGAAGACAGGAATCTGTGTGCATGAGCCCTACAAGTCTTTACTGCAAAGGTTATCACAATATTAGAAGCAATGATAGTATCTGCAAGTTAACTAAGCACTCAGTGGTCCAAACTTCTTCCTAACGTGAACATCTCTTCCAGGATGTTACTGATGCTTCATCAACCCTCAGCTTGCATGCCTCCAGTGGCAAGAGACTCTTGGCTCATCTCTAATGATTTTCATCTCTTTTGAATTTGTTCAACTCAAATCTGTGTCCTTACAATTCCTACAGTTTGTTCCACTCTGTGGCTGTTCCACTCTGTCGCTGTCAATATTTGTGCTTTGTTGCAAAACAACAAAGAAAAACTACTATAGAAAATAAGGCTAAAAATGGAGAAGGCACAATTATTATAAGAATGAAGAATAAACAAATTCTTGAGAAAAGAACAGATCACNGGGAAGGGAAGGGAGGGTGTTTACTACAAAAGAAACGTTTCCTTTTTATTCTGGATGCTGTGTCTATGTATCACTTTTATTTTGAAAGAATAATTTTATGTGGAAAATTTCAAATTATAAGAAAAGCAAGCTTAATATCTTTGACCAGTTTAGGGCTACATTTTAAAATCCACCAGTCAGGTAAAAGTGTTTAGTGTAACACACCATATTCTGAAAGATAGTAAACTGCAACAATGGCAGTGCCTAAAGTTTTAAGGACCCTTTTGAATTTGGTGATTAAAATAATAATGGAAATACTGAATATATGTGTTCTATGAATAGAGAACATAAACTGTTTTATAACTGGATTGCTACGCTTCACTTATTCAAAAGAAAAGTTTTGTTTGCTTTTCATTTGATCTTTTCCACTAATTAGTATCTGGGCTTAATTTTCCTTCTCATCAGGTTTCTATTTTGTTCATTAAAACCTTTTGTGCATTCTGGAGGGAAATCACTGACTACTTCAGAAAGAATAAAGAGCTCTATTTTTTACTGACCTACTTATAATTCTGAATAAGAAAATAATCTACTAGTAGAACTCATTTCAAATTATAGGAAATGATTTAATAATGACCACTGACTAAAAGGAGACTCAAATAGCACCTGGAACATTACCCCAGGGTTAAACAGGAGCTTGATATTAAAAGGTTATAGTCTATACTGTTTAATACAAGTCATTAACACAACTTATAAATGAAACACATCTATTAACCAATTTCTCAGTTCCATGGACATCAGTTTACTGCTTTTTATAATTCCCTCTCTGCTTGCTCTATCCCTGTACTCTGCCTACAAATGTAATGTTTATTTCAAACTGTACAGTAACAACCACAGTCAGCTGTAATGTCCTGGAAATACTGCTGGATATGATACTAAAAAAACACATTCAAGCCCAGATTGCTTCTTTACTGGTATATAAACATGAGCAAATCATTTTTGTTTTATGAAACCTACCTTATAAAGTTTGTGTGAGGATTAAATGAAAGATATGCCACACATTTGTATCCAATATTGTAAGTTCTTTGTGAGTATGAGTTCCTTACCCATTTTCATGTCCATGGAGACAAAAGGGTTCATCATGAATGATTAATTGACATGCATCTTTATTATCAACAGTCTAGATGATGAAGAGTTGTTATAAACAAGCAAAAAGCAAGCATAAAAGTTGAAAAATAGAAATTAATGATCCCTTGAAAGATGGATACTATAAAATAAGAAGTGCTAATAGTTCATTCCTTATTAAAAATAAAATGCTTTTTCTTTACAGTCTATATCAACACATAAAGTCATACTTAAGGATTCTTATAGTTTACAAAGGTAAGAAGCCACTGTTGACATTAACAAGAACTTTTTGTAGGTCTCAAGAATGTTTAGGTGCTGAAAGAAATAGATATGAATAAACAGGCACAAGAACATTTATAATAAATAGCATGCCAACCTACATGCCTCACTTTCTTATTGAGACCCAAAATAATGAAATTTTCTTCTACTTTTCTACATGGATGTGAATTTGTGCCCAGGGAATACTGTTTCCTCCCACTCCCTCATACTAAATGTTCCAGAACAATCAAGTGCAGAAGTTCATTGATATTAACGATAGCATTTGTAACCTTGTGCTGAGACTCTAATGTGAGAGGTTAGGTTGGTAGAGAGCTCTCAGTTAAAAGCCGTAACAGATAAAATTCACACAGTTAAATACAGAACTTGCCGCCATGCAGAGTCCACAGGGTACCAATGATAGAGAATCCCTCCTCTAAGTCTTTAACGTGTCCCTGAGCACCATCTCCTACACAGATGCTCACTCTCCTAACAAAGTCCTTTTTAGCCATGTCCACATCCTTCCCCTGCTGCCCTCTACATACACCCAGCATTTCAGTGCTCACAACTTCCTCATTCCATCTCTTTCTGGACTAATTTCTGATGTCCAGGCCCCTTGGATTATCAAATGAAGGAGAGAGAAAAGAGAGGGTAAAATCTGATTCTAGGGAAAAAGTAGAAAGGACGGGGGAGTCTCTGCCATTGTATGACTTCTAGAAGGTTATCTAAAAATTAAGGAGACATCTTTAAAAGAGTAATAACAAAACCAGATGTCTCTTCAAACTTCTCATAGTTGAAAAAAGAAAAACAAACAAAAGCTTTGTCTTCTTACCTAAATTTGCTTCACATAACCAAACAAAATGGACCTTACAGGTTTCAGTGTAAGAAATATGTGCATGCATGTATATAGAAAAAGGCGAGAAAGAGAGGGGTAATAATCCATATAAATACTTCAAGACTAATCATAAGATACAATAGCAGTAATCATACATGTACACAAGGTCTTTCTGTGTTATCACGCTTTTCATTTATCTCTCTGGATCCCCTAGTTTTAACCTCTTAAATGTCTCACTTCACCTGTCTATAAATCAGAAAATTATATAAGCTAATTTGATGAAGAACATTTATTTGAAATATAAGCAAATAACTAGCTTGCTATATCAAAACTAGTTGATATTCCTCAATCCATTACTGCATGTAGATGTCATTCTATTTTATTAGTAAATTTGAAAATGATTTATTTTTCAAGATCCTCACTTTTCTATCTGCAGATTTCAAAGATTAATTTTTAATGTAAGAATTTTTTTAATTAATTTATTTTTTTTAATTTTACTTTACAATACTCTATTGGCTTTGCCATACATCAACATAAAAAATTCGATCTTTTATAGTATTTCAAAGATCTTCATTCAAAATGTTTTAGCGTGATCATTCTTATACATGAGATTTGTATGTTTCTATATTAGACATAAAAAATAAATACATACTTATAATTATCATGTTGGCTGTGTTGATCATCAACTCTATTTACTCTTTTTCCTTGGGCTATAGCTAGCTGGCATTTCCCAGCTTTCCTGATAATCAGTTCAGCTCAGTTTCTCTTTTCTTCAAAAGAGTCAGTTCTTCACACCAGGTGGCCAAAGTATTGGAGTTTCAGCTTCAGCATCAGTCCTTCCAATGAATATTATGGACTGATTGTCTTTAGAATTGACTGGTTGGATCTTCTTGCATTCCACGGTACTCTCAAGAGTCTTTTCCAACACCACAGTTCAAAAGCATCAATTCTTCAGCACTCAGCTTGCTTTATGATCCAACTCTCACATCCACACATGACTACTGGAAAAAGCATAGCTTTAACTAGATGGACCTTTGTTGGCAAAGTAATGCCTCTGCTTTTTAGCATGCCGTCTAGGTTGATCATAGCTTTTCTTCCAAGGAGAAAGCAGCTTTTAATTTCATGGCTGCAGTCAACATCTGCAGTGATTTTGGAGCCCAAAAAGTAGTCTCTGTTTCCATTGTTTCCCCACCTATTTGTCATGAAGCGATGGGACCAGATGTCATGATCTTAGTTTTCTGAATGTTTAGTTTTAAGCCAGTTTTTTTCATTCTCTTCTTTCACTTTCATCAAGAAGCTCTTCAGTTCTTCACTTTCTATCATAAGGTTGGTGTCATCTGCATATCTGAGGTTACTGACATTTCTCCTGGCAGTCTTGATTCCAGCTTGTGCTTCATCCAGCCCGGCATTTCACATGATGTACCCCACATATAAGTTAAATAAGCAGGGTGACAATATACAGCCTTGACATACACCTTTTCCTATTTGGAACCAGTCTGTTGTTCCATGTTCAGTTCTAATTGTTGCTTCTTGACACACATACAGATTTCCCTGATAATAGTGTAAGGCTAAATGATTAAGTTCTAGCCAGTGGAATGTTGTAGGAAACGATAACAGCTACTTTCACACACATACATATATACACATATACATTTATATACTATTATATAATATCTCTATATGTATGTATATAATATACATTTAAGTATAATGCTTTATATAATGTATATTGATCATGTAACATCACTATTATACTTATAAATTAAAATTATATCTGATACATTAAATTTTTCAAGGAGTTATTAAGAAAACAAACGGTTGAGTATTCATTTTGTATTGAGACTTTTTTCACTGTAGAATGTTTATGGCTTCTTAAATATTTGTTTTGCTAGAACAATCTATCACTATTCCTATGCTTTATACTATGGATATTATTATAGAAGTTCAGGAGAAAGTAGATCATTATTGATCAATTATACAGGTTTGATATTTTTTTCATTTCTATATAATTCCAAACCATGGTTAAAAATGTAAGAAATGAGTCAATATGCTCACTACACACATATTTAACTGTTTCATAAAGACTTGGAGTATGATGGCTATACTACCCTGTTTTTTTTTCAGAGTATCAATCCTGTTTGGGTCCCTAGCACACAGTAAATGCCAAATAAGAGGATATGGGCATGATGATGACCATAGAGATATGTTTAAAAATCACAAAATAAAAGGAAGCTTTATCTTTTACAAATCTTATAGTGCAGATATAATCTTTGAAAATGAGTAGTTAATTAATTTTAACTACACAACAGATGCACTACTTAATTCCACCCCTAAAACAAGTATTTTTTTCTTATTTTGAGTTAAACACCTAATATATATGTACGTATTTAAAATTTTCTTTGTAGGGAACTCTTACAAGACCATCTGTACAAGCAGAACAGAAATCATCAATAAAAGAAACACTTTGTTTTAATATAAACTTAGCAAGAGAGAATTCCACTATACAGAAATCAAGTTATTGTTAACTACCCCAACACTAGTAACTGCAATACTGTGCTCAGTTCAGTTCACTCAGTCATGTCTGCCTCTTTGTGACCTCATGAACCTTAGCATGCCAGGCCTCCCTGTCCATCACCAACTCCTGGAGCCAACAAAAACTCCTGTCCATTGAATCAGTGATGCCATCCAACCATCTCATCCTCTGTGGTCCTGGAGTTTAGAAAACTCAATTAAGAAATTAATGGCACATTTGATCAGAAACTACATTGTCTGAGATGTCAACTTGAAATATTCTAAAATAGCAATGTTATGTTTGACTGAATCTCTGCTCAGTGACACAAAAACACAACCCTAACATTCTTCCTCTTTGCTTTCACAGAATTTAAGCTTCTTCATGAGGCAAAGCCACATGACCAGCCTAACAGATGACTTTGAGTTGCCTTAATGCCTTTGGTATTCTAGCTATTATACTAAGCTTAGTATAACTAAGCATATAATTTAATAACATGTAATCCAATCGAACAATGAACATATTCAATACTGTTTACTACAAATGATCACTAAATATATTAACATACATCAAAAATATTTCTGGAAAAACAAAGGCATTCTGAAACTCTTTTTCTCCTCAACTTAACCTGAATTCTTGGTCTTTATCCTTTAGCTTTTTGATTCCTTTTTTTATAAATGACAATTGTAAGACTTCAAAGGAAACATTAGGATGAAAGGACTAGCCCTTTTTCTTGAGATACGAGCTTTTCATTAGCTTTGAATATATGAATGTACACTAATGGTGGTTACTAATAAGTCTTTATATCCTGCTCATGTGTGTATTTCTGAATAGCCCAATTCTTTTTTCTGTTCCTTTTTCTGTATAGTTTATTGCTGCTGCTGCTTAATCACTAAGTCATGTTTGACTCTTTTGCAACCCCACAGACTATAGCTTGCCATGGGATTTCCCAGGCAAGAATACTGGAATGGGTTTCCCTTTTCTTCTCCAGGGGATCTTCCTGACCCAGGGATTCTACCCATGCCTCCTGCCCTGGCAGGTGGATTCTTTACCACTGAGCCACCTGGGAAGCCCTGTATGGTTTCTTACAGGGTGTTAATAAATATAGTTCCAAGTGCTATATATTAGGACCTTGATATTTATCCATTCTATATATAGTAGTGTGCATCTGCTAACCTTATAAGGCAAAATTATTGTATAAAACTTAGCTTCCATCAAAGAAATCTTAGAAATAATTTCTGCAGGGGGCCAAGGAGTGTTCCACACATATTTTGACATTGATTCTTGACCTATGATGTGACTAGATTTAAAAATATATATAGCATTGACACAGGGATAGTCAAACTCACCTACAGAACAGAACAGCAATGGTAGAAATAAGTCCATTCGTAAATGAAAACCGGAAAGAGTGATACTGCAGATGATTGGGAAAGGACAGACCTGTCGTCTGTAATGGTGCTTAGAAAAAAACTGAGTTTTGGTGTGAAATACAAATTTAACTGAGATTCTCATTCACATTATGCAGAAGACCTAATTCCATATGCATTTAAAGACTGAAATGTGAAAAGCAATATTTAAATTTTTAATGCTGAAGATGATATCAAAAAATAGTTCATTGCTTATACAAGGGGAAGGATTTCTTAAACAAGATATAGAAGCTATTAACAAAGTTAAAGACTGACACAAAGACATTAAAATGAAAAAACTGCTAATCACCAGAAAACTGTGTCAAGAATGCAAAACCTAAGCTATAAATTAGAATATGATATTTTCAATATTTTCAATATAGTTATCTGACAGAAAATTAGAAAGCCAGAATACATAAAGAAGTCCTATATAGCAAAAATACAAAAAGTATAAACAATGGGCAACCTACTGTATAGAACAGGGAACTCTGCTCAGTGTTATGTGGCAGCCTGGATGGGAGGCAAGATTGGGAAAGAGTGGATACATGTATACGCATGGCTGAGTCCCATTGCTGTCCACCTGAAACCAGCACAACACTGTTAATCAGCTATGCTCCAATACAAAATAAAAAGGTTAATAAATTGTAAAATAATAATAATAAGTCATACATACATATAGAAAATGGGTACTACACATGAAAAACATTTACAATCAAAGAAACAGAAAAATCACAGGAAAAGTATTAAAACATATTAGTCATTAAGATGAATGAATTATCTGTATCTATATATGTCAATTAAATCTATTATTACCAAGTGTTAGCAAGTTTGTGAACCAATATTAAGTACTCTGGAGGGAATATAAATAGATACAACCACTGTAGAAAACAATTTAAGACTAACATAAATATTCATGAATCCACTTCCTAGATACTTATGAGGAGAAATTCTTATGTGTTCTAAAAGAAATATTTAGAAGACTCTTTATAGCAGCATTGTAATAAGACAAAAAAATTAAATTAAAAATCCAAGAAAACAATCCAAATCTTCACTAACAAGAGAGTGGATATATACACAAAGAGCGAGAATATTCTTACAATGACATATCAAGTTGACCTTTAAAAAAACAAACTACTGCCACATGCAACAACTATGTATTCCACTCAAAAACATAGTGGAAAAAAAGTCCACTATGAAGCCTATTTAGATAGTAATGATGACAGCATTTTTGCAATCATTTTAGGAAATATCCTAATATTGTATTAGTAGACTATTGCATACATAACAAAATATAAAAATAAATTTTAAAAAATAACATTTTAGATGTACAAACATAAATCTTAATAACCATGGCTTGATAAGGCTGTATAAATCATGTTAGTAGTCTTAACAAGAGGCTATGAACAGGAAATCCTTATTCTTTTTATCTTAATTTGTAGACATAGCCTTGGTTGGCCTTTCGTTTGTACCATATGCCCCAGTCCTTTATACAGGTTTCGGGACAATTTTATGTCTGAGGGTCAAATAGGACAGCTAACCCTGATCACAAATTCTGATAACTTTTGCATAGTAATTATGCATTTCAAACTAAAGATTATTCTGAAGACCAATTTCACATGTATGGGTTTTCTCCAGAGAAAAATTTCTTTTGAAATACATGAATCTATTACCCTAAGTGCCATTAACTTAAGACTGCTTGCAGAGACTGCAGGAAAAGTAAGCTATTTGGTGGTCATTTTCTAAACATTACATGTAGCAGGGACCCTGGGATCCTTTGCCATGGAGATGGAGATGAACACCCACCTACTGGATGTAAGGGAATTGGAGTACCCAACTGTCGATGCCAGCAAGCAATGGCATGTGAGTTGTTGCAACTGTACCTGATGCTTTTTCTACTACAGTTAGTCTCTCTGGACACATTAAAAACAACAGTATCTGTTTGCAAGATGAAACATAGTCAAAAGCTACCATCAGGTAGAAATACTAGCCTAGGCCTTTATCACCAAGAAAGAGGTAAATAATCTCATTTCATCCTTTAAAGATACATTGCCAAAGGGAAAAAAAAAATGATCTGCAGTGAAAACAAAAGCTCTCTAATTTCTCTGATTTGTATTCCAAATTCATGGCTCTGACCTTTTCTTAAAACTTTAAGCATCACAAGGAAATCAGTGGGAAGGCAATCATGTGCTATCCAAATACTTAAAGGGCAGAAAAACTCACTGAAGTGAAAAAGGATTAGTAAAGGGTAGAAAAGAAGACTGGCCCCTCCCAGTTAGGGTGCACTGATTTGGGATTAGCTATCAGACAGAAAACCCACAAGCAATTAAAAGTTCTGACATCAGGGAACAAGCAAATATAAAACACTCAGCTCTAAGTGAGGTTCAGCAGAGAATGCCTTCAGGAGTTCAAGGTACTGGAGAGAAACTCTACGGGGAATGGGTGGATTCCCATCAAAACTCCATGAGAATATGGGGGACTTGAAGTCCTATAAACTAACTTGCTAGAAATCTGCCCCCAATTCTTCTTTCAGTTCCATGGATAAATGTAATTAATGGTGCTGACCTGATAATGAGTATTTTTGATAAATGACATCCATGAGAAGTACTTTTAATATAAATAGAAATTAAAATGAAGAAAATTAAATGACTAGGACAGGGGATTTAATTACATAGATACTATACCTGTCAAATTTTTAAAGGTAAATTACTATTTTTATCATTTTTGTAATGTCATCTTACAGACATGAAAAGCATTTTGAAGGTTGGTTGAGAAGGGCCTCATGCCATCTATAATGGTACAAAAAAACTTGCATAATTTCATTTTGTTATTTTCTTTTCAGCTTGATTTTTATCTACGTGCCTAAGGACTGCAAACCAGAAACTGTCCTGCATTCTTGCTTCAAGCAGAATGAAATCTCCTACACTCCTCTCTCTGGGTTACATGCTCCTGGTCCTGCTTTTCTTCCAGCCGGCCTGGGCTCAGTTCCCAAGAGAGTGTGCTACCATTGAGGCTTTGAGGAATGGCGTGTGTTGCCCAGACCTGTCCCCACTGTCTGGGCGTGGGTCTGACCCCTGCGGTTTCTCATCAGGGAGGGGCAGATGTGAGGTGGTGATAGCCGACTCCCGGCCCCACAGCCACCACTACCCACACGATGGCAGAGACGACCGAGAGGGCTGGCCCACACGCTTCTTCAACAGGACATGTCACTGCAATGGCAATTTCTCAGGACACAACTGTGGAGCCTGCCGCCCTGGCTGGGGAGGGGCTGCCTGTGACCAGAGGGTTCTCACAGGTAAGTGGAGACTGAATGATGCACAGTCCTGCATGGAACTCAACACATTTAATATTGTAGACCTTTGAATCAATTGAGGTTTAAGAACTCCTAGAAATCGTAAAACTCAAGCCTTACTTTTCATAGCTGAGGAAACTGAGGCTTAGAGAAGCAAGAAATGTGTTTAAGGAGTTGAAGTTGAAACTCAGGTCTTCTAACTAATAACATTTCCTTTCAAAAGATTTGTTGAGCAACCCCTTTATAATAGAAACAATGCTAGATATTTATGACCAGACCTTTCAGTAACTTTGCAAGGCAGTTATGTTAATTGTGAATACATACTGGAGCTCAGAAAGGTCAATTCCATGTAACTGGTATGTGGGAAACCTGGAGTTCACACTGAGATTTGTCCAGCTCTAATCCATGAACTTCTTGCACAGCCCTTGCTGACCACAAAGACGTTCCCCACTCTAATGATCAAGTTCAGCCATTCTACAGGGTGAGCCTGGCCTGCAGCCTAAACAACAATAAAAGACAGAAATTTAAACAGTAACAGCCGGCAATACTGGATTGTTCTCTTTGTGCCAAACATGAGACCAAGAGTTTCACAGAACACTTACTGAGCTTTCTGTTTTAAATTTACATTATTGTGTTAGTTTCAGGTGGACTG
This sequence comes from Neotragus pygmaeus, assembly GCA_006410875.1. Lineage (NCBI taxonomy): Eukaryota > Metazoa > Chordata > Mammalia > Artiodactyla > Bovidae > Neotragus > Neotragus pygmaeus. Next base: position 707,944 of record SJYV01036922.1, on the reverse strand, counting down.
CAAAGTGATTCAGTAATGCATATCTATTTCTTTCAGATTTTTCTCTTATAGGTTACTAAAAAAGATTGAGTATGGTTCCCCATGCTATACAATATATATTTGTTGGTTATCTATTTCATATATAGTAGCGTGTACATGTTAGTCCCAAACTCCTAATTTATTCCTCCCACCTACCCCTTTGGTAGTCATAAATTTGTTCTTTATGTCTGTGGTGAGTCTTTATTATGAACCAGGCTCTTGTCCAAGTGCTTTTTATGTGTGTCCTCTTTAATCATTACAACTCTATAAAGCAGGTATTTCAAAACATACTTTACAGATGAAAAACTGAGGCTAGAGAAATATGTGCCAAGTAACATAATTAGACTCTGGTCCTAACCACTATGCTAAACCACATCCTATATTTTTGCAAAATTTATGGTATTAAAAGGTAGAAAATTATAAGAAATATGCAAATAGTGAGCAGAAATCTACAACAGGATCATAGAATCATAAAGTACATGGTAAGATTAGGAAAGCTCTTACTTTATATGGAGTAAGTTGGAGAAAGAGGGAGGAGATCAGAGAGAGAAAGCAGACATGACAAAGGGATTTTAGCAAGGGATATTTTTTAAAGTATAAAATGATGTGAGCAAATTATCATTCATGGGTTAGTGGGACATGGGGTTACAAGATGATTGAGTATTCTCTATCCATGCTCACATGGCAGATGTTTTCACATTTGAATTTTGTGTCCCTAAAGTCAGGAGAAACCTTCTGGACTTAAGCACAGAAGAAAAGAACCACTTTGTCCGGGCTCTGGATATGGCGAAGCGCACCATTCACCCTCAGTTTGTCATCGCCACCAGGAGGTCAGAAGAAATATTGGGGCCAGATGGCAACACACCACAGTTTGAGAACATTTCCATTTATAACTACTTTGTTTGGACACACTACTACTCAGTCAAAAAGACTTTCCTGGGAGCAGGACAGGAAAGCTTTGGTGAAGTGGATTTCTCTCACGAGGGACCAGCATTTCTCACATGGCACAGGTACCACCTGCTGCAGCTGGAGAGAGACATGCAGGTATGCATGAGACATGGCCACATTCATATCCTTTACAGAGAGGGTACCTTGTTTGTAAGTCATTAATTCGCTGTGTCCTGAATGATCAAAACAGGTGATGACAAAGTGATTTCACGTTATTAACCTGCCTTTGGCATTCTGTTAAGTCTCTCCCTATGCTAATCACTTCTTTATTTATTCATCTTTATCCTTTGTGAAGTGAAAAGAAAGTCAATGGTCAGGAAGCCAAATGAGGTATTTGTAGGTGTGAATTAAAGCGCTGGACATAGTCTACAACTCTGTCATTGAAAAAATGACCCTCATATAATTTGCAATATAGGACTCTCATTTGATCTGTCTCCCTTCTGAAATGTAAACCAATAGCCCCTCCTGGTTTGGATGAGGAAAGTGTATATGATTTTTCAGCCTTCCAAGTTCCGAATCTATAGCTCATTTTATAAGTTGATGATTTTGTATGTTATATGCAGGGTTTAAACTACAAAAATAATACTTTTCACTTAAATTGGCATATTCTAATTGAACTCATGTGTTTCCATGTTCTCTACCACTTTGAGGCTTATAGCAGAAACCTATTATCAATATCCACTAGGTCAGACATCATTTTAATCTAAAGACCTTGGCTTTTTTAGCATGAAGTGAAACTAAACAGTTATTTCCGGTTTATTTTTAATCAGATAAACTAAAATCACATTAAAGTAGCTGTTAAGATACTTTCTTATTGTCTCTTTTACTATTTGTTCTATTTTAAGAAAAGTATTGTCATTTTCAAATGAATTTAAATTTTTTTCATTATTGAAGTATAGTTGATTTACAACATTGTATTAATTTCTGCTGTATAGCAACATGATTCAGTTATATTTGTTTGGCCAAAAATTTCATTGGGTTTTTTAGTAAGATCTTATGGACAAACCCACACAAATGTTTTGACCAACCTAATACATATCTATGTTCTTTTTTATATTTTTTCCATTATGGTTTATTGTAGGGTATTGAATATAGTTCTCTGTGCTACACAGTAGGACACTGTTTTTTATCCATTTCATATATAATAGTTTACAACTGTCAATCACAAACCAATTCTTAACTCCTTTATATAGTCTTAGAGCTCAACTAGGAAATCGACAAGTTGAATCTGTTTTCTAGGTGAAATAAGAGCAATGATTCCCTCCCCACAAATTAAAATCTAAAAATATCTGAGGGCAGGAAAAAATATCTGGGGGCAGACTCATGTATTGATTTGTAGTATGCTTATGCCCAACATTATCCAAGAAAATAAATGTTTAGAAGGGAGAGATTTAAAGCACTAAAATACAGAAAAAATTATTCATATGTACGTACTCCATCCGTATGCGAGTGATTAAATGAATTCAGCTGCTACTCTGAACTTCATATTTTATAGCTCTGATTTCACATAAGACATTTAGTAGATTATGAGTAGATAAATCTGTCATTTGTAATCAACTCCAGATCTTCTTGCCTTCAAGTCATTTTCCCACGAGTGCATAAAAATGAAAGAGCAGGTGGAAAGTATCTAAAAGCTTCAATTGTGCCTGTGTAAACTTCAACCTCTATGACTTACATTTTTAAAACCCAACTTCACAAGGGATCCAACAAATTATAATCTAAATGTAATGCACAGTTGAAATGTCACATGAATATGCTCCAGCTCCCAAATGCCAGTTGCTGAACCACAGACTGACTCTTAATGATCCCTCAGAAGCTGTCACTAATCTTTGTGAACCAGAACAATGGCTGCTCAACAAGGCCTCTAAAGCCCTGGAGATCAATAAGAAGGGATGCACTGGAAAGCTCTTAACCCTCTAAAATACCCCAAGGACAAGGATATGCTTCCTAGAAAGGGTTTAAGAGTAAAAAAGCAGAAAAGTACTAAATGTTTGCAAGGTGAGATTAAACAATGGCAATCCCTACGTTTATCCCACACTCTAAGTATAGTTCCCCAAAGGCCTAAAGGAACGAGAAATAATAAGTACAATAAATATATCTTTAAAGGAATCCAATAAAATAAGCATGTGATTTTGAGCCCAGCATTTTTTTATTTGTTGAGATCAGCTCTAAATGGAAACTAGGTCCCTGGGCTAAAGAACAGCACACTCAGAAAAATATTCAACTTCCGTTAAGCATTTCCTGTCTATATTGGTTTCTGGCAAAGTCCTGAATTTTCATAGTTTAGATTCTAAAGCAGAGGTCTCTAAGTAAAACACCAGGCAGATAAGGCTAATTTCAAAGAAGCCTCTATAGTGTGTGGCCAAAATAGAATCTAATGCCTGAAGTTGACTCAGTTAAATTAAAAAGCAGAAATGAAATAAAAAGCACTGCTTCACATAATATATCTCAAGGCTGGATCCAGCTCCAGACAGGAATTTGTGATGCTTCAATTAGAGATAGGAAAATGGAAGGAAGTGAAAATGTCAGAGAGTAGAAGTTATTGTTGATAATTTTTAGTATAACCAACTTGCCTGAAAAAGAAGACACCTCCCCAAAGCATTTGCAGAAACTTCTGTATAATGAATTGAGTTTCATTCCCTCTAGTGCCTAAGTGACTTCTTGTAGTAAATCAGGAGCTTTGTTAAATAAGGTATCTAAGTTCGCTAGCCCTGCAGACACCACTGACACACTAACTGGTTCCCAAGTGGCTGAGAAAACTAATAGAAGCAGACTGCCAGGGAGTAAACCAAGCAAAGGGAGAATTTTAAACAAAAGCAGGGAATGCTAACAGAGTTTCTATGATCTAGGAAATGTTGCAGGATCCTTCTTTCTCCCTCCCTTACTGGAATTTTGCCACTGGGAAGAACAGCTGCGACATTTGCACCGATGACTTGATGGGATCAAGAAGCAACTTTGATTCCACTCTTATAAGCCCGAACTCTGTCTTTTCTCAATGGCGAGTAGTCTGCGAATCCTTGGAAGATTATGATACCCTTGGAACTCTTTGCAACAGTAAGTTCCAAATGTCAACTAGGATTTGGAATTCCCTATTAGATAAAGAGATTAAATGTGCTGCCAGAAGGCCCTTCATCCTATTAAGGATTTCAGACTAAAGTTCACTTTTATTATAGAGGATGGATGTACAGATATTCACTAAGTACCTAGGATAGTCCAGACAATCTGGGGTGCTCCAGGGAAAAAAGAAAGTGCCTATACATTTTTCCATTGCTTTTTCTGAACAACTTGGTTGGTGCATTGCTTGCTTTCTTATTTTGGAAATGTCTATTTGTATTAGTTAATCCTCTTAGTAAGCCCAGCACTGCTTTGTGGTCATGTGTCTTGTGCTGTAATTTCACAGAAAATGTGTCCCTAGGAAATGTGAAATCTGCAGAAAGAATTGGAAGTACCTTGGGGAGTAAAAAATATACATTTAATAATAATAATTGTTATATGAAGATTAGTATTATTTTGTTATTATTTTTACTATTGTGTCACTTTGATTTCCAACCTTCTGACTAGATTAACAAAGAGAATGCTTAACCAACTGTCCTAACATCTTTCTCCAGTGGTCTGAATGCCCTCTGCCATAGGTCACGTTTCTGTCTTTTGTGGAACAGTTCCTGTGAAGCTGTCCTGTGAACCATCTCTCTTGATACTAACACAAGGTCTTAATTATCAGAGTCTTCCTATCTCACTTTATTTTTCTTCTTCAGGCATGTCTAAATATTTTGAACTTTTGTTCTTCTATATAAAAACTAAAAGTATTGAATTTTTTTCATTATTGTACTCATAACATTTATTCTGCACATATTTTTAAGCACCAAATATTAAATTACATTGTAAACTTAGAATATTTTAAATAGAACAACAAAATTAAGTAGATTTTTTACCATTAGATTATTTAGCTGTATACAGGAATAAGAGAAGTAACCATATATAAAACTTTATTCTATATAAATATAAAATTATAATTTTTGTTTGGTGAAGTGAGATGAAATTGAGGATTGGTGTATATTTAGGTACCAAAACATTCATCTCTCCCTGTGACTTTTTCTTTTTTTAATTTGCTTGCACATGGACAACTTCTGTCATTGCACCTATTAACTTATTATGGATTAGAGTCCTGTGGGATTCCCATGCAGGAATGAATGAAAAGTTCAGAGTGTCTGAAGTAGTAGATTTGAGAAGTATTGTAAAGAAAAAGAGTATCTCTTTCATGTGATGAATCAAAAAATAGTTTAGTGGCTGGAAGAATATTCAGTTCAGTTCAGTCGCTCAGTCGTGTCCAACTCTTTGCGACCCCATGAATTGCAGCACGCCAGGCCTCCCTGTCCATCACCAACTCCTGGAGTTCACTCAAACTCACGTCCATAGAGTCAGTGATGCCATCCAGCCATCTCATCCTCTGTCATCCCCTTCTCCTCCTGCCCCCAATCCCTCCCAGTATCAGAGTCTTTTCCAATGAGTCAACTCTTTGCAAGAGGTGGCCAAAGTACTGGAGATTCAGCTTTAGCATCATTCCTTCCAAAGAACACCCAGGACTGATCTCCTTTAGAATGTTAGATGTCAATAAATAACTCCTTGGTGGTGGTTTAGTCACTAAGTCATGTCCAACTCTTGTGACCCTGTGGACAGAGGAGCCTGACAGGCTAAAGTCCATGGGATTCTCCAGGGAAGAATACTGGAGTGGGTTGCCATTTCCTTCTCCAAAATAACTCTTTAATGTACCAAGTTTGGTGCATTCCTGGTAAATGGAGAGAGACTGTCTAGAAAGCATATAAGAACATACGCATGGGATGTCTAAGGAAGTTTTGCTCTAAAGAGGTACTTGTATGTGTACTTGTATGTGTGTCCTGTAAAACATGACCAGTGAAACCACAGGGATGGATAATTTATTGGAGAAGAAAAGTAGAGGGAGGAAAGAATTATCGTGAGGATTAAATATTTTATCAACGCATTTGGCATCATATCAGATACATTAATGGGTATTCAATAAAATGTTATTTTTCCTTTTTTCTTTCATGGGCCTGATAAATAAAATAGTTCTGGTCTAACTTCCTATATTTCCTGCCATCCACTACCCCCTTCCATTGCCACATGCTCCAGGCTAGCTGTTCACCTAACAGACTCTCTCATACAAATCAACCTTATCTTTTCATAAGTCAACATACACCAAACAACTATTCAGCTTCAATTATTTGCCATCCCTGGTGGCTCAGAGGTTAAAGCGTCTACCTGGAATGAGGGAGACTGGGGTTCAATCCCTGGGTCGGGAAGATCCCCTGGAGAAGGAAATGGCAACCCACTCCAGTACTCTTGCCTGGAAAATCCCATGGAGGGAGGAGCCTGGTAGGCTACAGTCCCTGGGGTCACAAAGAGTCAGACATGACTGAGCAACTTCACTTTCACTTTCATATGCCATCTACTTGATCAAGACTGGAGGACATACTGGTGTTCAAGAACAGAGTTTGTGCTCTGATAGGGCTTATATTATACACAGAAAAAAGCCTGTCATCCTTTATCATTATCTTTGCTTAAAAATGTTTGACTTATAAATTTTTTCTTATTTTACTTCTGGCAATTTTTCTCAGATCTTCAGGGCTCTTTGCAAATCTGTCTACCCAATGAAGTCTTCCTGAAGCTGCCAAATTGGGAAGAATTAGTATTCTCTCTTATTTTTTTTTTTTCCTCTCTCTTTCATTTCCTCCCCCCTCCCTCCTTTCCCTATTTCTTTCTCTCCCTGCCTGTCTCCCCAAAGGCGTCTTTATATTCCTAGGGATATATATTATCCCTAGTATTGCAGCCCTTTGTTTACCTGTTTATCTTACTGACCTTCAAAACTTTTATTTTTCACCTTATTTGCTGAAAAATATGTGTTGATTGAAATATAGATCACTTCCCAAAGAGAGTTAAGGTGGTTTTAACATTATTTCTTTGAAAGCTTGAAACAACATTCAAGAACAAAATTCCATGTAATGTGAAATACAGATTTCAGTGTAGAATTTTGATTTGAGATTATATTCACAAAATTTAATCTTCCACAGAACTTCTGTTTTAATGTGTTCTCTTGAAAAAAAAAAGAGATTTAACATATACTGATATGTTAATAACATTATACTGATTTAACGAATACAAGGACCTCTATCTGTTTTCACAATCATTTTTTTCTTCAGATAATTCTATCACATATTTTCCCTTTTCACAGAAGTTGGACATGATAACCTAGGTTTTATCACTTTAATACCGCAGAATATGCATTTGAAATTTTTTCTGTTCTACAAAGGAAAACCTGTCTTTCTGTGTTCAAGACCCCATGTATACAAATTTAATAAGGAAAGCTAAGATATCTAAATGTTCTATACGTGTTCACATACCCCATCTTTTTCCCAGGCACTGAGGGTGGGCCAATTAAGAGAAACCCAGCTGGAAATGTGGCCAGACCAATGGTACAACGTCTTCCTGAACCGCAGGATATCGCTCAGTGCTTGGAAGTTGGTTCATTTGACACACCTCCTTTTTATTCTAATTCTACAAACAGCTTCCGAAACACAGTGGAAGGCAAGTAAACAAAACTGGTGCTCTGAATTTATCTAGTTGTTACAGGAAAAATTCAAGTGTTCAAACTAAATCTCTTTTAAAAAAAACCTTTAAATGCCGTATGGAATCTGTGATGGGTATGTGATATGAATAGGGCTTCCTATCATTATATAGTCACAGTCCTCTGCTCAATAGAACTTTCTTAAAGAAAAGTGTAGCCCCTGAAACTCTTTTTATCACAGGAGAATCCCTTGGAAAGGATCCTCCATTCTCTTAAAATATCTAAAAGGAATTTAAACTCAAATTTCTGTTAGATGGCTGGCCAATGTGGATATAACTATATCAAATTCTTGTATAGGCAAATAATATTTAAGACTTGGAAATATTATTAATTTTTTTCTTAAAAAAAATCCTGAACATCCAATAGTTGACATCAAATTAAAAGTCTGGTTTGGACATACGTATTATTGAGGTACCATCCTGAAAGTTTTTTTAAGATCTACAAAAAATCAAACTAGCATCTAGAGATATTTAATTTGATTTTCTTTAAATAATTCAAGTATTTTAAAGTTGAGAGACCAAGTCCAAAGAAGTGAAAAGATATCCAGCTAATTAGTAACGGAACACAGATTCAAATCAAAAATTTCTATGTCCTCTAAAAAAATTATATCATTTATAATTATTTTGTAAAAAAACTTTTATACCTCTAAATTATTCAGGGTACATATTTAAAGTCTTAAAAGAACAGAATCACATTTTATTTTATTATAAACTTGTTCTTATCAAATTTAACCTTAAATACAATATCGTACATGTTAGACCACCCTCCTCCCCAACTGAAAAAGGGAATAGATCTCTCTTTCCCTTGATCTAAGATACTTGATATATAGATCTGATAATTATTTTCAATTATCTCCCTTTTTATCATCAAATTAGATGCCATTCTTTCCTATCTTTATGTTAATTTTATTAACTACATATGAAAGTACTGATTTGGAGATTCCTCAATAATCAGCATATTTTGACTAAGCTGATGTTTATAAACTAATGCTGTTAAGTAGAGATTCTGTAAAGAATTTAAGAATATAAGAGTATATTTTATTGATGCCCAATTAAAAGACAAATTATACTGATTTCCAGACAGAATGTACAAAAAGGTTAGTGCCTAACCATGTACAATGTAGGCAATCTTTAAATGTTTTATGAGTCAAAAAATAATAGAATAAACATATAAAAAAGAATAATTAATAAATGAATGAGTAGCTATAATTACACTACTGAGTTAATGCATTTCAAATTCTAATATTGCTTTTATAATATACAGGCATACCCTGCTCTCCTACCTCTGGTCTTCAAGCTAACCACACACTTATAACTCCATCCCACATCAGAGACTCCCTACCTTCATTTGTGATCTATCCATGTCTTCTCCCTAATATACTTACATGAACAATATGTGATGAGAGTATATATGGGAAGTATATGTGCTATATATAACATATGGGAAATGTATATACTATATGTAATAAGTATGTAATATGTGGATTATATATAAACAGGGATATGTATGATGCACGGCTTCCCGGGTGGTACAGTGGTAAAGAATCTGCCTGCCAACACAAGAGATGTGGGAGGCACAGGTTTAATTCCTAGGACAGGAAGATTCCCTCAAGAAGAAAATGGCAACCCACTCCAGTATGATTGCCTGGACAATCCCATGGACAGAGGAGCCTGGAGGGCTACCATAATGGGGGTGTCAAAGAGTTGGATGCAACTGAACATACATGCACATATATGAAACACACGTGAAATATATGCAGTGCATAATATGAAAATGTTTTTGGAGAAGATATAAATACATATGTGTGTGTGTGTGTATATACATAGAGAGAGAGACTAGAGAGCATTCTCAAAAGTTCTGTAAATGTTTTGACAGCAGTCTTTTCAGATATTTAAAACTAGTACAGAGATGATAAAAAAGCTCTGAGAAATTCCAACTTCTCCACAGAAATAATTTTCTAAAAATACACATGCAGACAGTCTGAAGGAGTAAGGCAGGAGACTAAAGTAACATCTGGCAATTTGAGTTCAGGGCAATCAGAGCAATGTTCTCCCAATTGTATCCGCAGTTTTTGTAGAAGCTAGAGATTTCCATTGTCTTTATTTCCGTGTAGACCAATGTTGCTGCTGCTGCTAAGTCGCTTCAGTCGTGTCCGACTCTATGTGACCCCATAGATGGTAGCCCACTAGGCTCCCCCGTCCCTGGGATTCTCCAGGCAAGAACACAGTTAAGAACAATGTTAGTCTTCTCAAAATAGAGTGCTCTATATATTTTGACTGGTATCCTTTGCAGGTCATTATTTTTAACCTAGAGGCTACACTTAGAATGTCATGCCACCAGCTTCAAACTAACCTAGCTCTTACTACAGCAAACAAATGTCACCATCCATAGGTACAGAGAAGCTGTGCTATTACACTAAGGTAAAAATTGGCCTGACAATCTCAGGAAAAATTGTTTCCCGATATAATTACCACGTTAGACTTAAAAAATCATATATTTGTAATGGATTTTATTATTCTCATCTTTATTTTTGTATCTAGGTTACAGTGATCCCACAGGAAGGTATGACCCTGCTGTGCGAAGCCTTCACAATTTGGCTCATCTATTCCTGAATGGAACAGGGGGACAAACTCATTTATCTCCCAATGATCCTATTTTTGTCCTCCTACATACATTCACTGACGCAGTATTTGATGAATGGCTGAGGCGATACAATGCTGGTGAGACTCTTTCATATGCTTTTTGCAAACTCAGCAAACAAGACTGTTCAGATGGCATAGTTATCACTTTAGGCTAAAAACTTGACATATTTAAACTATGTTTTACAATAGGATAAAATAGTTCTAATATTTAGCTATTTCCAAATATTTTAAACCACTCAAAAGGCAGATAAGAAGTCTCTCAGTATGGTAATAAAAAGATGAGACTTATTAACATTCACTAGGACTAAAAACTAATCCCTTCACCTCTTTACCATGTAAAGATGACTAACTACCATGTTTCCCCAATTTTTCTTTCTCATATCTTCCAGTGAACATCCTCATTGCTTTTCATACAGATGTGAAAACCTTTAAGAGCTCTTCTTTGATACCCCAAAGACAGAAAAATTATACTCATAAACCACAGTTCTGATTTTTATTACTTTACAGCCTCTCACAAATGGAAATTTTATTCAACTTGAAAAGTTAATGCTAGTTTTTATATCACACCATAGAACATCTCTTTTAAGTTCATTTTAATGCATTCTTGAAAATGTTATTTAGAGGCTACTTTCTCTTCACTCTGCTGAGAGGGTTATATTACTATTCAAACTATGAATGTGCTTTTACTGGTTAAAACATCATACATTTTCACATTTAAAATTGTTCTAAATTTTGGCTCATGTACTTTTATTTCATCAAGGACATAAACATAATATTGGAGATTATCTATGGATTCATCTATTCATTCAGCCACCTCTTACTTCTGTGCTCGTGTGTGGTGTGTGTGTGG